>PXOE01000028.1:0-216496 GCA_003012245.1 Microcyclospora tardicrescens
GCTACATACCCTGGTGTCTCAAAAGCCTACCATCCGGAGGCACTTCGCCCCCACTACTTCAGCCCAAATACCGCCTGGCTGGCATCACCTGAAACCCCACCATGGATCTCGACAAGGACAACGCAAATCCAACCATCATCGATGCCTCTGATCTGCCCTCACGCCGCAGAGCCGAGCCAACGGCCAAACGTCCCCGGATCTTCGACGCCCTGACTCCCGCCTACCCCCGCCCGGCCACCTCCTACACCTCCCCCGAAGCATCCGAAAGCGACTCCTCGGACAATGACACCCTTGACGACGTGCGCGAGGAGATCGACGAGCAGGAAGTCTTCGATCTAATCTCCAGCATCTCCGACCCCGAGCACCCGCTGTCCCTCGGGTCGCTGGGCGTCGTGAAGCTCGAGGACATCACGATCCTCGCCCCGCCGTCCGCGCGTTCGCGCATCAGCACCGTGCGCGTGCTCATCACGCCGACGACAAGCGCCTGCTCGCTGACGACCGTCATTGGGCTCGGGGTGAAGGTGCGCCTGGTCAACGCGCTGCCGCCGCGGTTCCGCGTCGACGTCCGCATCAAGCAGGGGACGTCCAAGACGGCCGATGAGGTCAACAAGCAGCTCGGCGATAAGGAGCGGGTGGCTGCGGCGATGGAGAATCGCTCGCTTGTGAATGTGGTCAATACAATGCTCGCGACATGTGAGTAGGTAGGCGTGAGGTAGCCTGAGTAAGGCAGGTAGCATTGCGCGAAAGAGGCTGGTGCATTGACCAGAGGGATGGGGCCCGATCATGCATTGCATAATCGCTTCATGAGCGTTTTACGACCGGTATATCAGGATGCAGGATGGTGGACTAGGCGAGATGATCTTCCCGCGCAGGTCGATCGATGGGCAGGTCGTCGACAAGAGTTGCCAATCCCCACGAATCGGATCAGCCTTGCGTCTGCACTGTCCCAGCTGCCTATTTAGGTATGCTGATCTCGATCATGTTCAGCCAGTGCCGGAGCTGAGGATGGCTTGTCCCTTAGCTTGTATTGCACTGGGACACTACGGCCGATCATGCTCTTGTATCAATGCTCGTACATTGGGCATTGTTCAGAAGCACGATACGTCCCAGTATGGACACATTGCTAGACCGATCGGTGCCGGTACTACGAAGTATGAATACATATATCTAGGTAGGAAACAGGATCCTAACAAGTTGATAACGCCAACGCTCACGAGTTGCAAATATCATACCAACAAACTCCATGCGTGAACCCCTTTCATTTCGTCCCTGAAGCCCAATGCATCTGCCTGACGATGCACCTTTCATCCCATATTTATGCCCCGATTCGTATAGTCTCAAGCGTCTTGCTGGCGTGCAGGGGGTGGCGCCGTGACTCCTGTACTCGACTCGCCGGCGCCATGTACCTGCACAATGGGATAGCTCTGATCCGCCATGACCTTGCTCCCACCCTGCGGCGGCTGGTATGCAGGAGGGGGTGCATGCTCGTGATTGTAGGCTGGTGGCGGCGGTGCATAGCCGTCCATGCGATAGGCTTGTTCCTGCGGATACGGCTGGACGCCATACTGCGGGTACTGGTTGTTGTAGCGCGGCTGGTTCGCCATCACGCGTCGTTGTACCATCCAGCGATGGTATGGAAGGGGGGCCAGACCCCTGCGCACCCGGCGATTGGCATGGTAGTATCCGCCGATGAAGTAGAGGAGGACTAGGGCGAAGATGAGGGCGACGATGATGTACCGCACTGTGAAACCGGCCTGGGGGGAAAAGGCATGTCAGAGATGTTGTTTCATTCAGTTCCGTTCATCTCACGGCATGCTCTTACCGGTGACCACCACCAACCGTCATCGTCATTGGAGTCGGGATCAGTGTTGTTGTTGTTGACGAACTCCGACCCATCACCCGATTGCCGTTTCCACATCAGGAATGCGTCTGGAATCATGACCGCGGGCAGGGTATGCGTGGGGGATAGAGGCCTGAACAGGTGTGCGCGCCCAAGATGAACGGAGATCGTCTCGGCCTTGGATTCGGCCGTCGATGAGGAGACGTGGTGATTGCTGGATCGTGGTTGCTAGGGGCAGCCTTGACCACAGGGGCAAAGCACGATCGTAGAGGCGTCTGCAGCGGGCCTTTTCGAAAGGCAGAATGATGTCGCGAAGCGAATGAAGGCTCTGAGACAAGGCACGTCGCCAATCAATACACTGAATCTCGTCCAGGGTTGACGGGGTTGTCGCTGGCTGCGGATGTCATGTCGTAGTGGCCTCGCGGTAGGTTTGACGCTAGGCGCTGGTCTCGCTAGGCCATGCTTAGCGTCTTCACGTGATAGAGATATCTCAACTGCAGCAGTCGCGAAAGCAATGAAACCTCTCCTGCGTCGACACGGCCCCCAATTTCCTCCCTTGATACCATCCTCTGGACTATTCTCGTATGGCAGTGGCCGCTACATGGGGTACATATCGAGCTTCCTAATACACCGAGATAATCAACACATCAATCTCATGCCCATGTAAGGGATGTAGACAAAGCTCGTGGCATACGTAAACAGTAATGTCACCGAAGCTGCATGGAACCCGCGCTAGAAGGAAATTGGCGGGATGATCAGCTCGTGGCTTGTGCTGAGCGTAAAGCACGTAAGATAGGTACTTTCGGCAGCATATGCCAACTACATACATCATTTGGGGCCCAGCACGATGACTATCCAGCGGCCACTACATACCGGCTGCGCAGAACCGCCACTATGCACAGCACAGAACATGCATGGAAGGTCAGCAGCAGTACCGTGCGTGGTTCGGTGTGCTGGCACCCGGCTTGCAGTCGGTGATGAAATGGCGCAACCCTTTGCGATCCTGACGGGCTGAAGCGGTGAACGCCGCGGTTCTGGTGAGAGCTTATCTGAGCGCATATCAGATTAGATAGCGTCGTCTGCCGTGCTTGAGATATGTCGGCTTAAGGCAAGGCACACAGCACTTATACCGCTGGCCTATCGGCTTAAAAGACTGAGGAAGGAAGGACAGATTGACTTCCTGTCGCTGCATCATGATGCGTTATCAAAGATAGCTACCGCCCGAGAACTTGGAGGAATAGTCCGATGCCTTGCTGAGCATCTGCTCTCGTTGCGTCCGCGAAATCGCCATGCCACTGCCCATGTCCTTTTCTCGATCGAACGCTCGCTTGCTCGGGTCGTCCTCTTCTGCTGCAATGTCTTTGCTCCCTTTATGTTGCTCGAGTAGTGATGGGCCTCGCATTTTCTCCTGTCATATTCATTAGCAAGAGTCATCATTATTGTAAGCAGTTCGCAGGCTGGAACGATGCTCGTGAATGGCAGAGTCATGGCACATACAGTTCGCTCTCGTACAGCTCTTGCTGTTGCGGTGTCGTTGTTGTTTGATTTGGGCATAGCTTGTGACCCAACACCAGATGGCTTCGAGACGCCCATCATCTCGTCTTGCAGTCTCTTCCGCCTTTGTTCAGGGGTCTCATTCCACGCCGAACTGTCTGCTCCGGCCCCAGTTGCGCCTTTTGCTCCCTTCCCGGTGTTGAAGCCACGAGCACGTATCTTGGTAGGATCCATCCGCGCTGCAAGATCGTCTTGTTTCGGTGGCATGGTCATCCAGTCATCTCGTCGTGGCTTCTTTTGTTCTGTCTCGTCGACATTGGGTAGTTGTGCGGTGCTCGTCTCGTGGTGTTCATCGTCGTCCTGCATTCCATCTTTGGTAGCAGCACTTGGGGGTAATGCTGGTCCAAACCCGTCATCATCGTCGCTCTCAGAGTCAACAGTCTCCGGCGGGTGCTGTGGCCGTTCTTCCAAGGGCGCTGGTGGCATAGCAGGTCCTATTATTCGCTGACGCTTTTCTCCCCCATCTGGACTTTGCGAGCGCTTTGCGCCGGCGATTGTGGTACCTGCATTTTTGGCTACTCCCTCTTGCTGTCTCTTCCTCTTTGCAAGTAAGTGTGGAGGTAGCGCTGGGCCGATATCCGACATGGTCAAATCCAAGTTTTATGTTGTGATCGTCGTGCCATCGTAGTTGTCGTGACGGTAGGAGGTAAATGCAAGCCTCAGGCAGAACTTTAAGCACATACGACGCGCAGCACACTTATAACGGCGCTCCTCGAGCTCATAGGTAGCGACTTGAATGGTTTGAATGAACCTACGACATTTTCTACCTCAGAGGTCGCGAAGGACTCCAAGCAGCTATCCGGATGTCACCATTGTCCAGCGCGTCCACTCTGATTTTGCATTGTCCTCCACAGATTCCTGACCACCACTGAAGTGACGCCGTGCCGTAATTGTGGAGCTGGGAACGTCAAGCTGTGTCGAGGTCTGGTCAAAAGCAAGTCAAAGCTCGAACCATTGTGAGAGGATGATGTGCGGGCTGTGCGTGGATCGATGAGCTCTCGACTGGGAGGCAGTAATGGAGGCGGGGATAATGAAGATGTCGAGGCAGATGCTTCCACAAGAACGGAAGATGCGAGGCAACCAGCGGATTCGTCGGATGATGAATTTGGGGAGCTCGTAGATGGACGTGATGAAGTGCCGCAAGAGGATACTCTGGATACAGACGAGTACTTCAGCCATATCGATGTGCAAGAGAATGAAGCTGGAGTGGACGACGTCCTCGAACAGCAGGACTACCTGGAGCTGGAGCGAGAGCAATCTATTGATACCTCAGGTAATGCTGCATCTGATCTTGACAACCTGGTATCTGCATCAGCCGATGAGCCTGAGAGCCTTGGAGAGTCCAATTCCATCCCCGATGATACGCCGTCCTTGCGAGGCTCCATACAATCAACGGCAGGACAGGCTGTATCTCCGCTACGGCGGAAGTTGGTCTCCCGCACATCTTCTGGCGCTGTCCAACCTTTCGAGAGACGGTTTGAGTCAAGGCTTCTCGCTTCGCCCACTGCATCACCTCGAGCAGCTTCGCCTGCTTTTCTCTCACCACACTCGCGACAAGTATCGCTGTCTTCACAAATATCTCAGATCTCCTCCCAGGATGGCACAGAGTCAAACGAGCCGCCCCAAGCGCCGTGGGAAGTCATCAGATGGACTACGCTGCGCAAAATCGCTGGTCAAGCATTCTCCGAGTTGGGACGGCGTAACTTTGGTCGGCCAACATGCATCGCAGTCTCAGCTCTCATCGCTGTTGGTACTTCAAAAGGCATTGTATTGGGCTTTGATTATCACCAGACTCTGAAGATCATCATTGGCCAGGGGACCAAAGCAACAGAATGTGGGAGTGTGACCACATTGGCGATCTCTGCGGACTACTCGACTATAGTGACAGGCCATGCTAATGGACACATCTTCACCTGGGAAATCAGTAGTCCTGCTAGACCATTTCTGCAGATCCCCCCTCTGGATGTTAGTGCTTTGCAAACAGCACAACACCCAGACGGTCACGTTGCAGGATGTGCGATCTTGCACATTGGTTTCCTCGGAACCCGTCATACTGCCATAGTATCTGCTGATGCCGGAGGCATGGCATTCTCTCATATCGCAAGTCGAGGACTTGGGCCCGTCACACGGAATGTCAAGACGACTCGGCTGCTTGGACGCTATCCTCCTGCAGATCCCAAGCTGGAGCGAAGTCGAAAACCCAGCTCTGTGCTAGCTTTCTCGCCTCTCCCGCTGGGCAACGTCGAACAAGCCACGGACGGCATGGGCTTGACTGCGATGTTGACCCCATACTTACTAGTCATTGTCTCCACTACTCCAATCGCCCAAACGCAGCACAAGTCTTCAAGGCCTAAAGAGATTAATCCGCACAGCACACTCAGCGGTTGTTTAGCATGGTTTCCAGCTGTCAAATTGAAGCATGCAGGAGGCAACAATGAAACGCGAACGTCTGATACGAAACTCGTGTATTGCTGGTCGAATGTTCTGACGGTCCTAGATGTGAAAGTCAGTCCCGCGGAAGATGCTACTAAACCTCCTGGCCTTGAGTTCATTTACCGTAGTCGATGGCGAGCTGATGAAGCTATCGTGGCGGTCCAATGGCTGGGACGCTCCGTACTCGGCGTGCTGACGATCAGTCAACGACTACTGATCGTCGAAGATGGAACATTGCAGGTGACAGACTCGATTGACTTGATCCATCGTCACATCTACCACCAGGACATATTCTCGCATCAGCTTGGGTCCGTGGTCGAAAGGCTGGACTCAGAGGATCCGTCTCTGCATGGTGTCGTTGCCGACGCCTTCTTTATGAGCTTCAAGGCCTATAAAGGACGGACTTTCCTCCTCAGCTTTAGTGATATTACTGTGGGCACGCTATCAAACTGGGCGGACAGGTTGATGGCATTCATGGAAGCAGGAGATCATATCGCGGCGATCCGCTTGGCTACCGAGTACTACTCTGGTACAGCCAACAACGTCACTGTTGGTTTGCCAGATGTTGACGCAGCGCGGCATGAGATGGTGAAAGAACGGCTTGTAGCAATGATCTCTGCTTCACTTGCATACACATTTGCCCAGCGCGACACTGATCGTGAGATCCGCTTACAAGAACTCACAGATGCTTGTTTTACTGCGTCGTTAACCATGGGCGAAACCAGCTATTTGTTTGACGACATCTTTGACATGTACGAGAACGCGGATGAAGAGCCCGTCTTTGTATCAGCTCTGGAGCCATACATCCTCGACGGCGAGGTCAATGCTTTACCACCAGAGGTCATTAAAACAATGGTGGCACATTTCATCTCAGAGAACCAAGCAGCTCGACTGGAAGAGCTTCTTTGCAGGCTCGAGCCATCGTCCTTCGACCTAGATTCAATCACGACGCTGTGTCGTCAGCACAGTCTTTACGACGCGCTGATATATGTCTGGACGCGTGCGATTGGTGATTATGTCACACCACTGATTGATCTACTCTCATTGGTGAAGCTACTCAATGATGGTATGGACGACGATGTTACAGCAAATCCTTACTACGAGTCAGCGATGAAAGTCTATTCGTACCTTGCCTACTCGCTGACTGGCAGACGGTATCCCAGCGGAGAATTCGTCGATGATCGCGAAGCGTCACAATCGAAAGCAGATCTATATGAGTATTTGTTTTCGGGGCGAGCTGTTGCGTGGCCGATTGGCAGTAGCAAGATCTTCCACAGCACGGATGATGTTGTAAGCGAGCCTGCATTCCCATACCTCGTACTTTTATTTGAGTTCGATATTGCCAGCTTCATGAGCATGCTCAACGAAGCGTTTGAAGACTCTTTCCTGAATGAAGCAGATGACGAGGCGGCAGATTCTGTAGGGCGAGCTAACGGCGTCGAGCGTCGTGGGTACAGAATGACGAGAGACCACATCTTATCCATCATGCTTGATGCAATCCGCCAAAACGAGTTCGAGCCCGAGCAGATCATTTTCCTAGACATGTTCATTGCACGAAGTCTGCCGAAATATCCAGGACAGCTTGTGCTGCCAGGCTCACTCTTGAGCCAAGTCCTCCAGCGACTATGCAGTCCTCCTTCCGATGTCATGAGGGATGATTGTCAGTTGAGCGTCGAGTACTTGCTCTCGGCATATCATCCACCGGACATGGCGGTGGTAATACAAGCACTTGTAAAAGCGCAGTTTTACCGTGTACTGAAGATGGTTTATCGAGGTCAAAAGATGTTCACAAAGCTGTTGGAAACGTATCTTGCTGACCCTGTCGATAAGGATGGGATCTTCGATAGCATGACGTTCTGCCTTTATAGCAGTATGAATGCAAATCAGCGGCAGCATCAAGCAGTAAAAGACACAATTCTGGAACAGATCAATGCTATTGCTGCAATCAGTACCGTCAAGACTGCTTACGCATTAGCTACACAGGCAAGAGACCTGGTTGCACCAGCTGTTGATGGCTTGACAGGTTCCTATCAGCAATTCATCTTCCTGCGCTCCTTGCTCGAACCAACATTACTGCGCGAGGACTTGATGTATTCTAGCACTACAGTCTTGTCACAAGAGGAGCAGGCTCCATTCACCGAACGTTACGTCCAGCTCTTATGTAGCCACGATCCCAAACATGTCGCCGAGTATCTGGAATCGCTACCAACAAGTGACCTCAAACTGGATGCTGTGCTTCCAGTCATGGAGCGCACTGGGGTAGTGGATGCAGCTGTCGTGCTGTTAGTTAGAGACGGCCTAGTTCGTGATGCTATGGAACGACTGTCAGCACACTTACAGAGCCTGCAACACACCTTAGCTAGTCTGATCGATGCTGCGTCGGACAGTCCAGATACGGCATCTACAATCGAGGCTGCCACTTCACTGACCGAGGATATTGACAAATATACCAAGGTCGGCATCTGGCTGTGTCAAGGACAAAGCGCCAATGCTGAAAGACGACCACGTCCGCGTACAAATCTCGCATGGGATGTGAATGAGGCTGACCTGGACATAGACGAGTATCTGTGGCTCGAACTCGTGGACATCGTGGTGCAAATGAGCAAAAGCACAACGGCAGCCCTACAAGAACTAAACGCAAGAAACTTTGAATCTGCTCAATCCGACATGGACTACTCTTCCGTCAGCACCTCGATCCACGCAAACGTGCAACAAGTCTTCACAGCTGTTCTAACGTCAACCGCAACCCCTAGCCTTAAGCAAAAGACCTCAGCTGAGCGTCCTGCACCTGTCAAAGACAACCTCAGCTTCTTGCGCATCTTGCGCGCATTTCTCACACGCGCTGCCAACAGCGCACCATCCATCTCCGATCTCCGAGCAGTACTCTTCGACATCTTTGCCGCTTATACCTTCGAACAAGGCGTTCTGTCGCTGGTCAACGAGCTGCTAGGTACAGACGTGTTCGTGGACCTCAACAAAGCCCATGAGCTTCGCCAAAAGGGTTGGCGCCCACGAACCCAAGTCTGCGAGCTCTGCAAACGTCGTGCCTGGGGCCCAGGAATTGGAGAGATGGTCTGGGACGAATGGGTTGCCAAGGAACAAGAGCGGGAAGCACAAAAGACGCGCACGACAGTTGAAAGAGGCGGTGGCGAAGAGGCCAGACGTCTTTCACGAGGGAAGGCAAAGGCTACTGCGTCTGCCACCACCGACCAGGCAGATGACCCGGGTGGAAAGGACAGGAAGCTCGTCCTGGTGGTGTTTGCATGCAGACACGTCTTTCATCGCATTTGCTTGGAGCCCGAGTACCCGGAGGGTCGGCCGACCAATGCGCGAGGTGAGGCTTATAAATGCCCACTTTGCAAAGAGTGATATCCGCATTTATATAGCAATCATATCAATGTGGACTCTTGAGTCTACGTCCATGTCCGAGTGTCATACCAGCGTTCGACAGACAAGTCCCATATTAAATTGCCTTTGCATCCATTACTTCAATCATCACATTGGAGCCCTCACCTTCATATCCGCTGAAGAAACTATGTGTAAAAATACAAATGAGATTTCTCCAAAGAGCACACGAATCATTCTGTCATGACCATATCACATCAGTCCGTCATACTATCCCGGGCCACCTTCTCACTTCCCACCTAATAAGCCACCGATGACCGGCAAGCTGCTCAGTGTACCACCTTTCTTCTTGTCTGCTTTCTTATTGTCGCCGCCGAGGCCAAAGGAGCTCAGTAGCTTGTCGATGCCTAGTCCACCAAGCAGTCCGTTGACGAGCCCACCGAGACCCAAACCGTTCAGCAGCTGTCCAACGAGGCCAAGGACGCCAGCAAGGAGCAGACCAACAGCAGCCAAGATCTGGAAGAGTGGTTGAGTCATCAGACTCCACAGAGGATTCAGCTTCTTCTTTGCGTGCGGCATGTCGTTGAGCTTCTTCTTGGCGTTATCGACCGTCGTTACCACGGTCGTGGTAAGCTCTTTGAGCGTTTCGGCAAGACGATACTCCTCCGGCGTGGCTTCACCAGTCCCGGCTCGACCCTTCGCTTGAGCTGCGATCTTGCCGTCAGGGTCGAGTCCACGCAGCGAGCCGTTGCATTCCTGCAGAATACGACCGCACTCTTCGATGAGAGGTTTGACTTGGTTGACTAGCTCCTCTTCGTCGAGTTCCTCCTTGGGCGTACGGTCGGCTTTGTCCATGTGTTCTGAGATCTGCTTGCAGATGGGTTGCGTACGCTCTAAAGTGGACTGGCAGATGCCGCCCATCTTTCCGGCGATCTCGCGCTCTTCCTCACGCTTCGCTGCTTCGGTGAGTTCTTCTTCGGATGGTCCCTCGTAGTCCTCTGCGATGTTCTCCAACAGCGTGACCTCGCCAATCTTGTTGCCATCGACGTCCACGACGTTCCCAGCATCGTCGATTTCCTGACCAACACAGTGGCCAAGGTCGCCTTCTGTGAGTCTACCGACCAGATCGCCAGTATCATTACGGACCTCACCCTCCTTGTTGACACGCATGCCAGACATCGGATTGGCTCGCCGTTCCTTTCCCTCCGGTTCCCATCTCTCAGCTTTACCAATACTGTTGCCGTTTTTGTCGATGATATCTCCATCATCGTCAACGGTGTGACCCAGGAGCTTCTTGATGTCGCCCTCGACCACGCGACCAATGATGTCGCCAGCTAGTGTTGTGATCGAGCCGTCCTTCTGGACCTGCAAATTCTCGAAACCGGCGAATGGACCATCGGCTGTTGTGTCTTCGCCAAAGACGAGCTCGCATCTGCCGATGACGTTCCCGGCACTGTCCCAGATCTGACCTTTTCCATCGACTTTCTTGCCCGTCATGGTTTTGACGTTGCCCTCAACAACTTGACCAATGATCGTGCCACTACCATCGACAGCTTTTCCGCTTTTGTTGATCTTGCAACCAGCGAGCGCAGAGAGATCGACCTCCACCTGCTCTTCTTCTTCTTCTTCTTCTTCCCAAGGCTCTGCATGACCTTTCACGTTCCCGTACTTGTCGAGGATGTCTCCGTCCTCATCAACGGCCATACCGAGGAAACGCTTGTGGTTGCCTTCTGTGATCTCACCGACCACGTTGCCGTCCTCGTCCTCGACCTTCCCCTCTCTCACGACACGAAGACCATTCAGACCAGCAAAGGGACCTTCTGCACGACTTACGCGCTCATTCTCGGGAATCAGTTCACATTTGCCAACGACCTTTCCAGTATCACTGTGAATGGAACCGTTCTCGTCGCAACGCCGGCCGGCAAGCTCGGCAGCATTACCTTCGATTAGTCGACCCAAAGGCACACCTTCCTCGTTGACAACATAACCCTGCTTGTTGAGCATTTTGCCGTTGAGTAGACTGTTGTCAGCTGCAGCCTCTTCTTCTTCTTCCTCGGGTAGCGGTTCTGCGTGACCCTTAACGTTTCCATATTTGTCAAGGATATCCCCGTCCTCGTCGACAGCAAGACCAATCAGACGTTTGGCGTTGCCTTCGGTGATTTCACCGACGATATTGTCGTCTTCATCAGCCACTTTACCTTCCTTGACCACACGCAGACCTTCCAGTCCTGCAAACGGTCCTTCAGGCTTGGCCTCTCGCTCGTCTTCCGGGATAAGCTCTACTCGACCAACCACATGACCCTGGTCGTTCCAGATCTGACCTTGATCGTCGAGCTGTTTTCCTGCAAGATCTTTCGCCTTGCCTTCGACTAGACGAGCGACTGGCACACCCTCATCTCCAATGACCATGCCAGCTTTGTTGACCTTGTTACCACGTAAGAAGGAAAGATCGTCTTCTTGTGGTGCTTCTTCCTGTACATCCTCTTCTTCGTAGCGTTCGGCATGACCAACGACCGATCCTTTCTTGTCCAGAATATCACCATCTTCATCCACCTCTCTCCCTATAAGCTTCTTTGCATCGCCTTCCGTGACAATTCCAATAGTATGACCACTTCCGTCTTGGACGTATCCACCTTCGACGACGTGCAGACCTTGGAGGCCAGCAAAGATAGCCTCCTCATCGACATCCTCATGCGGAACAGTCTTCGCACGACCAATGACATGACCCTTGTTGTCCCAGAATTGTCCCTCGGCATCAGCAGTATGGCCTGACTTAGAAAGCTTCTTTGCATCACCTTCGACGAGCTCACCCACAATATTCCCGTTGTCATCAATGAGTTTGCCAGCCTTGTTGACTTTGAGACCTTCCAGTGGAGACAGTGGCGGAAGCTCGGGATCCTGCGCTTCATCTGCATCTTGTCCTGGCTCTTGGTTGTTTTCGTCCTCTTGTTGTGGAGTCTCCTCTCCGTCTTCACCAGCTTCATCTTCTGGTGTGTCCTGTGCATCCTCAGCCACACCTCTGACATGTCCAATGACATTACCATTCTTATCTAAGACTTCACCTTGCTCGTTCACTTTACTACCGGAACAGTCGGCAAGCTCGCCATCAACAAGTTCGCCAATCAGCTCGCCATCTTCACTGAGAATCTCTCCTTTCTTGTTGACCTTGAAACCCTCAAGGAACGTCAGATCTGATGTCCCGGGCTTGACCTCGGGCTGAGCTTCCGGCTCTTCCTCGTCCTCTGCTGAATCTTCGAGATCTGCAAGAAGCTCTCTTGTGGCATTAGCAGCAGCCTCGCCAGGAACGACATTGACATGCCCGATGACTTTGCCCTTCTTGTCAAGCACTTCCCCATGATCGTTGATCTTCTTACCCACACAGTCCTTGAGCTCGCCATCGCGCAACTCACCAATCACTTCGCCATCTTCATCGATGACCTTGCCTTTCTTGCTGATCTTCTTGCCATCAAGGATACGAAGGTTCAACATAGGACCTCCGCTTGCTAGCCTTTCAGCCGCACCTTCGACCAGCTCCGTCTTACCCATGACGTGACCCTCCTCGTCAACGACCTGACCTTCTTCGTCGATTTTGAGATTCTCTGGCTTAACCTCACCATCTCTGATCTTCTGTTTAAGCTCTTCATCGTTGATGTGGGCAAGGAGGTTGCCTCCGTCGTCGTGAACCTCTCCGATCTCGTTGAGCTCCATACCTTGGAGAGCTTCGATGCCGGGTAGCAGATCTTCGATACCGGTAGCATCTGACTTGTCGTCTTCCGCTGTATCGTCCGAGGTCTCCTCACCGTCCTTTACAGCATCCTGATGAGCCGCAACTTCCTCATTTGGTCCCCATCCATGAACAGCAGTGTCATGATGACCTTCATCGTCTGCATTGACGGGCCATCCGTCAGCCCCAACTTCTTCAATCTCGTCCTTCGCGTCGTCGGCTGGGCCAGCTGCCCAGTAGATACCTTGCTTGACAAGTTCTGCCGTATCTTCGTGGATCTCGGCACGGCCCACGACGTTGTCTCTACGATCGACAAACTCGCCTTTCTCGTTGAGCTTTGATTTGCTGAGCTTCGATGGATCACCTTCCACAACACGCCCAACAGTATTACCATCGTCATCGTAGACCAGCCCATCGGCTTGGCAAGTGAGGCCACGGAGGATCTCGAGCCCCGGAAGCTCTTGGTTGGCATCTTCCTCGTCATATTCCTCAACGTTTCCCAGTTGGTCGAGGTACTCATCGCCACCTTCCGGTAGAGTATGGCCCGACGCTTTTGCTTCGACAAGCTGCCTTTTGACCTCACTCGGCGCAAGCTCGACTCGGCCGACAAGGTCACCATCATCATCGAGAATCTCTCCTTCATCTCCAATGGGATAGCCGGCGAGATCTTCTGCGTCGCCTTCGGCAAGTTTACCGATGAGCTGACCCTCAGCGTTCACGACAGTACCGTCTTCTTGAACCTCGAGACCTCTGAGAACTGACAGATCAAGAGGCAAGTCTCCCGGAGCTTCAACGTTTGTTGACTCGCCGTTCTCATTGCTCGTAACGTCGGCCTGAGGCGCTTGTTCGTCGTCTCCGGTAATCTCTTTTGTATCAGGAACAGGAGACTCTTCTTCGCCAGCAGCCTTGGTGGTTTGAGTTTCTTTGGTTGCACCATCGATGTCACCTTTCGCCTCAGCTGCAGGTTCTTCTCTGTCATCGTCCTTGGAAGCAGCCGGCGTATTCTGATCTGTGTCTTCCACATCACTGTTGGTCTCACCATGATCATCTTGTTGGCTATGATCACTCGCTCCATGATGACGGTCTTCCGTGGCACCTTTACTCCCTTCCGTGCCTGACATAGCGTCTACCACTTTCGTGGTCGCGACCTGATGGTCTTCGTTATCGTCTGGCACTTCTCCATTACGCTCCTCCCCACCTTCGGGCTGTTCATTGGCACCGCCAGTGGCATCGTTCGTTTTGATGTCAACGTCGTTGACATCATTGCTAGCGCCGTCATTCGCTGTGTCAGTTCCGCCTTTGGCGGTTTGTTGTGTCTTGCCACTCATATCTGCAGCACCATCTGGCTGATTGGCAGCTGATACTTGGGCAGCATCTGACTCGCTTTTGGAGTTCTGGCTAGCGAGATTAGAAGCCTTGCCTGCTAAGTTTTGCGCGTCTTTGAGCAAATCACGTCTGCCCTCCTGTGGCTGCTCATTGTGGTCATCAGGAGTAGACTTGTCGATGGAAGTTCGCTGTCCGCCAGATGCGGCCGTATCATCTTCCATGCGGTCGTCAGCATCTTGCACGCTTTGCTTTGAACCTTCAGATTTGCCGTCGATCCCGTCGGCATCATCAACGATAGGCTCGGGAGTGACTTCATCCAAGCTTAATCCTCCGTCCTTGAGATCGCGATGATTCATCATGGGACCCTCTTCTGGTTGTTCTTCATGGTGCTCACTTCCATCGCTGATATCCGTCTCGTTTCCATTACTGTGTCGTGCCGCACCATCGTCGTTTGGCGTGGCGACCGCGGACTTACTGGTTGAAGCGTTGCCAGGGGTGCCGTTTCTTACTCTGGAGTGGCTCGAAGACGAAGGTCGCTCTGCTATTGCACTTTGGGAAGACGTTTTGGCTTTGGACGAGCTGGGTGTTGCAGGGAAATTTCGCGCAGTCGAGCCGGCCGTCTGCTGCGGCGTAGAGGTAGACCTTATATCAATCTTTGCTGGAGTATTTTTGGCCGGAGTTTGTGGTGCATTGTTCCGCGATTTGGCAGTGGAGCCTGGCCCTGGAGTCGACATTCTGCTTGTACCTGGTCGCAATCGCGAAGGTGGTGTAGGACTGGACGAGTCCCTACGCGATATAGGCGATGAACGCTCGGGGGTGGGAGGAAAGGAAAAGTACTCGTATTGTTTTGAGTGGCTGGTCATACACGTTGTACACGCTGAGAAAATAAGGGGAAAGGGATTGAGAGGAGAGAAGGTACGAGCCTGTGGCTTTGCGCTGTACTTACCACATATATAGCAGGCTGGCAAATTCGCAACTATTGATTACCTGCTCTGTGGCAGGGCATAGATGCTGGTTGGTGATGTTCCACGGCATGATAAGGTGGTATTCAATACGTGATTCAGTCCAATAGTTGGCAAGCTGACGCCTCATGTGGGCGAGGGCTTCCACACAGAGCAGATCCTGCTGATTCGATTGTCACCAGTGAGCACGATCCGTTGTAGTGACACAGGAAATCATTGGACACTGAAGACTCCATCTTCCGACGAACGTCATATATCATGACTCTTGAACGACTCGTGTTAGGTTCAATAGACACCTGACAAGCAGTGGTGGCAGCTCGCAGAGCAGCACTCTCTCGAGCTCGTGAGGTTTGCTGTCTTCTCCACGCCTGCTCCGCAATACAGCTCTTAGCATGGCCGGAGTGCAAGTTTTGTAAGATATGTTGATGGACAACTAAAGAGACCACGTTTATCCACCATAACTTAGGTATCTCGCATCCTGCTTCGCAGAGATGGGGGACGGCCAGCGAGAACCCCATAAAATGCTAGAGGCTCGGATCCAAGAATCAGGTTTCTCACGAACAGTCGCGAATTTATGATCCTAGTATCTACGCTGCTGTCCGTACCAGATTGGTGCTACGTGCTGTGCGTCCATGATCGGGTAGAATTGTCGCGGTTCAACCACCCGAAGGTTGACGCTGATGGCATGGGGACTGTCACGGTCGCCATCGCAGTATGAGCTTCATTCTTCGTTCCGTCGAGCGTCCTCAGCTGTACTGGTGATCGGATGTTTAGCATTAAACAGATCCAGTCAAAGGTAGCGGGCCTCACTGTCCAGTCTGGTGGTACCTTGCTGCTGAAACTGGACCATCCCACAAGGCTGTGGTGTGACCACTGAATGCTGCTTTTGACTCTCACCGTCATTGAGGTCTTAACAGTCAAAAAGACCAGTACACCCTTCGTTCTGCAGCCATGAGCCCAGTGCACGAAGTGGTTTCCTCTTCAGGCATTATCCAGGATGGACGCGTCGTGACACCAGAAAGCCTGAAACTTTGTAGATGAGGGAGCACCCGCCACCCTCTCGAAACGCAGCGGTCACAACTGTGCCAAGGTTTGAACTTCTCGTACCTGCATAAATGCGAGAGATATGAGCACGATAAGTTGTGCTAAGGGGACTCTTCCGAACCTCGTTGTGTGAGGTTTGAGAGGCAAGGGTGTTGTAGACAGCTCTGCCACACAGCGAATGCAAGTTGTGCAGGGGAAGGGTCACCGCACGACACTTCACTTGAGTGTTCGGCATACATTTTGAATGAAATTCATCCACCATTCGCAAACTACCTCAAGTCGCACCCCGTGGTATCATAGCAGCAAAGCAGAACAACCCCAAACCTGCCCTCAATCTATCATTTCGTCTCCTCTTCCGTAGTCGTCGCCACCGTCCCCATCCCGGTCCTCTTCGACTTATCCTTATCGATACCCATACTCCTCATAAGCCTCAGACTGAAGCTCCTCTCGCGTTTCAACTCTTCACGTTGCTTCTGCAAGACCTGCCGTTCCTTCTCTGCGCTCTGGCTCTTGTCCTTTTCCGCCTCCTCGCGCTTCTTCTTCTGCTCTGGTCGAAGGACATCCATCAAGCCCTGCTCTGCAGCCTGTACGTGTCGCTTTGCACCGAGATAGCCTTCTAGGCCCAGCAGCACGGCGTACGAGCGCGAGATGTTGCAGTGTGACATGTCGGCACCTGCGTCCTTGAGATTGCGCACAAATTCGCGGAAGTTCCGGACAGGAGGCGCATAGTGGCCGGACAGGGGCGAGATCTTGCGGATTTGGCCGCGTTTAATCTTGATGAGGCCTGCTGCTGAGACCCGGGCGCCTTTAAGGAATGACGAGTGCTGGAATGCGCCGGACTGCTTGATACCAACGTAAAGACGGAAAGAGGTATCTGCGACGAAGATCCAAGTATTCTTCTTGGTCGTCTTGCGCAGCATATGGTTCGTCAGAGAATCCACAGAGATGTGTTGCAATTTATGGACTCCTTTCGCGTCATGTAGTTCCTGGTTGGTGTACTTCGAACCGTCTTCCTGACTCCCCGTGCTGATGCCAGAGACCGAGTCGGAGTCTGAGGAGGCTGGCGGCTCTGGCTTTTCGCCAGTCGTGACCTCTCGCCAGGTCGGCGTGCTGTCGTGCGCGGGCACGACTCCGTTAATGCTGTCCTTGTACTCGGTAGACGTGGTGATAGGCTTGCCGTCCTTGTTCCAGCAGAATCGACCTTGACTGTCGATGTTGACCAGATATCTCTGCCTCTCCTCGCGTGACAAGTACCTGACCTGCTCTCGATCTAATCGTTCTCTCGGCCGATCCTCCAGATCCAGAGCCTTTCCCTCTCCATAATCCAACCAGTAGAAGAAGTTATCATGCGTATCAGCCTTCTTCCATTCCTGGTGATATCGTCTCAGATTACTGCCGTATCGGTGTTTCTGATCGACCATTTCCAGGAAGTATTCCAGCCCCATCACCTTGGCATACCCTTCACGGTCTTTCTTCTTACTTCGCCGACTCTCGCGCCGTTTGGCGCGCTCCGCATCGTCCTCTCCACCGATATCTGAGTCGCTCGTGTCGTCACTGCCGGCACGGTGGGCAATGGTCTTCGCATGCTGCCATCGTCCGCGTGCGCCTCGGTTGTGAGGTGACATGCTGGTGCGCTCCTGGGGCGATTTCGGTGCGGTCTTCGTCGCATATTGAGCTATCATGACCTAGAGATCAGCGATCATGATCTATGATATAAGGTATACATGGTGTCCCTCACCATCTTTCAGAGCCTGAAGCAAGCACAGTCAGCATTCATTGCCCGTCACATCTGTGTACTCCAGTATTAAAGCCCATACCTCTAGCCATCGGGTTGACGGGTCAAGCCCATAGCCCCTCAATGCTCTGCGATCGCGGTACCCTCGAAAGTTCCGCTGAATGACCTCGGCGGCGTGGGTTTCCGTATCGGTGTCGCGGGTAACTTGTTGCGCCAACTGCTGTGCGCGTTTCGCCTTGATCTCCTTTGCGCGCTCATCCTGTTGAGCTGCAATACGGCGCAGCTCCTCGGGAGGAGGTAGCTGAAACGGATCCTTGGGGGATTCGGAGGCCATCTGCTGCGTTGGCGGAGGAGGAGGGTCTGTTCGCTACCGACAGTCGATGCCCCGCGATCAAGTCGACGTTGACGTGGGTGATGTGGGGTTGTACAATATCGTGTGACTACGTCAATTCACAGCAATGAATAGAGACAATTTATCCAGATGCCTGGCTCGTCAGACAACAACACTTATCTTGAATCCCTATGGTAAGGTAGGGACGAAACAGTGGCACTGTTGCGCCCACATTAGCTGACCGGACCTAAGGTGCATACGCATGAGCTTTGGTGGTAAGGGTGGCGCAGTCTAGATCTAATAACCAGCAAGCCGGAGACTGCTGTATAGGTGAAATCTAAATATTCCTTACAGACGCCGACTTCCTCTCAAGAAAACATATTCTTTTCCAGGATGATCCTGATTTCGTACTGGTATCATATGACACAAAACTTCCCCCTCCTGCTGTGGAGTCTCATTACATTACCATCCCTTGACTCCCGTCCATCGGTCCGTACGGCATGGCTTGATGTGATTGATGTGGAATCATCGGATACTGGTGAGCCATGCCGTACTGCATGTTCGCATGCTGCATGGCTTGATGATCCGCGACCGGGTCGTATTGCAGCTGGTCAGGCTCGGGCATCTGCTGTGCGCCAGGATGAGACTGCATCGGATCCGGCATCTCAGGCTCGTCAGTGACAGCAGCGCCGGCTGCTTCTCCGGTGTAGTTCTCCGCCTTCTGCCAACCGCCGTAGCTGTCGCTCCGGCCAATGATTTCACCACTTTTCTGCATCTTGGTGCGTAATTGGCCCATCTTGCGCTTCATCCGTTCACGCAGCATCTCGTCATGGACCTGTGGATCCCACTCGGCGGTGCTGAGATCGACAAGTTGATATAGATCCCGATACATAGCCTCAAAAGCTTCGACATTGTTCTGGTTGAAGGTGTACGTGCCGTATTGGTGCATCAGGTCAGCAAGCATTCCCTGTGCGCGCAGCGGCCATATGTCCTTGCTTTGTACCCATTCGACTGTGAGATGATCGCGTCGGCGACTACGACGCTCCAGCTCTCGCAGCATGCGCTCCTGTCGTTCGGCTGTCCGTTTCTTAGATTCTTCAATCTTCTTTTTGCTGCGCGAGTCTCGCTTCGGTGGGGTGGGCGCGGCTGCCACGGTCGGATTGTATAGGGAGCTAGGCGCAGATTGGGGCATAACCATTGTGACCTTCTTCCCTGATGGTGTGGCTTTACCATTCTTCAACCGCCGCATCTGAAGCTTCAGCTCAACCTCACGTTTCTGCAACGCGATCTGCTGTAGCTGTAGTTGAAGTGTCTCTTCGTCCTCTGGTAGATCTGCGTCGGCGCTGGGAAGAGCGGAATAGGTCGGTTGAGGTGTTTGTTGCTGGAAAGCCTGAGCTAATTGTTGCTCTGCGCTTTGAGCCAACGGCACGTATGGCGACTGATACAAAGGATCCATCTGGAGCGTCGATGCGTCCGCCTCAGTCACATCATCGTGGTCGTCGTTATCCTCATCATCGTCGTGATCGTCCTCACTCCTGCCCTTCGATTTCCGTCCACCACTCCTGCCTCTGCCCTTCCCCTTCGCGATCGGCTTCGTCTTATCTTTCCGTTCAAAGACCCTGCGCACCGTCCGGGTGCCGACGACGATCTTGTATTGATCGTACAGCCACCACAGCATGTCATCGACCGACATGTCCGGATTCTGTTTGACATGTTCGAAGAGTGCCTGTGGATGCGCGCCTCGTCAAGCTCATGTCCCTAACCACGACGTCTAGGGTCGGATTGCGACGATACTTACAGCTTCGACTTCCGGGTTCAACACGCGATGTCGACCGGTTCTGCTCTCCGGTGGCTGCAAGGTCATCAACATCAGCTGTGCTCCAACGCCGCGACAAGGACGCATAGTAATGCAATCGCGACAGCATGATTTACCTTGCCGATACGCCCAGTACGCTCGAGCTCGAGCTTCCAGCGTCTGATCGTGCGATCAGACACGCCCGTGTCCTTCTCGATGGACTCTTCATCACGGCCGGCCTCGAGCAAGGTCTTGACCTGGGCGCGTTGCTCTTCCGAGTACGCCTTGCCCATTGTGCTGGATGTGATGCTGGAACTGGTGGTACGCTGCTCGTGACAAATGTGATGGTGCTCGTGGTGTTTTGGCAAGGGACCTGAGGCAAGTGTCCAACTCACGCTTGCCTCTTTGGGACTTCCAGCATCACGATCACGTGTTTCTTGCCTACATTCACAGCTCTAATGAAAGCGTATATATGCTTGACTACGTATTACATGTTTGAATGCATAATGTGAATATGCGGATGGAAGTTCACATCGGTAGTATGTTCTGGTGTCAAGGTACGACGAAGGAGGTAGCAACTATCAAGCAAAGGGTGTGCAGCCCAAGAGAACACATAGTATCGCAAATACACAAGTCGAACTAATCGTACAAATATGACATGAACCACATCGCCATGCTTAGTATGCAGGAGATCTATGATCTTGTCATGCTCCGTCGCTATGCTAGAAACCACAGTTTTGATCCGTTAACAGCAACCCCCGATCTCAAATCAATGATGAAGCAAATGAATCAAGCTTGGACTGGCACTGGCGCCCACGTTGGAGCCGTTGTTGGGCTGCCCACTGCTCTGCCCTTCCCGCGGTGGAGTGGCTGGCCGTCCCACATGGGGTTCAGATACGTTATGCGCTTGGCTCATCCGAGGGCTTGGATGTTGTGCAAGAGGCTGACCGTGCGCTGGTTCGTAATGCACATGTCCGTTTGGTGGAGGTGGGTACGGCTGGCTCAGCTGCGGATCGATGTTCGGAGGAAGAGGTTGCGGCATCCCCATGCCTGGACTACCGTTCCGCATGGGTTGGCCCATGGGAGGTAGCTGCTGTGAGAAAGGCGAGCCGGTCCGTCGAGGAGGCGGTGGTCCGTACGGGTGCTGCGGGTGCCCATACAAGCCGGTAGGAGAATGTGCTGCCTGGTGCGGCCCACCTCCTTGCATTTGCTGGCTCGAAGGAGGATATGGTGGTGCACGCTGGTGACCATACGGTGGTGGTGGCGGCGGACCATATCCATGACTGCGATGTCGCTCATGCATGTGTGGTGGTGGTGGGCCATGGCCAGGGACACCGTGATGGTACCCATTTGGTTGGCCATACGGTCCAAACGGTGGTGGCGGGCCATAGGGGTCTCTTCGTGGTGGCATCCCATTTGGTGGACCATATGCTTGAGGCTGACCCATACCATTCATTGGGGGTGGCCCGATCGGTGGTGGGCCATGGCCTGGATGGGCGACATTATCCCACGGCATCGGAAACTGGGGTGGAACGCCAGGCTGTTCTCGTGGTGGCGGGGCTATGCGTGGCGGCTCTTGCTGCGGTGGGTTTAGTTGCCACTCGAGAAATGTCGCAGATGGAGGTCTGGGTATCGGCGACCGCTCCGCTGGTGGCGATGGATCTATCTTCTTTTGCAGGAAGCACTTATGACAAAGCCATTGCTGAGGACCAGTGTCACCGACCTCAGACTTGATCGGGTCTGCTCGATCACCTCCTGAAATTAGCTTTGATTGTTGCTGTGACGCATGGACAGGATGCCCATCGCTGCGGCTCTGATGTGCTTGTCCGGGTTGAACATGTGCCAAGTCGCCATTTGCTGAAAGTCCTGCACCTTCCTTCGTATGCTCCGGGTGCTCTGTGGTGAGCGGGTTCTGTGCTCCGACAGCAGGACTCGCGCGAGAATATCGATCTGGCATGCCTTCCCAAGCCCTTCCATTGGCCCCGGGCGCCATGAATCGAATGTTGTTACTATTCGGTTCTGTCGCCAAGGGCTGAGCAAGTGGTGGAGCGTCACTAGACGCAGCATTGGTAGGTCGATCAGTGAAAGATGCATGATTGGAGGAAGGCTGCGACAGCGAAGTCTTATCCTCGATGCGCTGCTTGTCTTCGCCAAGTATCTCGCGGGTAGGGATTGATGAAATGCCCGAGGGAGATGGCGGAGGTGTGGGTTCTTTGTTTTTCGGGACTGCATGCCATCTCGGCGTCACATCATTGTTGCATCTTGCGCAGTGCTTCTCAGTCTGCGCATCTGGAAGAGACGAAACGTCTACCATAGGTTCGTCTTCCCCGTCAGCCTTGACATCCGCATTGGACGAAGTCCTGGCACCACGTCGAACAGCAGCAGCAATGCTGTGTGCACCAGACTCTCTCCGGTTGGCGCTGTTGGACGCTGCATTCGTCTGCTGGCCTTTTTCTTTCGTGAGCTGTACCAGATTCGCCTTTCGCACCGTGCCGGTGAGAGTAAGGTCGGCTTGTTTGTAGTTTTCGGCGTAGACTTGCATCGCAGTTCTCCCTAAGCTGTCCGCGACCTCATGGATAGGATGTACGACCGTTTTCACAATATGCTCCTTGCACCACACAGCCGCCGTCAAAGCACCAGTCTCTTCTCCAAGCGTCGCAGTGACCACCTGATCCTTTCGAGAACCCTTCACGGGAGTCACGTCAAACCCGAATTGATAGCCAGCCTCCAGTGCGCAAGAAGCATGGAATGTAGAGTGGCATTGGAAGCATGACACACACACCCCGGCGTGAGTCTGGACTTTGTTCTGGTGATCTTTGTTCTTGCATAGCTTGCAGATGGCATCCCACTTGGCCAGCGGGATCGACTGGAAGCCTTCAGCCACTTCCAACGCTTTCGCATCGCTGAAACGAATCTCTGAAGTCCACATCGCGCAATGAACGTGTACCCAATTGTTGCCGGTCGTCCGTTTCAATGGCTCGCGCGGTAAAGGCGGGCGATTCATGTGCAGTTGTCTTGCCCGATAGTCTGCGCGCATGCCATCACACAGCTCCTTTTCCAGGCGTTCTTTCTCTTTCTCGCGGTCATTCTTCTTCTTGTGAGACTGCTTGGGCGGCTCGACAAGGTCTATCAGGGTTTCTTCTGTCAGGCAGAGACAACAAGCGTAGTCTGTCGATACTGTGGGGTTCCGATCGTTTTGGCATTGTTCACAAATCCAATTGACCTCGCCATCGGCTTTGACACCTTCAGTTGCGCCCAGACCGAAACAATGCCGATGCACGGTCAGCATACAATGGCTGCACGATAGCGTATCACCCTGAACCTTGCAGACTGCGCAAGGCAAAATTCTCATCACTGGCTGGGCTGGTATTATTGGAGGCGGAGGTGGTGTAGGCTCCTTTGGAGGTGGCGGAGGCTTCTCTTTCTTCTTTGGCGGCTCTGCGGCCAGCGAGTCGGTCTTCGCCTTCTTCTTCGGAGGCTCGGAGCCTTCGATCGATGGCACAGCCATGTCTTGTCGCGACATACTTGCAGTCTCGCTGGCGATGATCAGCTCGCGGAGCAATTCTTCGTCGATCTTGCGTTTCAAGGCACGGCCGCCTCCGGATGCGACCTTTTTGGCGACCTCATCGATGTCTTCCCACTGTACAGCATATTTGCGCCACAAGCCAGCACATCTCGAGCACAGCGCGAGTAAATAACGTTCTTTCTTGTCTTTGTTGCCATTCTTTGCCTCCATCAATACAGTTTGGCCAGCAGATACGCCTGGTGCTTTGCGCCACTGTCGAGCATGAACTGTGTTGCAAAATTTACAGACAAACCCACGATTGCGCCGAATCGCTTTGTCGTTATCGTAAGCCGAGTCATCACCATCGTGAGCCACTTCGGCTTGCAATTTTGCGCCAGAGTCGGTATCGATCTTTCGCTTCGCACCTTTGCGCCCACCATAATTGCCCCAAATCTCTTTGCCTTTCGGCGTCTTCTTCCAGAGATAGTAGAATCGCACAATGTCGGCATTTGGCAAGGTGGTCTTCATGTGCAGTCTGATGAGTCTGTGTTCGGACCCGTACTTGGCGACGCCTTCCTCGAATTTGGCAAGTTCCACTTTGCTGAGAACAGGCTCGTGAAGGTCGTTCACACGATTCACCGTCTGAAGTTTCTTGAGTGCCGCATGGGCGTCGAATCCATGATCACTCAATAGTTGCAGAGCTTTGTCGAGAAAATTGGTGCCAAATGGAGGAACACCAATCGTTTTGGCCATTGGTCGTGCTTTCTTGAGGTAGTCATCGATGATAGCTTCCGGATCTTGCACGGATGATTCTTCAGTGATGTCTGGCATCTTGAACATTTGTGTGGCGGTGCATCGTGGATCATCGTTGGGGAAATCCTCTCCTCTAGCTATGTAGCCAGGCGGCTCGTCTTGCACCCATTTCGGCCGCCGAGCTTTCTCTTCGCGGTCTGCCTCAATCGCAGCAAGTGTCTCTTTGGTCAGCTTCCCAATAGTCTTGCTTGACGCGCCTTTAGTATATCGTTTTTTGATATCAGCAGGCTTCACAAGCTCGACCGGTCGGCCATGCCATATATTGACGTTAGCTTGATGGCGCTGTCCAAGACGAGAGCTGGCTCGTGGGTAGATCGCGCGATCATCGTATTGGAGAGCATCCTCGACTCGAGCATGAATTCCAAGATATCGCATGGGCCACATCTTCGCCAGCGCAATCTCCGCTTGCGTCGCTGGATGATCATCAATGATGATATCCGAGTCGGAAGGGCTTGGAGCCTGAGTGTTGTCGTTAGACGTTCCCGGGTGTTCCTCTTCCTCCACAACCTCTTCCTCAGCCTCTGTGCCGCTTGCCGTGGGAGTGTTGCGTGTCTCATGCTGTCGACTACAAGGTCCACAAGCCCACGCGAAACCTCTTGACGGCTTTTTCGGTAGTGGCGGTTGAACGCAATTCATATGGTAAGAGTTCTTGCAGATGGCGCAATCAACAGAATCCTGCGACGCACAAAACCGTGTACAGCGTTTGCATGTTTTGACAGCACTTGTTAGCTCTTTCACCCGGCCAATCTCAACGACGACATATTTCCATCGTTCGTCGAGCGCCTTCTTCACTCGCTCCGGAACATTCATGATTTGCCCGACAGGAATGCATTCGTACCATCGACGGATGAAACGATCGAAAACTTGAACGAAGTAAAACGAGTCGCGTTCCTTTCGGTATGCCTCGAGGTCGTTGATCTCCGACCGATGCTTGATGATGCATTTTCCACGAAGTGATGTAAGCGGACATAGATCCGAGTGCATCGTGCCGTATACCAGACGAGTGTCGCTGTTGAAGCGTTGCACGTCACGTGGTCGGTAATACCAATTGACACGCAACGAGTCGATCGGCGACGCCGGGTTATCCGACTCGACATGCAGGAACTCCATGATCCGACATAGATAGTATGGATCGCCTGGTGGTTCGCACACCAGATACACGTGATCTAGATTGAGCGTCGCAATTAGTTTGGGCTATTGATTTGGATATGTGCTAAGCGGGGTAGAAAGCCTGCAACCCCCGACCCGTGCCCATCATCGTCAGGGGAGGAAACAGCTTACCATTAACATGCAATTTGGTACCATCATCAGCGACCAACGCGCCGCGCTTGTTGAGGGTACTTCGATGTTTGGTGAAGGTCATGACGTTGGTCTCACGGCCTGTTTGGACCACTGCAGCAGATGCGCCAGCTTTTCGCGTCGCTGATGGCGCTGGCGGAGGTAAATTTGATGTTGCTTGATTCGGAGCCTTGCGCTTTTTCGTCGCCGGCGCAGGGACGCTCGGAGTGGAATCTTTCACGGGTGGATTTGATGAGCTGGCGTTGTGGCCATTTACCGCCACAAACCCGGAGAAATTTGTCGCACGTTTGGAATCGTCGGGAGCGGTCGATGCTGCAGTCGCTGCAGATTCGTTCTGGGCCTTCTTCTTCGAATTCGTCGTCGCAGCAGATGACATTTCAAAGTCCATCTCCTGGTCCTCAGCGTAGTTGGGCCTCATAGTGCCAGTGCGATTACGCGAACGTGTACCGTAGGTGGCAGTGTCGTTCGTAGCAACGTCCATAGCATCAGCGTGAGAAGATAGGCTTTGTGTATTAGTAGCTTCCGGGGTGCCAACAGCAGATTGTGCTGGATTTGGGGTGTTGGTGGTGGTCGAGGGTGGTGTGCCTCGATTGCGGGCTGCCGCAGTGGCAACACGCTCATCACGAACGACACTCGGCATGTTGACCGCTTGAAATCCCGATGTTGTGTGCTGGAATCGAGGCGTTGAAACGGGAGTCGAAGTCGAAGTCTGCGTGGCAACCGGATCACCACTTCCTTGGGAAGTCGACCTCACGGCTTCGGCTGCCGAAGCAACATCATCAGGTGCAGACTCGGCCATGATGGTGGATGATAGAATGGCGGCAGTCACATATCTTGTTGCAACAACAAAGGACGCGACGCCGCCGACAGGTCTGAAGAGTTTGGATCAGGTTACCAAGGTCAGGTGGCGCTGCCTTTGCTGTCGTGTGCTACGTTATGGCTAGGAAGAGCCCGCGATATGGCGTGAATCAAGTCGAGACTGGCGCTGGTTGAGGGAATGGAGGGGAGAAGATACAGAATCACTCAAGTCGATGAAGAAGGGTGACAGCGCCTGGGAGAAAGAGATGGACGCCAACGAGACAAGTGAACAAAAGGCCGTTTCCTGCTCGGAAGATGGGTGAAAGGGAAGGTGAGCGATCGAGAACAACTCAAGCGCACGAGAAGCGTAGAGTTGGCGCAGCGGTTGATGCCGCATGCCGAGACACTTTTCACTGCAATCCTCCTCTGACTTCGTCCGCTGCTGGCGACGAGCCGCGTATATATACGAGATATCGCCACGGTATATAGACTACACGGATCGTGATGTGGCTGTTATATCTCTCTGTGGATGATGGATGCTTCTGACATCGCCGCAATACACATCTCAACACTTTGCGTGCACTACAATGTCCCAGCCGCGGGCTCACGCATAGGACGGGAGTTGGACGATACGTGGGATACTCGACTGCAGCCAATTAGACGCCGGCTGGCTTGAGGTCAGACGTGCGCGTTCGCCTCGACAAGACATGCCGGCATATGCCTCCACCACCACCATTTCTACTTCCTCGCTGATGTCTGTCTGAATCACCGCCATCTCGCATTGTGATCGATGCACCGAGAAAGAAAATCCAGTGGAAGACTGATTTTGCATCGAGGGCTGGCAGGGTGCCGTGTTGCAGCCGCTTGACAGCCGCCATACTCCGAAGAAGCACACGACGGGCAAGAGACAAGGCTACACAGTAATTGCATCACATGCTGGGATGTCGCAACGTAACGTAGATGGACTGAATGGGAATCCGCCTGTTGTCGAGACCGCTGTCGTGAGTAGGAGAAGAAGGCGATTAGGTTCATGTCGGCACGAGCCGCACGCATTTCCTGCTGTGTCCGCGTGCTGCGAAATGACACACCAGGGACCACTTCAGCTGCTCACGCTGCAGGGCTAGATTTTGTCCACTTCAAGATTTGCAAATGCTACAGCATGCACGCCTGTCAGCCTTTCGCAGGACCATCATGACCTCGACGCCTGCTAAAAGAGTTCCCATTCCGAAGAATGGCGTCGACTACCGCGGCAAGTTGGTGTTGGCGCCGATGGTGCGAAGTGGCGAATGTCCGAGTCGACTGATGGCTCTCAAATACAACGCCGATTTGGTGTGGGGGCCTGAAACCATCGACAAAGCGCTTATTGGTACGACCCGACGTGAGAATGCTCACACTGGGACAGTCGACTTCACTCGAGTGTCGTCGAATGGCGCAAAGAACCCGATTCTTGAACCAACTCAGCGTGAAAGCGTCATCTACCGCCTTCATCCCGCACGTGAAAGCAAAAAGTTGATCTATCAAATCGGCACATCCAACCCTGAGACAGCAGTCCAAGCGGCGAAGCTCATAGCCGCAGATGTTGTGGGTATCGACGTCAATGCCGGGTGTCCCAAACCATTCAGCACCAGTGGAGGCATGGGAGCAGCTTTGCTCAAAACTCCGGAAAAGCTAGAGGCCATACTGCGGGCGCTGGTGAAAGAAGTTGGTGAGCCGTTTGAGATAGGCATCAGCGTCAAGATTCGTCTCTTAGATGAACCAGCCGAGACGGAAGCCCTCGTTCGTAGACTTTGCGACACTGGCATCATAGGCCTCACGATTCATTGCCGGACGACGCCTATGCGACCGCGGCAGCGAGCTATACGTCAACAACTGAAAATGATTGCAAATACTTGTCACGAGTATGGTGTCGCTTGCCTCATGAATGGCGATGTCACTTCACGCACTGAGGCGGATGCTCTAGTCGCCGAATATGGTGTTGATGGCGCGATGATCGCCGCGGCCGCAGAAACCAATCCTTCCTGTTTCCGTTCAGAGGCAGATGGTGGCCTAGCGTCTTGGGAAGTCGTTGTCAAGGAGTACATCAAGACTGCAATGGAGGTGGAGAACCGATGGGGTAACACTAAATACTTGCTCGGGCAGATGATTCCGGGAAAGCAAGCTGCTCACAAAGCGATGATGCATACGAAGAGCTATACGGAGATTGTCCGAGCCCTCGAATACACCGACGATGCTGAAATGGTAGCACTAGCGCAGAACGTCAACAAAGCACTTGAGATCGGAGCCTTTGAACAACCAAAGATGTCGAAGAGTGAACGCAAAGCAGCGAACAAAGCGGCAGGCAAGGAGGCTGTGAAGGAGGGAGAATGTGCGAAGAAAGAAGAAAGACCGGAGGCAGCCTTTGGTATCAAGCGAAAGGCGGACACTGCCCAGCTTGATATGCCTCCGGATATCAGTAGAGAAGCTGGACCGGGTTCTGTTCTAGAACAAGCGTCAGTACTCGCGGTCTGAGAAGGAACTTGGGGAAGACTGGGGGATGTTGTCTGTCAAATCGTTGAGAAACCAAGCGCTGGCCTCGATGTTGTTTGATAAACATGAATACCAACACGTCTTGTGTGATACCAGCTATCATCATGCTTTAACTCATGTACACATGTCGCATTAATTCATTCCAACCACCACAAAAACCGGACGTGACCCGACCAAACGCCTCATCTAACGCCCTAAACCCGTCACAATCTCTACTCGCTCTTTGAAGCATAGTTCAGCGCACCCTTCAACACCCAAACCTCTCCATTCGCCACCCTACTCGCTACTCTCTCCACCTCCACATCTCCTGGCATCACCCTCGCCACGCCATCCCGGGTTTCCCACCACAACTCTCCTCCACCCATCCTCGCCACCTTCTCTCCCTCCTTCCATGGCGACGCTGTCACAATATGCGCCTCGACAAACCGGCGGAAATTCCGACTCGCGCGATCCTCGCCAGCCTGCCCTTCATACGCCGTTGCGCCGAACGCACTGTAGTCATCCGGGTCCTCCCATGGCTTGCGCGGCAGCGCGGAGATGGCGCTGTTCAGCGGCGCCAGTACCGTCGTGTTCAGGCTGCTGTCGTCTAGCCGCGCGGAAACGCTGTTGATGTCCCGTGTGTAGCCGGCGAAGATGTTGATCGTGCGCTGCGTGCCGAGAACGTCGGAGAGCCGGAGGTCGCTGTTTGGAGGCGGACCGGGGAGGGGTTCGTTGGAGTCGGACGAGGGCGGGAGCGCAATGCCTGGCGCGGCGGAATGGGGATCCATCGGTTGCTGTTGGTCTTGGGCCTGCGGTGGGGATGGCAGTTGTTGCTTGGCGAGGAACGGGATGAGTTGTGCGGAGGTGGTAGCGACGAGGATGGAAGATGCGAGGATCGTGAGTGGTTTCATGGTCTTTGGTCTTATGTTCAAGTGTTTGGTTGTTGTTTGATCTTGTTCGTGGATATCATGTGCAGTGGTCGAGTCCGCTCGTTACGAGCCAGGCCCAGTACAGTCACATGCGCATGCGTGCTTCAACTTTACGTCATCCCATCGATAAGGTCACCTGCTAGCGCGACACTTTCGAGATGGCAGAATGTCCATGACATCTTCGCACATTACCTCAATGGCAGAGAATGCCTCTACAGCAAAGCAGCCCATCGAAGCACAATGTCATGCTTGGAAAGAAGATCCCTCACCCGAAATCGACCAATTTCAACGACGAAGATGATTTTGCAACACCACCTGCGAAGAGAGTCAAGCGCGATGGCTCGCAACACATACACACATCCCCGTCCAAGAGGAGGCCCGTGAAGCAGGAAATACCGGACTCTGATGCAGAGAGTGACGATATCGAGTTCTTGGACGAGGCGCCTGCTAGGCAGACAGATCTGGAGACTGCACTGCCACCAGTACAGACTGATCGGAGCGCTATCGAAGCATACGAAGCCAATAGAGCTACCGAATCGGGCGAGGAAAGTCTGCAAGGTCGATTGCAAGATAGGAAGTGGGTGAAGGGCAAGAGCTCGATCTATGTCGATGCATTCAACTTAGCGCTCGAGACTGTCCTCGAACATGAGAGTCATTTGTTCGACGAGGCAGAGCACACAGTCTTCGATGCGTGGCGTCAGCTCAGCTATGAAGGCCAATACCTCTACGTGAGACTGTTTCTGCGGAAGACATCGACATGGCATCGAATTCAGAAGCTGGGATATTATAGCGATGTAGCGGATATGACCAGGGCTATTGACGAATTGCAAGCGTCAAAGGAGTTGCCTCATACTTCATCGCAAGCAGAACAGCATGCTGGCGAGCTGGGAGCCTCATCCGATGTCCTGCTGAAAGATTCCTTCACATTTGCCGACAGATCGGAAGACTTCATCAAAGATCTTGAAGCAGCATCTTCGCTCCTCCTGCTGGATGAACTAAAAGCGATTGCGAAAGATGCGAAAGTGCAGGGCAAGAACAAAACAGAGCTCCTCCGCGCGCTGCGTCGTACCAGTGGCAAACAGACTGGTTTAGGTTGGGGTAGTCTGAAGCGGTCGGACACAGAAGAGACGACAATCTCAACAGGTTCCGGGGTGGACCAAGATGATAGCAGAGAGGGAACCCCTGTTCGACGGGAGAACCGAGACGCGCATTACGTACAGAAGATTATGGCGGAAACCGGACCATGCATTCGATTGTCCTTGGCTGCGTTGAAATTGTTCGAACGTGTACACCTCGTCTTCTACAGGTCGACGGAGTGGACGGAAAAGTCCTTGACTGCTATCATTCTAGCCCAGATATCACGGTGGAACTTTCCTGATTACATTGTTTCCAGGTCGGCGAACATATTCGCTTCGCGTTCGCTCTTACTGGAATACGAAGCGTCTGTGCGAACACAGTTCAGGGTCGACAACATTCTCGAATACAACGGCACTCCCACGAAAGACAGTCTACAGACGATCATCGACATTTTCGAGGAGGTTCACCCACGCTGGCGGACTTTGCTTGCCGAAGAGCAGACCAAGGAGGATAGCATATACAGCACTGGAGAAGGCGCCTATCTTCGCCGCTTATCACCTGCTTGGGTTTACACTCGAATCGTTCACAAGGGTGCTTACGTGCTAGGCAAGAGAAAGGATCATCAGAGTGAATACGAGGTCTTGTGTGAGCTGCTAGAGCAGCGGCTCTTTCATACCAGCAGACGAGGAGACTGGTATCAACGGAAAGCATTGCTAGAAGAGCATTATATGCATCTACATCTCCCTTCTCCCGAGAGCTGCAAGGATGTAGAAAGCCAGAAAAAGCACTGGAAACGTGTTGCACTGCAGACGTGCGAAGGAGGATTGCGTGACCAACTGACGCATCTAATTTTCCACCACGACCTTCAGAAGAGGACAACCAAGTTGGAGAAGCAACTCAAAATTCCCAAACGCGAGCAACATGACTTTGGACATGTCCGCCTTACGAAAGCCACTGAACGAACCTTTCGAGGCGTACGTATCGAGCGTGCACCCAATGCAAACAAACGTCGGGGCAGTGACCCAAGTTTGGAGCGTCGTGGCGGTAAGACGATCTGGATCGATCCAGCACCAACAATCAAGACAGACCCAGAAACCGGAGTCTCGGAGGAAGTCCAAGGCGAGTGTTCTGTAGAAGCGCTCTGTCTTTCGCATTATCGTGCATTGGGCTACAAAGGTTACCATACTGAATCCTCCATTCTGCGCACACTCTTCGCCTACCTCTTCTTCGACATCCTCTTCCTCTACATCCCCAACGTCTTTCAGACAGCTTACCAGACCTGTCCCCTCGACCTTTTTACCGACTCGTTCTACGCATCTCGCATGAGCGAGATCCACGTGCGCCTGAACGAGATATCAAACGGGCAGGCCCCGGACTTGATCAAGCGCATGTGGGACGAGCACTACGAGCGCAAAACTTGCGTCATTGGCCTACGCTGGGATTTCGAGATTGATGACCTGCTAGAAATCGCGCAATGTTTCCCACCTGCAGCGCTTAGCACAGTTATGAAAGTGCTTGTACAGGAATATGGTCAACGAGGCGGTGGAGTGCCGGATCTGTTTCTCTGGAAGCCATCAATGAGGTTGAAGAGCCTGGAGATTGCGACTATGGAAGAATCAAAGGATGTCAAGCAGGAAGTTGACGACGACGACGCTACTCAGGAATGGGACGGCCACGGTGAGGTCATGTTCGCCGAGGTCAAGAGCGAGAATGACCGGCTGAGCGATACGCAGCGTATGTGGATTGATGTGCTGTCTGGCGCAGGCGTCAAGGTCGAACTGTGTCATGCCGTAGCAAGCGAGGTCAAAGTGCAATAGCCGGAATATATAAAATGTGTTAACCGTACCTTGCATACTTTTATCGCGTGCTCGGCTCGGCATGTGATGCACGATTGTCCCGCGATTCTTTCTTCTAGAACACCAATAATAAATCACTTTCTCTATATTCTGCAAGATCTTACTTGAGAAACAAGAGACCGAAGCCAAGTCATCGTTCACTCAATCGATCAACGTCACTCATGGCTACAACGAATGGCGAGTTGTCGTTCGACAGTATCCCTGATGCTGTCGAAGCCTTTGCCCGCGGGGATTTCATTGTGGTGCTAGACTCCCCCCACCGCGAGAACGAAGGCGACCTCATCATCGCCGCGCAAGACTTCACGCCCGCGAAAGCCGCCTTCCTGGTCCGCCACAGCTCCGGCTACCTCTGCGCGCCCATCACGCCCGCGCGCGCTGTCGCACTTGAGCTCCCCCAGATGGTCGGGCACAACACCGACCCCAACCGGACCGCCTACACCATCACGATCGACGCGGCCGAGGGCGTCACGACGGGCATCAGTGCGACAGACCGCAGTCTGACGTGTATGCGCCTCGCCGATCCGCACCCCAAGAAGGAGTCGTTCCGGCGACCGGGGCATGTGGTGCCATTGCAGGCCCGGGAAGGCGGCGTGCGCGCTCGACAGGGACATACGGAGGCCGCGATAGACTTCTGCCGGCTGGCGGGCAAGGAGCTGGTGGGTGTCATCGCCGAGCTGGTGGAGGATGGAGAGGCGGTGGAGGGCAAGGCGGAGTTGTCGAGTGGACATGGCATGATGCGGAGAGACGAGTGTTTGGCGTTTGCGCGCAAATATGGCTTGAAGACGGTGACGATTGAGGACCTCGTTCGCCATTTGGAGGGGCAGGGCAAGAGTTGAACGATTGTAACATTATCACACGAATTGGTAGATGGGCATGTATAGACGAAACGTTCAAAAGCAACCCTAGCTTGGTGAATTGTGATCCCGATGTTGTCTCTGTTGTGTGACGAGATGAAAAGTATGCGAACAAAGTAGACTTAACACAAGAGTCCAGGAAGAGCCTTTCCAAATCTACAGCAGGAGATAAGAGGAAATGGATCAGTGGGCACCGCGGTTGAGAAGTGGTGAACGTTTCATTCGTCTACCATGCTAGAAATGACCTCAAGTACAATCCCAAGAGATACCATAGTCAGTATCATCTGCTCAGCTACGCCGTCAGAACGCCTCGCCATTTCGCCTGTAATCCATGCAGCTTTTCCAATGACTCGAAGCAACCTCTCCTAGCCGGGTACTCGTGCTCTCATCTAACTTGAATGCATTTTCTTTACTCGTTGGCCACCCTCATATAGCGCACGGTCAATGGCAGCAGCGACTGTCAATGTGCCGCCGATGACAGCACAGATACCGACAAGGAAGCCGGAGAAGGACTTGCTACGTGCTTCACGGTTGACGACCTTCATGGGTGAAATGTCCTGCGAAGATATGTTAGTGGATTCCGTACATAGCAGGGATCTTCTGCGCGTGAGAGATGACTTACGTAGGAGAAGAAGACACCAGGAATACCACCCTTGGCGTGTAATCTCTCCTTGTGGCCTTCTTGGCTGCCATCGCCGCCAGCTAGACTACGCTCATGTGCTGTCACAGAGTACTGATGAGTTTCGATACTGCCTTCCTCGCCTTTGCCCAGACTTCCCATTTCAATCAGCTCATGCGGAAGTCCGAAGTTGCTAGCTTCCTGTGCCCAGCCAAGCGGAAGGTACGCCGTCGACACGACCTTGACAAAGTACATGTAATTGTACGCTTTTTCTTGTGTAGACTTCTCGGTGTCGTCCAGAGGGTTGAGGTGGTGGTTCGACCATGCCATGCCCCTCTTACCTACACGCTTGACCACATCCTCGGGGAGCTCAGGTCCAAATCGAAGATGGTGGATCTTGTGTGAAAAGGTGTGCTCAACACCCTCGGCTCCAGCCCAGTAGTTCTCAAGGTCGTGGACGTGCATGTTGGCATTGGAGAATGATTTGCCTGGAGCGAAGTGGAAGTTGCCAATGACCTTGTTCACACGAATCCCACCTTCGATTCTGCAACCCTCGCGCCGTTGTGCGTCCAAGTGCTCGGAGTAGTGTTCCCGCTCACATTGCTCCACATTCTCGCCCCTTCCGAACGACCATGACTTCGCAGCGTATGCCTCGCGCACCTCCGTACAGGTATTGCAGCAACCTGGCTTGATCGCATTGCTCGGAGCGTCAGCCCCATAACATTCACCACAGTACTCCGGCTCCAAATGCTTTCCTCCCACCTCTTCCCCCTTTCCAAGCTCAAGCTTGCTCTTTTCGATCTCTTTACTGCCTGCAGCTACAGGTGACAGACGAACTTTGTGCACACCCGCCATAACACCCGCTTGAACCTCGCCTGAAACATCCATGACATCCAGCGTGAGTAATTCGCAGGGCACTCTTGGAAAGGTTATGTTCATATGGATCTCCATCTTCTCTCCTCGACTCTTGTCCACCACGAGTTCGGGGTGGACAGTGATGCGACGGTAGTCGGACCATTCTCCCCAGGTGAGGTATAGGATGAGAATGAGGGAGACGAGTGTTACGATGCCGCCGGAAGTGGTGCGAATGCGCGCATCTTCCACAGTCTTCGTGAAAGCGTCAAGCCGTGTGAAGCGAGTCTTGGGCGGCATTGCGCTGTTGGGCCACACGCGTGTGAAACAATGGAAGTCGCAAACACAGCAGAGATATCAGCAGATCGATATAGCTGCGCAGGGGTTGTACGGAGCCTGTAGGGTGGATATGCCGTGGCTCTGTTCGACTTTCTTGTATAGCAGAGTTGAGGGCCGCAATGGTGGAGCGAATGTTGGTGAGCCGCCGGGGGAGAGGTGGCCAGTTCAGTCCAATGCCTTGCCGAATGCAATATTATTTAGATACTCTTCCACTTTAGCATCACTCGCATGCATTTCCAGTGGATGTGATGTATATGTGTCAGAATGCTTACAATTTATCATTAAAGTGAACAAGTGTACACGCGGGATTAGCTTTGTTCCTTCACATGTCTTTAAGCCTCAATCCTTACTGTGCTCGCCATCCCACCTACCAAGAGTCTAGGCTCGAAGCAGAAGGAGTAGTGCTGACCATACAGAATACGTCAGGCACCAGAACCAGGAAATACGTATATGTAATGCACCTCACCCGGATGTGTTCAGCACTACCCTGAGCAATAGTTCAAATCATGGCCACGACCGCCGCGCAACTTCTCGATCAATTGTCGCACCTCTCCGCATCATTGAAACAGACCAATACTTATATCGTCCGGCTTTCCAAACTTCCATTCCACTCCAGCGAGCCCATCGACAGCTCGAACAACACTCGTGTTGAGTTGGCCCAGGACATCCAAGATTCGCTCAAACAGCACGAACGGGATTTCGAGTTGTTGCAACAAGACGCAGAGGACCTGACCAGCATCCGACGACGAGAAGGAGGCGGTGAAAAGGAGCGAGAAAGAGCTCGTCTGGCTGCACAAGTTGGCCGACTGGAAGAAGACTTACGTCGTGCGAGAAGCTCATTCCGACGTGCACAACTCATCGCCAAGCGAGCAAGCGACGCTGCGAGCACGCGAGAGAAAGAGTCCATTTTCTTGTCCTTGGTTCAAGAGCCACCAACACTATCGGAAGACGATCCTGCATCTTCTGGAACAGGGACGTCCACTCCAGATCTCTTCCAGCACCGATCCAAGAAGCCGCAAAAGTCGAAACTTTCCAAAGAAGAGGTCCGTCTGGCTGCACAATCTGACGTCGTCGCTGGTCTCCGAAGAACATACAATCAGCTCTCCACGGAAGTCACACGATCGCGGTTTGCGCAGGAAACCCTTGACGAAAGCTCGGCAGCGCTCGCACGTCTTGGTGATCAGTACGAAGGTCTGGGAAGTGTGGTTGGGAAGAGTCGCAAACTTCTCGGGACACTCTTGCGCAGTCAAAAGAGTGATACTTGGTATCTAGAGACTGCTTTCTATATCCTACTCGCCACTCTTGGGTGGTTGATCTTCCGAAGAATTCTCTACGGTCCATTCATCAAGCTTCCATTATTCTTCTACCGGCTCACTCTTACTCTACTGAATTGGGTGCTCTGGAAGCCATTCTGGCTGCTTCTGACCTTGACTGGCATTATTCGGACAGAACCTATCAACCACAACGCTGCATCCGCGCAGCCAAGTGTGAAAACATCCCGACCACCGCTAATCGTTCATCAATCCGCAACCGATAAAGTCTACGTCATGAACGCCGAAGAACAAGAACAGCTGAGGAAAGGCGGAGGAATCCCAGCCGGTGCGGGTGGCGGGAATGCCAAGACCAGGAAAGAACCCGTGCTGGAGGGAGAGTTGAGCGAGGCGATCGGGAAGATGGCGGAGGACAGCAAAGCTGCGGCGCAGTCCAATGATGATGAAGAGGGCGTTGTCCGACGAGGGGACGGGACCATCCTACAAGCTCGAGGTGATGTTCCGCGGAACCCTAAGAAAAAGACTTTCGAGGACGAAGGTTCTGCACAGGGTGCCCGGAGGAAGAGAGACGAGTTGTAGATATGCAATCTCCGGTGCTTAGCAACGTGGAATGATAACGAAAACGATGCTGCTTTTCTTGCATCTGCCAGCCAAGTTCCAGCTTATATCAGCGAAGTGGCTGATTACCCAATGCACCTCTGATATTTCCGGCCTCAGGCACCAGAATTGATGCTGTGCCACCTCAACGTCCGTTCCACAACTTCATGGCATCACACCTTATTCATGACCGTAACAACCAAGTGAACTCTGGCACATAAAGGCCCTTTCAACTACAAATAGAAGCTAAGTGTACCTTCCCTCCAGTGCTTTCTTTCTCAACATTGCATCTCTTCATCACCTTCAATCCAATCTCTACATCCAAATTACCCACCATGCTCGCCATCATCGGCGCCTCTGGCAAGCTCGGTTTTGCAACCCTCACCTCGCTAGTGAACGACAATCTCCTACCCGCCTCTTCCCTCGTCCCCACCTCGTCCTCCGACCAAGGCGCTGCCAAACTCGCCTCTTTTGTCTCCGCCGGCGCCCAGCTCCGCCGCGCCAACTGGGACTCCCCCATCGACACCTGGACCGCCGCCCTCGCGGGCTGCACCTCCGTCTTCCTAGTCTCGAGCGCCCGCACCGAGCGCGACTTCGACGAAGCTCCCGAGGGCGAAGGCCGCGAAGCCGATCACTTCCACGTCCTCGAGGCTGCGGCCGCAGTCGGCATCAAGCATGTCTACTACACCAGTCTCGCATTCCGAACCCCAAGCCGTAGCCGCGTGATGGCCGCGCATGAGCGCACAGAGGCATGGCTGGCAAAACACGCGGGTTCCAAAGGTATGGCGGTCACGGTGCTGCGCGAGGGGCTCTACAGCGAGAGCTGGCCGCTCTATCTCGGGCATTGGGAGATGGAGCGAGATAAAGCAGCGCGCACGGAAGTGGTCGTCGCGGGAGACGGGAAGGTCAATTGGACCGGCATTGACGATCTGGGCCGGGCAACGGCGATGATACTTGCTGCGCCGTCGGCGGAGTGGGCGGGCAAGACGGTCGTGCTGGCGCAGAAGCAGGCGTATACGCTGACGGAGGTGGCGGCGATGGTATCGAAGGTGCTTGGGAGGGAGATTACCGTCAAGGTCGTGGAACGCGAGGAGCATGAGCAGTTTTATGTGCAGAGTCGGGGCATGGATGAGAGGCAGGTGAAGTGGTGGAGCAAGACTTATGATGGGCTGAGAGAAGGGGAGGCGGAGGTGGACGATACGACGTTTGAGCAGCTGTTGGCAGAGAAGGGAGTGGTGCCGACGTCGATGGAGGAGACGGTTAGGAGTATGCTGTCTTGAAGAGACATACTAACGAAACATTTCGGCTTTCTGCTTGAGCAAGACGGTGGCTTATTGCTAAAAACACTTGGGAGGTGATCCTGCGATCGGTACTTCGGTTCTATATTCGGTTGAACTACCTACTCTCTCCAACCTTCAAATCTCTATATATGTTGAATGACAAGGATGTGCTTACTTCCAGCAGCCAGCATCCAATACCTTTTCAGCTCTCCACAACATCCCTCAACTCACCCACTTCAGCCCCAACTTATGCATCTCGACCGCCAGCTGGAACAGATAGTCCAGACTCTCCGCCTGCGTCTTGGCCTGCACCACATCCTTGCCCCACACATACACGCCATGCCGCCTCACGAGCACAGCACACGTCTCGGGCCAGCGCTCAATCGCCTGCTCGAGCGTATCCTTGAGATCCTCCTCGTGCGCCGTATTCTCAATGATCGGGATGCGCATCGTGTCGTAGTACCCCAGGTTGCCTAGCTTGCGCCCGCCCTCGGCGATCTCGTCGCTGCCCGCCCCGCCGCGCGAGATGCCCTTGATCTGCTCGATCTCCTTGATGCTGAAGACGTCGCGCTCGGCGGGGTTCTGCAGGCCGGCTTCGGCGATCAGCGTCACCAGCACCGCCCACTGCGAGTGCGTGTGGATGCAGCAGCCGGCGTTGCGCCGCGTGAAGGCTGCGAGGAACAGGGGGGTGCAGGCCGAGGGTTTGAGTGCCTACCTTGCCGGGAAAAAGATGCGGCCGTCAGCGGACGGGGATCTTTCTCTCGTGTATTTGGGATCTACGTGTGTGAAGATGTGTATACATCCCCAAGGGAGGCTTCTTCGTCTACAATCCCTACCGTATGTTGTATATCACATCAGGGTGATAGACCTACCAGAGGCCGCCGGAGATAGGCTTTCGATGCCCAATCCATGACGAACATGTCGGTGGGCTGCAGCATCTCCTTCTGCACACCCGAAGGCGCGATGAAGATGTGATCACCATGGCGGATCGAGACGCCGCCGCCGGTGCCCGTCACCCATCCGAGCGTGTAGAAGCTGCGGCAGAGGGAACAGATGTGGTTCGCCGGGTGGAGAGGGTCGGCGGAGCGGACGAGCGAGTCGTCGCCGTTCGGGGCGGTGGAGGTGGATGACATGGTGGAGAGTAACCCTTTCGATACTAGGTAGCGAATCGACAGACGATCTAGGTGGCGTAGTAAGACATCAAGTCAGGGTGTGGTGTAGGGTGTTACATGGTGGGATGTGCAAAAAGTCGCAGATGGCGGGGTGTGCAGCGAAAGTGAGGGGCATCGTGCAGTGGGCGACACGTGGGAGACATGACGAGAGCCATGGTTGACGTGATTCGCAGTTGGGACACCACCTGATGCAATCGATATTGTCTTTGTTTGGTATGGAGGGATGTATATCATGGATATACCCTCCATATATACGCATTGAGCGGTGGTACGGTCTCATGATCTATTCAACTTGTGATAATAGTCGAAGGCTCGTCACATAAGCCGGACAGAGAGTGGGGTGGATTGGAAGATCGAAGTGCAAGCATCGACTGTATGTATACATACCTACCTTGTATGTAAAGTCGGTGTGCATACAGTATGCTAGATGACTGATAAGGTGTTGCATGTACCCGACCACGGCATGAACTACGGCTACGAACTATGGCTACTATTGAATGCGGTCGATGTACAGGTAATATCGCCATGTACATGCAGATTCATGTCATGTCAGGTGCGCCTCAGTAGTAGCCGGACCATCGAAAAGTCAGATATGTAGGAGTAGCTCATACGTGGTCGGTACTGTACATATATCCCTGCATGCAGATTGGAATCTCGCTGCGCCTCAATCGATGCATGTCCACGATTTCATCCTCTGCACACCACCGGGTCTCACATCCTGGCGCCGCGCAACACCCACGCGGTCGCCATGCCACGCCACATCCTTGCAAGGAAGGATAACAATCTAAGGATCAATATATCATCAGCTGTAGCCGATGATGAGAATGTATTCTTAGGTCCAGCGCCAGGCTAGAACTAATAGAACGACACATGGACAGCTTGGCACAACGCCAATATGCCCACGGAACATCAGCTCCCGACCTTCTAGCGCTTCCTTTTCCCACATGACTGATGAACACATATACATAGAAACTAACATGAACCTTCTGATTCATCATTTGTCCTGTCCAGTCCAGTAATATTTGCGCATAGCACATGTACCATAACTACATGCACCTGACATTATCATGCAGGCAGATGTCGTCCTGTAATCGCGCACCGTCGGCCATTGTTTCTTACATCGTCTTAGCGCTGGCCCTTGTGCAGACCCACGACACCTGTCAGCTCTGACATCCTTCACTTCCGCCTGCATTACTGCATTATGCTTTCCATCATCAACATCACTTGTCCGTCTGATCCTTCCGTCATCGTGCTCCATCCTTAGACTCCCTTGGCAAGCGTTGGCGCCGGCATCTGCACAAGTCCACGCTGCCCGGAGCTGTCAACTACCCGGGCGCCAGCGATGAGTGGCTGCCGATACCTGACCTTACCTTGTCACTTATGGCTCACATGTACTGCTACATGATGTACTCCGCGTATCACCACCTCCAGTCCCATCGCTGGGTGGCCGCGATTCGCTTCCGCCGCTTCCTAGCTACCTGGTCTTATGCATCCACTATGCTCTGCTCAGCTCAGCGTTGGCTCAGGCTGTGCACGCATCTCGCCGTCATGTATCTTGACGTAGCCGGTGCGTGTCCACCAGCATCTCTCTCACACACACCCTTGGCGCTTGCATGCCACCTGTTGGCTCCGCGCAGGCCGATCCGGCGCGCCAAACCATGTCATGTCCTGTGTCGTGTTGGCTTGCCATCCTACATGTATCCCACTGGATCCGTGGTGCAGGACATGGAGGATCATACAGTAATAAGCTGAGGTAGGATCCCTCGCTGACTCCCACTTGCAATCCTCTGTTTCTATTCCTTGCTCATATCTCTGCTCTGTTATGCTGGTGTCGAAACGCCAGTTATCACTGTCTTGACCGTCAATCATCCCTTGCTTGTGTTGAGAACGTGCTGTGTGCGTTGACTGGATTCATCAAGCCATCAGCTTCGACTCCCGCTTATAAGGCTGCCAGTATTGGCCACACGGCTCGTTGCGATCAGCCACATCGCCTGACAAAAGGTGCCATCATATCTCGCTCATGGACGATCGAATTCAACTTGCCAGCAACATGGCGACCGCTCACGAGACTTCATCGAGAGACGTGTTCGACTTCTTCGGCTTGGTGGGTTGATATATGTATACCTCCACTCATTACATCGCTGACGTCGACCAGGCCCGAGAGTTGCGCGATATGATCTTCGACGAGATCGCTGCAGAGGAACGAATCGTCGAGACACCTATCAACACAACCCAGGACAAAGACACATGCACGTGCGGTTTCTGCGACTCCTCACTGCGACTATATACTCGCCACGTCCCTATCACCAACCTTCTTCTCGTCAGCCGACAGTTCAAAGCAGAATACGAGTCAAGAGTCGCCAAAGCCGCCACCTTGGTCGTCCGCGATTACGTTCTCTCCGACTTCCCCGAGGACTTCACTCCCTGCTTCCGCGGCATCAACCTGACCATGCCAAACCTCCACCTCGACCTGACGCTGCAATGCTACCACGACTCCAACTCACCGAAAGAGTGCGAGGTCGTCGACGAGATCGCCATGCATCGATCATGGATCGATCAGCTGCTGCCTAAACTGCCCAACCTGCGATCCGTTACCGCAGACGTTCAACTGCAGACGCAGAGCCCGAACTTCACCTGCGGTCCGATCGTCGCCCGCAACTGCGCCGACTTCACCTTGATGCCGAACCTGAAAGGCCTCGAAGTCTACCGCGCCGACTACGGATGTGGTTTTGATGCATGGGATTACACCACCCACGGTACGCACGCCATGACCTGGAACCCCAAGTCTCGCGAGTTGGAGATCACCGCTCCGCCTCAGCAGGGAGACGTCGTGTTGCCGTCGTCACAGGAGCAGCCGCAACGAGAACAGCCACATGACTGGTCGAAAACAGATCTCGACCTGGCGTTGGAGTTGTCACTGCAGAAAGACCTCTTCTTCGACATGTGCGGTCCGCAGTTCAGCCTCGCGGTTGTCGCGGCGGGTTGAAGTCGTACATTGCAGTTATGATGGACGACATATATATTTTCAGCAGATGTTGAACGACACGCTGCTTACATGACCTCCATGGTTACACATCGCGCTCATACGAGACCAATCAGGCATCATGATCTTGCCTGGAAATCCCTGCTAGATAGTGCCAAGACCAAGCTTTTCTGCGAAAGTCTTCAATGGTGGGGATGGCGGAGATGGCGAATACAGATACCTTCCTCGTCCGCTCAAATCGGCAATTGATCAGATCCTTACCATGGTTGCTTTGCTTCTGCGGCCAGGAGAAACTCCATCGAGGGGCATGACCCAATACCGATTGGTACAGAAGTAAACTCCAGCTTAATGAGGAAGCGAGCCAAGAAGCGTGCTGACGCAAGAGTCTCGCGAGGATGGTGGAAAAGGAGTCGAGGCGAAGAGTTTTGAGGAAGAAGACGATACGTGGGTGGAGACAGCAAGGGGGACAAGCGAGTCCTATGTCCTGTTAACTCGCGGAATAGAGAGGAGGGAGAGTGGGCACCGAGAGAAGAAAGATTGGTCAGATAGACTACTCAGGTAGATCGATCAAATGTCCACCACACTATCTCTGACCCACATCCTCCATCCGAAGCTGTAAACTCCTCCATCAGGTCATATCTACATATCCAATCCAGTATCTAGCACGCGCAACTCCCATTAAATGAACCAGAAGCCAAACTAGCCCAACCAGCTGCATTCCTCATCCTACTTTTCCTCAGCCCATACCAGAGGGGCAAATATACATGAACTTACGTCGATAAATCCCACATTTTATCACGTCCAGTTCAGGCCCCAAGGCAGTTTTTCTTCTCCCGAACAAAACACACAGTATGATTCTTTCGGCAACGTGGGAAGGTTAACAGAATGTGGTCGTGTGCTTACAACTTGACTTGAACTCCTCCACCCAACCCTAACCCTACCACACCCTACCTAACTCTACCAGTACCATACTCCATCGCAACGTATCATACCTACCTACCTACCTTGCACCTTACCTTACCTTAACCTAGCTTGACTTACCCTAGCTTGACTTAACGTGTAGGCTGCGTACTCTGCATACTTTCCTAGTAGTACAACGAGGTGTACTGAGTCTACTTCTCCTCCTTACCATACTTGCTGCGTACATATACGCATGTAAGTGATGCAGCGTTCCTGCAAATATAAGAGAAGACAAAACAACGGCAAGACTAATGCATTCTCAGGCAATCTTCTAAAACATGTTTGGTGTATTTCAGTTCAATGAGGCATACATAAAACATACATGTAGATACTTGAAACACCACACTCTTCCCATCCTCAAAGAGGGAAGATGTACAAGATAAAAAAACGCCGGACGATCCATGCCTCGTTTCATCTTTCCTGCCTCCTTCCTCATCATCAACTCAGGTCGCAACCATTAAAGCCATTTTGTCGTTCTCTATTGCAAGCCCATTCTCCATCCAATCGACTAGACAACACATCTAGTACTGGAGAGTGACCTCCTGGCCCTTGACCTTGCCGATGACGATGCCGGCGGCGTACTTGGGGATGACCTCGTCGTCGTGCATCATCTCGAACTCCTCCGAGGCGTCCTTGCCCATGTGGGAGAAGAGCGCCTGGGGTCCACCGGGGTGCTCGTCGACCCAGTCGGTCACGTTCATGACGATGCCCTTGACGGCGATCCACAGGTCGTCCTTCTTGTTGTGCTTGGCCACCTCCTCGAGCGAGTACTCCTTGTTGGGGATCTTGAACTCGCCGACTTCGTTGGGCTTGGAGACTTTGCCGGGGTCGGAGCTGTCGGCGTTCTTCGACATGACGGGACCGGCGGAGGTCTGGCTTTGCTGTTGGATGCGCGACTCGGCGGAGCTGCCGCTGCTGGCGCCGGAGCCGTTGCCCCACTCGACCGACACCCGGTTGGGGGTGCTGGGGTCGATGTGCAGGCTGATTTGGCCGAGACGGGAGGCGGCGGATCCACCGTCGGAGCTGAGCACCTTCTGGAAGAGGTACTTGCTGGCGCTGTCACCAGCGACACGGCCGTAGACGACACAGCCGAGGAGGGACGAACCACCGAGACGGTTGGCACCGTGGACACCACCAGCCAACTCACCGCAGACGAACAGGCCGTCGAACGGCTTGCCCTCGGCGTTCAAACATTGTGCCTGGTCGTTGATCTCGATACCACCCATGGTGAAGTGGAGCACGGGCTCCATGATGGCAACGTGGAAGTCGTCGTTGATCTCGACGGGGAAGTTGTGGTAGTACTTCTTGCCGTGGGGGTCCTTGGCCTCACCCTTGGCGTACTTGTTGTAGTCCTGGAAGGTCTTGGAGAGCTCGGCCTCAGTGCAGCCAATGTCAGCCGCAAGCTGCTTGCCGGTCATCTTCTTCATCAAGCCACGGCCGGAGTAGTGGCGAGTGTGGAAGTCGAGCACGTTGGAAGCCTTGCTGTTGAGGACGAGGCGGATTGGCCACAGTCCCTTCTCCTTCTCGGCCCAGAGCTTGGCAGAGACGTAGTCACGGTGCTCAAGCTCGTCGGTGAATCGGTGACCCTTGGAGTTGAGGAGAAGACCACCCTCACCACGGAGCGCCTCAGCGGCCAAGAACTTAGTCTTGGCGGTGGGGTCCTTGGGGTCGACCAGACCAGTTGGGTGAACCTGGACCTTGTCCATGTCGATACCCTGTGCGCCGATGCTCATGAGCATCTTGTGTCCGTCACCAGTGGCGTGGGCGCCGTTGGTGGTGGACAGGTCGAAGGTGTCGGGCCTGTGCTTCTTGAGGAGGGAGTCTGCGGTGAAGTCGGCGGCGTATCCACCAGTGGCGAGCACGACGGGGCCGTCGACGGTGGTCTCCTCACCGTTGAAGGAGTATGTGACACCGGTAACCTGGTTACCCTCGCGGTTGATCTTGTTGACCTTGGCCTTCTTGATCAGTTGCACGCGGTGGGGCTCCTTCTCTGCCAGCTCTTCGAATCGCTGCATGAGCGCGTATGTGATGGCCATACCGGGGAACTTGGCATCGTGACCACGGTGAGTTCGGGGGAAGGAGTGTCCTCTGGGGGGATTGTTAGTGGTGGAGCTTCATAAAAAGTGAGCTTGCAACATCTACATACCCTAACCGTGAGACGAGAGTCAGGTCGAGGTTGAACACATCTTGGAGCCACTCAACAGCGGCGGCCGACTTGTAGGTCAGGACCTTGATGAGGTCGGGTCGGGCCTTGTCTCGTGCGGATTTGAGGGTGTCGTCGTAGAATTGCTTGACGCTGTCGCCAACCTTCTCCTCGACTTGGGTGCGGGTCAGGGCACCGTTGATACCCGAGGTAGCCTTGGTGGAGTTGCCACCCATGAAGTCTATGCGCGGGAAGTGTCAGTCGCGAGCGCAGGTGGGTTTTCATAATACTGGATGATACGCACTGTTCTTGTCGAGAAGAACGACATTGCCACCGGCAAGGTAGATGGTGTGGGCAGCGCTCAAGCCAGAAACTGTTTGTTCAATGTCAACACAGCTGATTCCCCGCCATTCGACTCGACAACGACTTACGGCCGGCGCCAACGACAATAACACGCTCAGGCATCTTGAATGCTCGCGACTGGATAAAAAGACTGATGGGTATAGGAGGATAGCAAAAGGGAGAGAGGTGTTGAGGTGAAGCAAGGGAGATGGATTCAGCGAAGAGAGAGAAGAGAGACAGGACGAGGGAGCAGCAGGTTAGTAATATGAAGGTTGTGAGACGCTCGGGGGAGATGCCTCGGTCGAGGCGGCGGTGGTAGTGCGGCTTTGGGGCAGTCCGGGGAATGCGACCAGACGACCAGCGAAAAGGGTCTGGAGATGCCACAAGCTTTTTCCCGTTTCGAAGTATGTAGACGCTGGATGCGTTCCCTAACTAGTTGGTGGCAAACCCCAGCGACATTGAAGTATTCCAGCTGCCTAGAATGGAGGAATGTCCTGATGCAGTCCCGAAGAAGTGATGAGGTCGATGATTTTTCTTCTTACCGACATGTGAAGGTACTTACAGTACAGTACATCTATCAGTACTGTGTTGTAGCACTGCACGGGTGGCTGACAGCTTACAGGTCACGAGAGGCGAATCCTTTACTGCACAGTACATCTCGACCTTACATGTGCTGGACTGACCCTGACATGTGAAAGCATCTCGACCCTGACCTGCCATAAAACACACCTGTGCCTCGAGAGCTCGATATACGTTCAACACACCGCAGCATAACCTACACGCGAAGACGATTTCCAGTATATTCTACAGCATCCTCTTTCAGCCTCCTCCATCTAGACAATCCAAGATCTATTCCCCACTCTCCGCAAAATGATTACCCCAAAGTCGCTTTGAGTTGGGGTGGTTTCGGATATGGCCCCATACCACTAGACTTTCGCCTCCACACTAACGCTTCACATTCACCTCGGCCTCGGGGATATAGATCAGCTTCGCACATGATGTTCCCATGCCTCCAATCACCGACGATTCATTTGTCCATTGTCCTTCCTTATAACCTCTCCGTTGCTGGAGCATACGGGCGTAGATCTGTAATCTCCACCGACACTCCATGTCTGCTGTTGGACTGGAAATGTTGTGGTAGGCAGTCTTTGCAGCGCTGTGTCCAGCGACTTGAGGATTGCCGTGGTTACCATATCGAACAAACATTATCATGCTGATATAATGGTCGACAGCAGATCTTTCCGTTTGCACGGCCCACATTCGTCGCGCTCGTCGTCGGCTGTGCTTACATGCATGAATACTACTCTACCGATCCACGTCGTTGCCGCATATACTACAGCGAGTCAATTGCATTGAGAACTGGGCTCCTCCTCATGTAATGCTTTGGAAATCGCAAGAGACGATTGCTCAGGAAGACTTGTCTGCGGTCAACAGTCTTCCTGTGATAATGTACGCTCGAGCAGCACCGAGACTCGAATGACACTGGACATATGAGCATCTGCTGCGCATCTTTCGATAAGCTGCCGACAGCATTGCAGGAAATGATCAGAAGACTTTGAAGGTCAGGTGCGCGCTCTGTGCGCTTGCCGGGACGTGCAAGTACATCGATCGCAACTATGATCAAGGAGCACGTCAAGCGAGCTTTCTTTGTGGATACCAGCTGCAGATGTACAGGACGTACTCGTATAGAGAGGTAGCCTTGAATTGACCGCGCTGGCTGTCGACTCGAGCGCAAGCATGAGAGCATTGCTGTACTTTCACCATGTGGCCGCGTAGTACATACCTCTTCTAACACTTTAACATTCTTCCATCAATCTATACTTCTCAACAACTTGACCGAGCCTCAATCGTGGGATCGCCGTCAATGTACTTCCAAGTTGCGGTGAATATGAGACTTTCACATGTTACACGTCACGTGCCATGACACCACCGCAAACTGAAGCTTCAAGAATTCCTTAGCTCCATGTCCACTGGCAGTCAAACTCGCGTGTCGCATCATATACCGTGCCAACACGAACCCATCAACCGCCTCAAAACCCACCTCTCAGCAACAGAATCTAAGGCCCGATCGATCGCTCAAGCATCTAATCTGCGCGGTTTCGGAGTTCCCTCCTCCCACATCCCAAGATGCCTCAAGCACAACCCGAGCTGAAGAAGGTACGTATGTTCAGTTGTCATATTTATTTGCGCCGCAGGTAGACGAAATGGAATAAAAGCTGACTGAACATTCGCTACACAGTACCTCGACAAGCGCGTCGAAGTGCAACTCAACGGCTCGCGCAAGGTCATGGGCACGTTGCGCGGTTACGACGTAAGTCCTCCCCTCAAATCCCCTCCACCGTCGACGTTCGCTCTTCTACACTATGTGCCGTGTTCAAAACAATCCCTCACATTCTCCACTTCCACCTTTCCCGTTCCCAGATCCCGCTGCCAGGTCGAGCTCAGTACTGACATAGCTGAAACGCCAGGTCTTCCTCAACGTCGTCCTCGACGAAGCAACCGAATCACGCCCCAACAACGAAAAGGTCCGCCTGGGCATGTGCGTCATCCGCGGCAACTCGATCGTGATGCTCGAGGCGCTGGATCGGATTGAAGATCACCGTGGTGGAGGGGGACGATGAGTGGGCTTTTACTCAAGTGAGGATTGCAGGTGAGGGGAGAGTATGAGTGTCTGCCAAAGATTGAAGAAGAGGAGATGCAGCTCAGATACCAGGAACGAAGGCCGGGAGTTTGTGCAAGAGACACAAGAAGAGATTCTAATCCATGAATTGCACGGCAAAGGGATTCAGCGGGACTATGAGGCAAACCGCTATGCGAGTGGACGCAAGAACAAGTCCGACGGTGTGGTGGAATCATTGCATAGCGATGGCGCATACGGTGTTTTTGGCAGAAATCGTTCCAAGGACAACGAGACGTTCATGCTTGTGTACCCCTGCGCCGTGCTGCTAGGGGTATGACATGTAAAAATATCCGCAAAAGCGAGGCAATGAAGTGATCTCAGAATTCTCAATTACAGAGATGTTATCTGAGCAGGGGTACGGAGCAACGCCAAGCTATGAACGTGGTAGAATGGCAATGGACTATTTCGTCGCTAGTACAGTAGACTGTACGTATGTAACGATCGATTCTATGCTACTGTACTCCTCGACGCGCGAAGGGGACAGATGAGGCTGGTGAGCGAACCGTAGTCCGACGGCAGAGTTGGCATTCTCAAGTAAAACGACGAAAGACATGGTGAGACATGACGGTGACGATGAGCAAGAAAATGGATATTTTGAGTTATCCTCCCCACAAGTGATGATCTGGCGCGCAAATTGCCACCCAACACGCATAATCAGCTAATCTAATAACAAAAGCAAACCCCTGACCAATAAATCAAGTATCGCTCGCTGTCGCTGTCGCTGTCCCCTGCCGATTTTTCTATATAACAGTCCCTCGCAGATGGGGAAAGGTAAAAAGATGTGTTCCTTCCCTTGACTTCTTTTCCTCCCAGTGTGTCGCGATGCATTCGGTAAAGTGAGAATGGATCTGAATAATGGTGATGAATAGGCACCGCCGTGGCCTGCCTCCGTTCCTCCCTTCTTTTTCTATAAGCCATGATTGGAATGGCGTGGTACAGTATAAAGAGTAGCACGCTCAGTGCTTGCCGTTGATGCCGTTTGTGCCATTTGTGCCATTCGTGCCATTTGAACCATGCACACCATTCGTGCCGTTGGTGAGCTTCAAACCGTTCGTTGCATCAGGCAGACCAAAGCACTCACGCACCGCAGCACCAAGACGGCGAATCGCTTCTTGCAGCTGGTGCACCTCCGCCGAAGCATACGTAGCGCGGAAGAACATGGTATCAGAGCGGTTGCCCTTCTCCGGCGCGAACCACGAGCCCTTCATCAGCAATGTCTTATGCTCGACGATGCAGAAGAAGATCTCGTCCTCGATCTCGTCGCGCGACTTGTGCGGGAAGTCTGGGTGGCGCTTGTAATCGATCTGCAGCCAGTGGAACATGCCGGCCATGGGTGGGACCCAGCTGACGATATCCTTGGGGAGGAAGCGCTCGCACGCATCCATCATGACGTTGCGGCGCGCGGTGTATTCCATGCGCATGTGGATCAGCCAGTCCAAGTAGCCCGCATGGCCCCAGTGCTCTTCAAGCAGTTTAAAAAGCATGAGCTGGCTGACACCGCTGGGACCTTGGGTGGAGAGATCGGCGTGGATGGAGTAGCGTTCGATGATCTGTTCTGATGCTGTGATCCATCCCACACGACTACCAGGGGAGATGACCTTGGAGAAGGAGTCCATACGCATCACACGTCCGTCAGTGTCGAGCGACAGGAAGGAAGGAACGAGAGAGTCCAAGAACTCTTCTCTTGAAGCGGGAGGTGGCGCATCAGGGGCATCAGGTCCTGTATATGGCTGCATTTGCAGGAAGTAGTAGGGTTCGTCTTCGAGGATGTAAAGATCGTGCTTCCGTGCTACAGCATAGATCTCGCGTCGACGCTGCAAAGACTGGGTTGCCCCGGTCGGGTTCTGTCCAGTCGGTACGGTGTAGACCAAGAAAGGCTTGGGGCCTCCTCTGACCGACACATCCCAATTTGACAGGACAGAGTCAAGATCTGATGGAAGCATACCATGCTTGTCCATTCTCACTGCGGCAGTCCGGATACCCATGGGCAGAGCAGTCTCGACTGCCGCCGGGAATGTGTATTCTTCGCTGAGGATCCAGTCACCAGGTTTGGTCATCATCCTCAGCGTCATGTCTAGAGCAGAAGTGGAGCCGATGGTCATGGTGCAGCTCCAGTCTTCGTAAGGCGGGTTGTGGACGATCTCGGTGTGTTCAACAAGCCATCGAAGTAGTTGAGCCGCACCATGACCTTGGCCGTATTGGAATGCAGTTGTGATGTCGAACATTGACTTGCCCTCGGCCATGTCATGCTTGCCAGAGGTGATGACCTCGCCATGGGTTTTGACATCATGTGCCGAATACTGACGACCAGTGGGAACCTTGAAGGATACTTCGTCGAATGGGAAGTATTCACTCGAGGGTAGTCCGCCGCCCAAGGAGATCAAACCAGGCGTCTTGAGGAACTTGGCTGCTTGCTTCAACGAACTGCCTTGTCTTGCAGCACTCTCGACGGTCAGTCGATCTGGATGGCAGGTTAGCAAGGTTGATTACATTCAGAGTTAGTCATTCGAACCACTTACGATCCCACCTTCGCGCTTTTGCTTTGTGTAAGTGATGCGTTCTACCTTTGAACGCCTCCACATCAGCGCTAGCCGCAACACCGGCAATCAGTTTGCCGGATGCAGCTCGTCGTTTAGCGACACTCTGAACTGAAAGGCGATCAGGGATGGCATAGACGGTGGTATCTGAAATGGCCAACGACTCCAAAGCCGCCGGAGGAGCCATTGTAATTGTTGTGTGTCGATTGAATTCGATCAAGTTGTGGTATAAGAGTGTTGTTGTGCGATCGTCGCAAGTTAGGGTGGAGTTGCGGTACCTTCCTAAAGCCGCAACAAGACGAGGTAACAACACGAGCAAGATCGGCTAAGCGACGACGACGAACCAACGATCAAAACCAAAATAGAGATTGAAATAATAATGTGTTCCGATCGTGAGAGATGTTGTGACGATGTCGTACCGTCTAGCGCAACCGTGACGAGAAGAGTGGTATGTGTTGACGTTGGCAGGAGAGGTAATACTGTTGGTAATGGTATATGGTGGTGGAAAAAGCAAAGAAAAACCAAGGGTGAAGGGTCACGAGCAAGCTTACCAGGTCTTGTATGCTACAACACATCACTCCACCCCTCAGACAGTTACCGACTGTTGACCGGGGAGATAAGATCATCAAGGTCGGTGATGTGACGACGGGGAGGATAGGAGCGGGTGCCAGCCCCTCGACTCAACCTGAATGCTGAAACGAGCGGTGTGCGTGCGTGCGTTGTGTGGTATGAGGGAGACGAGACTTTGCTGGCGGGTATCGTCGTGTCAGGCAAGGCACCTTAGAGTCAAGGGGAGCTGGACGGCATCTGTCTAGGCCGCCCGCCACGAGCCACCCGGCGAGACTTCCCGACCAGCATGCTCATCATCAATCGCTACGCTCATAACTTAAACCGTGAATCGGCCTAGACGGTCGCCAGACGCTGTCATTTGTTGACCACTTGGGTGGAGCTTCAAGGATAAACTGACTGTTGAAGCTTGAATGGCACTTCGATCGTCGTCAGACCCGCCATCCTTCGAAGCTTCTCTCCTGTCACTATGCACGGCAAATGCAGAAACGAAGTTTAAGAGAGTCCAGCGCATGTCTGTTGAGAATCGGTTCCTGGTGACGACGAGAAGACGCCTATCAACGCCGCATTGCTGTACTCAGGCAAAGCTCCTTCAAGCCCGCCCATTGTCCGGGTATAACAGGCTGTGCGAATAGGAGACCACCCGGCTGAAGCGAGGTTGATATTCAAACGAGGATGACGACGATGGTGCGGCAACACACGCCCTACTGGGAGCTGTTGGCTCGATCCTGGAATGAGCATATCTTTGGTCGATGGATGATTACTCATCGTCGGGCCGACATTACCATAGAACTTCCACCAGGCTTGTCTCAGATGTTCATATCACGTCCAGCAGAACGAGCGAGATGGGTCCCGAGAGATTGGAAAGGCAAAGAAGAGGAACGAGCGGAAGAAAGGCTGTGTTAAAGCGAGGTCTTGGTCCGTCGACCCTGGCCAATCCGTATAAAACTTCCTAGCAGGGGCATCAACGGGTAAGGTAGAGTTTCGAGCATTGGCAGCTAGAGCTCATCACGCAGTTTCGCCAAGCCTGCTAAATTATGTTCTGGATTGGAACCATCACTACCATTCCAGGAAGCACCACCAGAGCATTTTTCAAAAGCGAATGCTTTGAAAGAGTTGATACTGATCGCGAACTGTTACGGCGATGTCTCGGAAACTTTTCCCTATCGCTCTTTGCTCGGTACGTTTCGCATGTGCTGCAATCGTGTCCGAGGCACTAAAACCAGGTCTACTGCAATGCAATGCAATGTAATGCAATGCACCGCTGTCCTGATGAGGCTCTCGTCGCTTCTCATACGGTGCGCCGCCATCGTTGTCTACTCATGCCGTGTCTCCATCGGCTTGCAGATGTGGGTAATTGCCTAATCCATCCAGCTTTGTGATTATCACATGCAATTCACCAAAATCCAAACTCAAGCCGCAAAAGGTTCAGACATCAAACAATTGAGGACCAAGCACGCACAAACGATACCGTATCTCTGCACGGAATACCTGCCAACCATCACAACCTTTGGACTACGTAGTAGTATACCGTCGCCGGCATCTCCAGCGGTTTAGCCCCGGTACTTTTCACTTCGCTCTGCCGCCGTACCTGGACTATGCCTCCGATTCCAACGCCTCCCCGGGTTCTTCACTTCTCTTCCGATACGGTACCGTACTTGAGTCTGCCAACCGGATCGATTGCCTTGGGAGCGCAGTGGTGATGATGAAGCTCGATCAGAATGATGATCAGCGAGCAAGCCTCACCACCCCGGTCGTGTTGCTGTCAGGCACCACAACGAAGAAGATCATTCCGTCGAGCAGATGTCAGACCACGTCGCCCGCCCGCAGCGATCGTCGCATGCGATCATGCCGATGTGCCGTACCTGAGTTCGAGTGGGAGTTCAAGTGAGCATGTTTCTCGCCATCGTTCTCTCCTTCAACCGAGCATGTCCGATATACTTTTGTATTGTAACACATACATGCAGTGCATGCTGCACCATTGCCACATGTCGCATACAGGTGCATATATACAGGATGTACATGTTGGCATCTCTTATAAGGGCTGCATATAACCCTACATGATGTATCTTACCTAACCTCGCTACCCTTTTCCCCTTCTACTCGAAAACATACCGTACATGAGTAAATAGCCGCCAGGAAAGCAATCATTATGCAGCAGCAACACAGCTTTCCCTGCCAGCGTGCCTGGCCTCTTTCTCTTAGCCGTTTTCAGCGCCCTTCTAGTCCTGTCTCAGCGATTTGCGACTTGCGATGTGCGATTTGCGATGTGCGATTTGCGATATGCGATTTGCGCTTTCTCTCGGCACGTGGTGGGGCCCCCTCATCGCCCGCATAACATTAATGCAAATACAAATGTGTCCAAGCTTTCTCGAACCTGCAGCGGAAAGAGGTTTGTTTCATGTTTTCTTTGCGATACGTGAGAGGTGGATGAATCGATCGAAGTGTGACCCGGGGCCGAGGTCTGGCATTGATATTTTGCCGGCGGGTCGCTCAATTGGGCGATTTCCGGCTATAACTCTCCAACCATCATCGAGCCTACCTTACGCATACGTGTATTGTGAGAGGATAAGCCGTTGGCTGGCTGGCTATCATTGCGCAGTATACATGATCGGTAGAGTGGATGTTCAAGGCAACGCGATGGTGGTCATGGCAAGATACAGACACAGTCATTGAATGGTACATTGACGCACTCGCTGCAGACTATGTGTCCAGAGCGCGGCGGAGTGTGTGTGTGCTACTATACATGAATATTGCTCCCAGCATCGAGCAGAAGCTATGTGAAATGCCGAAGTCTCCCCAACGTTACCACCATAGTCCAGTCTGGCCTAGCACATGCTTCAGTGACGAACGCCTCAAACTCCTGCCGAATGCTTTCGCTTGTCTCCCTTGCGCCGACGGAATGCTAAGTGAACGCTTCCCAATGGAAAAGACACCCTATCGCCTGTTGCTACTCCCACCTCTCATCAATACCCTTCCTCATCGGTACTCATATCGCTCCTGTCCAGTCCGCTCAAGAGACCGCTCCCGTCATCGAGATGCTCAACGCCTGTATTGCGATGCAGCGCACGGCATGTCGCGCGCAATCCCGAGTCGAGATCTGCCAACATACGGTCGAGCTCGGCAGCGAGTAGTCCTGGATCGGTGTCCTCGAGCATAGCCTGTGGATGAGCTGGCTCAGGTACAGGGAACTCAAGTTCTGGCTGCCCGTTCTGCGCATGACTGTGAGTACGTCCGCGAGAGTAGCGCTGCGAAGGCATACTCACCATCCTCTCCAGTGAGTGGCTGTCATTGAGGCCGTCTTCAAGACTGGTGTGGGGACCAAAAGTTGGCCATTGATTCGTGTCAATCGATGGTTCGCGTGCATTCGGGTGCATACGTGGTAGATCCACGATACTGCTGCTGCGCGAAAGCCCCGAGTCGAAGGTGTCCGAGTCGGTATCATTGAGGCTGTTTCCGCGAGAATGCATCTGCATACTCTTATGGCTGAGCCGCTTCATCTGGCCTCCTTCAGATTGCCACTGCTTGTGATACGACAGGCGATTGTAGTCCATACCATTCAGACTTGCCTGATCATCCAAATCGAAAGGATTACCGGACGTTTTATCCGTATCGGTAGAGCTCAACATCGAATGAGAAGTTCCTGGACGAGTCACAGCTTCAGGACTCGCCATGTCGAGATCAATCATAGAAGCTATAGAGTCTCGCATCGGCGAGGACGATCGGGGAATGATCTGCCTGCCGACATGAATGTTGTCACGAAACTGGCCGATCGGTTCGGTAACAGTATGCTTGAGGGTCGGCCGGAAGCCTGGTGGGAGATCTTCTGAAGAGTACGATGGTATGTCCATGCTCATGTCTGTTTCATCAGGATCTGCGGGCTCGGCAGTCTGGAACGTCCACGCCATGGTCGCCCGCTTCTCGGGTAGAGTCGTAGTAAGTGAACTCGACCCGACATCTGTCGTCTTTGGAGTCTTGGATGGGAAGCTCCATTCCATGGTGGCACGTTTCTCGTTATCATGATCATTATAGATGAAAGGCTCATCTCCGGCATCTTCCACAGGTTCTATACGCCCAATTCTTGCTCGCAGTGTGGCCGCGTGATCAAAGTCAAAGGCCGGTACTTGGTAATCAGCAGCACCAGCGCTATCCAGATCTATCGAGATGAAGCTTTCGCGGATATTTGTATCGTCAGTTGCTGCTCTCAACTGAAGGTCAGAGCCACCAGGACTGGGATCTGGATCGCTGATAGGCGTATGCAATTCATAGGGTGCTGCACTTGTGTTGAACACCCGCTCCAGTGATTTCTCCCCACGAGCCGCGCTCATCTCTCGGAACTGTTCTTCGAGTGCTTGCATACGCGATGGTGGAACTCCAATAGCGTCGGCTGGTGGCGCTCCCAACGCTGATTGGGGCCCAGAGGATGCGAAGTCCTGTACCGCAATCATGTGACTGTAGCGTTTGCCAAAATCTGCGTTGTAATTGTCCGAGATGTTGAAGTTCCAATCGTGCGCCTCATCTTCGTCTGGCTCATCATCGGGATCTTTCGGTGCCGCTGCACCACCCGCTGCCCATAGGGACTGCCGCTGGCCTCCTCGATACTCCCACAAGAGAAAACGATCAATGATAATGGTCAGATCGCTCGTAGGGTATTGTTCGTCCGTGTTCGCAATGTAAGGGTGGTTGAGTACTGCGGCAGCCGAAGGTCGCGCTTGTGGATCCAGCTCCAAACAGAACGCCACGAAGTCGCATAAGGCCTGGCTGTGTTCCCGGTTATCGAGCTTAGGCGCAACGCTGTTGACGAGGATAAGATCGTCCGGCTTCGTTCCCATATAGGGCATGGATCCGGTTGCCATCTCATATACGGTGCACCCATATGCCCAGATGTCAACCTCAACGCCATACCCTTCTGCGTGTGCATCATTCTGCGAATTCCAAACGTTTGGTGGCATGAAATGCGGTGTTCCGATGATAGTGTTACGCTTCGCATTTGCAAACTCAATCTCGGCAGTGATTCCGTAGTCACCCAGCTGGATGTTGCCCTCTTCGGTGATGTATACATTCGTACATTTGATGTCGCGGTGAATTATGCCTGCATCGTGGATGCCTTTCACGGCAATCGCGAGCTCGCGCGCAATAGCAATGATGAACCGTTCCTCGAGACCTTTGGATGGTGGAATGTTGGCTCGCATGAGCGTGCGAATACTACCACCAGTACACCAATCGGTCACAATCCACAATGTTTTGTGTAAGTCGAAGGCTTCATGGATCATGTTGATGTTCTTCGCCTTGCTCTCTTTGAGCATCTGCAAGGTCGCCACCTCTGCACGGAAGTTCTTGAGCACTTCATCCTTGTCGCCAGTGTAACCCTCATAATCAATGTCGTCGACATTGATTATCTTGGCAGCTGCAAGAACGCCCGTGACTCGGTGCTTGCATTTGTATACACGCCCAGATCCACCTTTTCCGATATACTCCAAAAGCTCGTACGGCGGGACCTGTGTTTTAGAGCGCTCTGCATCGCGTACAATCGACTTGTACATAGTTTGAGCATCCTCCCTCTGCTTCTCCTTTCTCAAGCCTTCATACGGCCCTGCCATGATGCCTGCCGGGTCTGGAGAGTTCATGCTTACCTTGGTGATCAAGTCGAATACGGGATCCACTCTCAATTTATGAGGTATCTCGTTATCGTCTTCTAACTCGATCGCGCGAGCGAATCGTGTGCACCCACCGAGTTGTTGGACCGTGGTCTGCGGGAATGAGATCTTGTGTTTCCGGATGCGGCTTCGTGAATACTCGCGTTCATCGATTGGGGAAGGTTCGGACAAGCTCCAGAATCTCTTGTGCTTCTGGAATCTTTTTTTCTCAAGCACTGGAGGACCTTGGGCACGTCTACCCCAAGGGTCTGCCTTGACCTTCCTTGGCGATTTGTTTTTTGCAACTCTCGATCTGGACCGATTCGGACGAATACGTATCGCGTGAAGTGGGTTGTTGAGGCCCTCGAGGATACCTAGTCGTGAATGTTAAAATTGGCAAGTACGGGAACAGGTCCTGCCATTTTCACATGTCACAGCCAAGCGTCTCAGTCCACAACTCGTACATTCTGACACCACGCCCACCAAAAAACTCTCCATAACTTAAACCAATGCCGCTGCCTGCCGCCGCTTGTCCCTTTCTCACATGCTTGGGACTTACCTGAACGTGAGCCGCGATGATAAACCGATTTCGAGTGTCGCTGTGCTGCAGGTGAGGTGTGTGAGAAACGTCGCAAGAATCTCGTGAAGCTACCTCTGTCTGGTTCTGGTGAAAGAGGAGGTCTGGCCCAAATCGAGGGGACGACTGCTTCAGTGACGACACGTCCACGAAACCAAGCACTTGGATCTAAACTCGTGTACGAAGCGCTGCTGTCGGAGCTCCCTCGACGTGACCGAGTGAGTGCGCTAACTTCTGATTGACCGTATTGCGGGACCGTTGGGGTAGTCTCGTAGTGAGTGTCTTGATCGATTTCAATCAGCACATTGATACCACTTGAAGGAAGCGGGTCCAGGAGAAGGGCTTCGTCTTCTTCATCGAGGGTCTCCATGCTCGGCAAGAACGCTGGTGTCTTGGCCGCTCCCCCGGATCCCCCCATTGTGGCACAACTGAACGTTTCCGTTTGCTGGTAGGATTGCCAAGGTGGAGGGTGGTGGTGAATGGTGGGACGAGGTGGGGAGGGGGCGACTCAGAATACATCGTCGCTGAAGTGAACTTACCTGATCATTCAACCCTTCACAATCAACTAGCGCGTGCAAGTTTCACAAGAGGGATCTCAGTATGTGGTCGACACAATCATTCGTTTGCTAGAAACAGCATCTGGCCACCTCTGCCTTGAGGCACTCCTCTTGACCCGCAAGATGGTTATTCAAGGTCACGATCATCCATACAGCCGGCTGTACTATTGGAAGATGGATTCATCGGGTCGATTGTGGTACTGCTGATGTGGAAATAAGAGGTTCATATTCACAATCTAATGTTGTACCCCCAGGCTGGATTTCTCGACTCCGAATCGACATGTCGTCGCGCTTCGAGAACAATTCCACGCTAGTGATGCACGTCACGGCCCAGCCCGAGCTTGTACGACACGTGACCAACATGCCAATGGGTTACATGTTCGTCCGCCATTCGTGTTCTTCACTTGAGATTATACTTCATAGACGTTCTATGTAAGTCGAGGAAGTCAGTCGGTGTAGCAGTCGGCCGAAGCTAGTCGCTACATGTTTGTGAGCTGGATGTCTCTTGACGTTAGCTTGTTGTCTTCCTTCTTGCGTTGAAGTCATCGCATACACACATGGTATAGTCACAGAGAGCGCGAGCACGAACATGAACATGACCTCACTTGCAAGCCATGGTACAACGTTGTACGGTGACCAAGTCTGCCAGCTCGTATGTTGAAGGTCATGTTGCGACTCTATGGATCGCCCGTCAACATCGCCTCTATACCTCTTGCCACCTCATAAGACAATTGTAAGACGTTTTAAACTCGCTACTTCCTCTGTCTCATCTTTTTGGTAGCTGGACAAGCATCCCGATATGTCGAACCCATCGCTTGCGAGAAAGAAGCCTATTTCACCCATAGTCACGCAGAAACAGCCAGCACAGAAGCCAAACTCGGCACCTGTGCGCTCTTCGATCAAAACAGCAACTACCAAGACATTTCCGAGACTTGCCTCAGCACAACCGAAACCATCTGCACAGTCCGTGAACGGCAACTGGATGAACCGGAAGATACAGAACAGCATCGCAGGCGTTGGCAATTATGCCGGTGGCATGGTCAACAGTGTAGGCAACGGCGTGAACAAAATCGGTGAGAATCTCGGACAGTCGATTTCGAACACTACGCGTGGCTGGGGCCAGGGTGTTGCTGGCTACGGGAACGCTATCAAGGATGGTGTCGGGGTTGGAGGCACGAGAGTCGCCACGGCGGGCAATCCGCTAGGCATTGCAGGAGTAGGTGCACAGGGTCGGAGCGTCAAGAAAGTTGTAAAGGTGCCAGGAAATGGGGAGAGTAAAGTCACCACTTCGAACCCGTTGGGTATCTGAACGGAGATTTGAAGGCCGCAGTATCATACGTATCGATAAATGATCATATCTTTGCCCGCGCTGCTTCCATCATGACATCTCTCGTCAACGACTGACCCTCGATCTTGGTTGGACTAAGTCGCCCAATCTTTAGCAGACGCGCAATCATGTCTTCATCCCCGAAATGGCTGTTATGTTCATACTCAGGCTCCTCACCATATGCTACTCGCGCGCAATCCACCAAGATCCGCGCTGTCATTCCAAACACTCGGTATCGCGGTTGTGCCAGCGCGTCTCCAGGGATTGTGTAGAATGATTTCGGAAGAGGCGGCTGGAGACTGCTGTTAGGCTGTGGTTTGGCCTTAGGCTCTGTTGGAGCCTTTTCTGGTAGCTCTGCTGCTTTGGCCGAAGGCTTTCTGGCGCGCGCAGCATTGGCGCGGAAGACAGTGGACGGTGTAACTGGAACGGAGAACGAATGCATCCGCCATGCTGTCTCGTGCCAACTGTGCCAGCTACCCTTATACCACTCTCCCGGGACAGAGTTGCGTATCGACGGATCAATGTCTTGCGTGCGCAGGAAGTTATAAAACGGCGCGGTGAAAACAGCTGCGACCTCTCGCGCATCTAGCTTGGGTAGAATGTCACGGGCCACATCTGGGTCGCGATTTCGTTCCGATGGGGCTGGACTTTTCAGATAGGCTACACAAGGTCTTACGCCAAGTTCTGTCATGGCTAAATTCGCAGGGAGTTCGGCCAGGTGCTCGACAGTGTATCCTGTGGGGAGCTTGTGGTCAGACATGGGCAAGCCGATTTCCTCGAACGCTTCTCGTCGAGCGGTAATCCATGGTGTTTCCTGGATTGTGTCGGCCTTGCCACCAGGAAGAGCAGCCTGTCCAGCATAACTTTTGAGAGCGGACGAGCGGATGGTCAGGACTACACGAAGATCACCCAGCTTGTCCGCAAACAGGAGGATGAGAACTGCTGCTCGTCGATTGAGAGGACATTTGTAGTAATTCGTCGGCGGAGCGGCGAATGAACGTAGATTTGCTAGAGCTCGATTTGATGCTGGAGTCAGTGTGGGCATATTGCCGGAAATGCAATGTCTTTTTGATCTAGTTCTATCTTGCTCTTGTCATTGTGTCGTAGCACTCCTGATGTACAATCAATACATTTATAGACATGTACCAGATGCTATGCATTATATTGCCTCGGCCTATACTTGAGGTTCACAGTCACCAGCGGCGTCGGGGATTTGACGTCTAGAGCTGCCGCTTCGGGCATAAATTCTTCAGTGACGAAAGCATTCGCCTGGTAGCTGATGTGCATAGGGACACCGCAAATGCTGAGCTACGATTGATTCAAGTTGTACTTGGGGAGGTAGCATGCGACTAACAAAGTCATGATCTGTATCAGACGTCTCGAGGACGTGTGATAGAGATGTTAAGAGTATTGAACCTTGAATGTCGTCGTTGCAAGACATCACGTGAAGATATCCACAGAATATTCTTATTTAGAGTTCACCATGAACCAATGATTCACCGCTCTCTTGGTCGAGAAGAGTGATGCGGCACGCGAGGTCCTTTTTTCCATGAGGCCCACCAACGTCGAAACTTCAAACCTCTATGCCAACATCTGGTCTTCTTACAAAGGCCTTGGTCATATCATTCTTCGCACGTTATTCCCCATGCGCTCGCTGCAGCCTCGGTCATGGTCTCTCTCGCCTCCTCCCCGGGCGCGATGCCACCGCCGCCTACACCACTATCGAAACGACCCACAGTAGGATTCAAGCGCGACAGTTCTTATCTTGACACCGATGACGAGGCCCAGCTGTCACAGACCACCAAGAAGCTAAGAGTTGCATTCAGTCCGAAGGTCGACGTCAGGATCATGGACGACTGGGATGAGAAGACCCTGGATTTGGTGAGAACAGAGGTCGAAAGCGCCGTCGACCTGCACGTACAGCCTGGCGAAGACAGAGATGACACAGGATATGTCAAGCTGCTACAGACACTCAATCAAGAGAACCCGTCAGCGAAATTGCAGAAGAAATATCTGGTCGCCATGGAGGCAAGAATTAGCTCGTTGGGCGAGTGCGGGAAGCTGGTCATGTCCGTGATTGACTGGCAATGGTTGGGTCGCGATGATACCTTTGCGGCGCTCTATATCAAATTCTTATGCTCGGTCGCGATCGCACACTCGAAATACATTCCTTCCATCACGGATCGACTGGTGGCGCATTTCACCAAACTGCCTGCTACGCTCGGACGCCTTCCCGACGAGGCTGTTGTTTCTCGAGCTAAGATGTTTGCTCGAGTGCATCTCGCTATCAAATCGCTCCTGCGTCAGGTACCATCTGCGTCCGCTACACTCGCCAGAACATTAAAGCTCGAATTTCCCGCGGATATTGCCACCACACGGTCGTACCTTCAATTCCAGAAGCATCTCCTGCGATTGACAGAATACGTGCCTGAGCTCAAATTGGAAGTCATGGCTCTGATCACACAACGGTTAGTCAGTATCGACATTCAGGTCCAACTCGATTTTGAGGATTTAGGGGAAGAGGAGGAAGAAAAGGTTCTGCATACAAGGTCGATCCTCGGTGATAAGCTGGATACAGACGACAGTGATCTGGATACGCTCTCAGAGTCAGAGGTTACGACGAGCGAGCATGAGCAGCTTCTACGGGACTTAAGGCTGAAGGTGTCGAAGATGGATGGAACCCTCGACCTGCTCTTCGAGTACTACAATCCTTTGATCCAGGATGGCCTCAGCCCAGAGATCAACGACTCATTCCAGCAACTCCTTTCGCATTTCTCGAAGTTCATCATGCCGAATCGTACTCGACACGCACAGTTTCTTCTGTTTCATTTCTCGCAGAACACAAGCAATCACGTCATGCTTTTCGCCAAGCAGTGCCTAGATATCGCTACAGGCGGCGGCTCTCCCTCGCAACGTTTGACGGCCTGTGCTTATCTAGCTAGCTTCGTAGCGCGAGGTGCGCACGTTGCGGGGGACTGCGTTCAGGAGGTTTTCGAAGTGTTGTGCGACTACCTCGAGCACATGCGAGCCAAGTACGAGCCCAGCTGTCGAGGGCCTGATCGCCGGACTTACAGCCTGTACTACGCCGTTGCACAAGCAATTCTGTACATATTTTGCTTCAGATGGCGGGACCTTGTCCTGGGATCCACGACTCCCGAGCCTGGTGATGCGGACATGAGTGAAGACGACTTGCTTGCAGAAGGTCGTGAACTCGCGTGGTACCCTCGCATCAAAGAGGTCCTCACGAAGAACATCTACTCGAAGCTCAATCCACTCAAAGTCTGCTCGCCTGTAATTGTGAGCGAGTTCGCCAAGATCGCCAATCACCTTCGCTTCATATACGTCTTTCCACTGCTGGAGACGAACAAACGCGTCCGCCTCGGGCAGGTGTCAAACTACTACTCTATCGGCGCTTTGACCGACGTTGGGCGCCGCGAGACAGCTTTCGATCGCAAGACTGGCGAAGCACATCTGCAGCTTGAGGCTTACTTCCCCTTTGATCCGTACCACCTCCCCAAGAGCAAGCACTGGGTGATGAGCGACTACAACGAATGGAAATTGCCTGCAGGCCTCGCGAGAGAAGATGACGAAGACGACGCACATAGTGATTCCGACGTGAGTGATGAGAGTGAAGAGGAGGATTATGACCTGGAGGAGCTGGATGGAATTCCGTTGCCAGACAGCGTGTCGGTGAGCAGTTGAAGGAGATGCACCACGAGGCGCCGCCTACGACATGACGATTCTTGATGCGCATGATCCGGATGCATTCTTCAAAGTTTTGGAAGCACTTTAGCGTGGCGCTCTGGAGTACAATTAATGATTATTGGGGTTTTGAAAGCGCGGCGCATGGATATATGTATATTGCGCATTGGGCTTGTATATTTCTCCATGACTATGACATACACCAACTATACATGTGCTTGATGTGTATACTACAATGCAATGTCAGATATACTTCACTACAATCGCCTCTGCGAGCTGTCTGTTCTTGAATCCATGCTACCATATGTATGCACCAAGTGAAGCAGTGGCACAGCGCGTTTGTAATTATGACAGTATGTTGTTATCATTATCATCAACCTGGGTATCTCTGTTCGTCTCTCTCTCTCTGGCTACACTCCAGCTTATCGGCCCTCCCCTTCTCTCTCCTGCTTTCCCTGCAAGCACTCCAACATAATCGCAACAAAAGGGAGGCAAAACAGTAATCCGGAACGCTATGACCTTGTACTCTCCAGTAGAGGCGGTCTCAAAGCTTCTGCAGGGGTATCATTTGAAGTTGCAAAGAAAACAGAAAACAGCAGAAAATGAGCAAATCATGAGCAGTGAAGACGTGAAAGAAGGACAAAAGTGGTCGTCGATGGTTGGAGAGGAAGTCCTCCCGCTACCGCTCTCAGTGTCCTGGTATGGACGGCAGGATACAGCGACTCTGTATGAGGCGAAGATCCAAAAGGTGGGTTTCGTGCGCGCGAGCTGTTGGCTTTCATGCGCGTGGTGTGGAGCTTCTTCCTGCTCGATCTCGATATTGTCCACCATCGTCAGCAAATACCGACACGTGCGCTGCTCTTGCCCTGCATCAGGCCACTCGCCGAACCTTGCATTCACAGCTCCATCAATGCAGCTTCGGCTAGCTGGCGATATCGATCTGGCTGAAAGCGTTCCTTCGCCCAGCCACGCTTGCGCCCTTCCTGAATACGACGCTGCTTCTCGGTCTGCTGGTCCGGTTCAGCGGGGTTGGTTCCGAAGCTGGCAGGTTGTAGCAGCTGCTGAATTGGTGTGGTAGGAACGCTTTGAGGGCGGGAGCTTAGCATGCGTCCCGAAACTCGACTCGAGAGTTTTGGTTTCTCGGGTTGCTGGGCGATCAGAATTCGGGATCTCGCAAGCGTGAGCATGTTCAAATGCGTCTGGAGCTGTGAACGGAGGGCTGTGAGATGCGTGTCGATCGCGCTGGTGTGGTGATCCTGAGCAGGACTGGTGGACATGGGTGCTCGGCGAAAAGGCATCCGACTGAAGTAGTCTGGTAAGGTTGGGGTGGTTGGTGAGATGGGCGAAATAGAATCATCAGTGTCGGAAGTCGTGAAGTCATCATCCGAACCCATGGGTGACACTGCCGGAGGAGGCTCATCCCGCCGGTAGAAACCAGGCGAGGGGAGTTGCAGACCTCCGGTCTGACGCTCAGAGGCTGCAGTAGGCATAGTCAATCGGGGGAGGCGCGAGATCGTTCTGGGAGAAGTGCCAGGACCCCTTGATCCGGCTTGGTACGAAGGCGCATCAAGATGTGAAAGAGACCGTTGCAGCATGATTTTCTTGGATTGTTTCGCTGGCGAGGTCATTAGTGACATGCGTGACATGTCCCGTTGTAAGCGATTGGGTATCATCATTTCGCTGAATCTGTCTGTGTTGGGACGGATGGAGAAATCAAAGGCACTGTCCGTACTCGAAGGCGGGTTGCTGTCGGTGCGTATATGAGGTTGACCCGCTTGGGAAGGCAGCTCGTCGTCCAGATGGTCATACTCTTCGTCGTGAACATTGTCGAAGTGTTGTTGAGGTGGTGAACCATTTGCGCCATGATCGGAAACATGCTGTGGTGGCGAGGGAGTTTCTCTGTTACGAGCATGTGCGGATGCGGCGGTGTAGCTAGTCTGGGCACTTGGCAAGGCGTTCAGAGCATCGTTGTAGTACTGAGCGGCTTGATCGTAGGCTGGCACTTTGGCGGCGGACTGCTTATGAATTTGTCTTGCTAGTTCGTCATGCGCCGATCCAAGGAAGAAGCAGATGTACGATCGGTGCAGGGGAAAACGCGTATCATCGACCTCTGGAAGCAGTTCGCGCCCAGCCTGTATGCAACGTCGATACTGATGCTGTAAAAAGAGCGATTTCAGGTGGTGTAATTCGAGCGGATACATCTCGGAGGGACCCATGGCTGCTGGGCTGTCTTTCGAGGTAGGCAGGCCACTGGTTGAGAGAATTGGCAAGATGTTGTAGGATTTTAGAGGAGCAGAGACCTTGCCAGGATTCACTGCAGAAGTGAGGTCGATCGCACGGCACTGCATCGGAGGGATAAGGGCGAGATAGATGACACGCACGGCATGTAGTGGGACGCCTCAGAGATGTCGAGCGACAGTTGTAATTTTCATTCGCCCTTGCATGAGAGCCATTGCTATAATAAGTGCCAGAGGCGTCCTCGGCCTTTTCCCAAGACGTTGATTTGCCATATCATCATCAGCACGACTAGCACAACGCATGGCGCTGAAAACGAAGCGCCTCAACTGCACCAACCAAATTGGAACGACAATCTTCAGCGCTCGATTTTCGAATCACTCTCGTCGCCACCTCGGCACGGCTGAAGCGGTGGGGTGGACATGCGACTCACGACGTTTCTGCTGGCACGAGAGGTGGTGTCGTGGCAGACGAATGGGAGATGGAGAAAACAAAATGAGTTTACGGCTAAGATGGGCAACAAGGTTGTGGGGAGCCACCAGAACCCGCGAGCCGCTCAGATGACACGGCTGTTGAGCTGGACAGGGGTAGATAGCGAGAGTTCATGCACAACCTTTCTACTTCTGTATGTATGCGCCTGCGAAATTCCGTCATACATCTACTCGTTGATGCAGGGGGATGCGCAATTCGAGTGCTTTCAATCAGGCCCATGCCTGGTCACCTTGCATCAGGTCTTGTTATCGTAAGCAGGACGGGATGCATAAGTCTCGGCGTGCCGCTGTCCATTTGCCCCTATCGGCATGCTTACTCCGGCATAGTATCCGAATAATCTCTTTTCTGCTGTCGATTACTGAAAGCAGTGAGTGCACATCATCATCAGCGTTAGCCTGCAAACATGTCAGATCAGCCGCTTGCTACAGTTGTTCAGCAACGGCCAGGCGAAATGGCGCAACTCGATGATCGAACCAGAAATCCCCTTGTCCTCAGTTCTCCGCACTCGAGATGTCACGGAGATAAGTGTCATAGCGGGCGAAGACGTTGAGAAGTGGCTTGGCAAAGCGGTTGGAGAGTGAAGTGCGAATTAGGATACTGGTGATGTGGTCAAGTCTCGCAGCTTAACCGATCTTTACGACCACGACTTCTGACCGGTAGTCGCGTAAATCGCGTGACATCGCGTTCGCTGCGACCTCACACCGTTGCTCACAGTGTAATCAGGTGGCGCCAACGATGCGATGCCATTCAGTGACGACTACTTTGATGAAGGCGATGATACTGAGTTTCTTGCCGTCGCTACCCAAGTCGAGGCTTCCCAGCATGGCAAGTCTTTCGAGGCATCCCCACGACCGACCAAGCGACGGCGGGTGAAAGAGTCTACTCCGCAACCTGACAGACCTGCATTGGACGGTTCGGAGGAACGAGTACCTGAGGAAGATCCGGAGTATTACCTTCCCGGCGAGAACGGAGAGAACTACGATGTTGCTAAAACCTCCAAGTACAAGATACACGTCCCGAAGGATGGAGCGCAGTTTCCAAATGCATATTTCACGCAGACTCAGGTTGATCTTGACTCAAGCCCCGGCCGCTTCAGGGGTCCTGTATGGAAGAAGCCGCAGCAACATGCGACAGTCCCGCCTAGATCGGGAGCGAGCATGCTGTCCAATGTAGGTAGAAGTGTAGGCTTACAACCCCGGAAACCTGTCACGAATGCGCCAGTGGCAAGTGGTCAGCAGCTGCTGAGTTTTGGCCCCAAGGACGCGTTGACAGGGAGCAAGAATGGTAGCATGCATCTTGGAGCTCATATGCATGGAGAAGAAAGTGCACTATTCCATCAGTATGACCCACCAGAGCAGAGCATTGCACCGTCTGGACCGAGCGGTTCGCGTACTGCAATTCGAGAATTAGCAGACTTGCCATCCGATGCTTTTGCATCTTCGCCATACGAGAAGCCAGCACAACCAGAAGTCATCACTATATCTTCTCAGCAAGATCAGTCGCAAGGGCCAACCCGGGGCCTTCGCGGCCCTCAGGCAGGATTGAAGCAGATGACAATGTTCGGCCAACCAGCAACACAAGCCTTGTCGGCATCGCAAGCAGCAAACAAGAAACATGCCTGGCCGTTGAAGTCGAAGGATGAACCCCCAACACACCACCAACTCAATCAGGAGGCAATGGCTACTTGGACTTATCCAACCAATCTGGGCACTGTACGAGACTACCAATACAATATCGTGAAGCGTAGTCTGTTTCACAATACCCTGGTAGCTTTGCCAACTGGCCTGGGCAAGACATTCATTGCCGCAACTGTGATGTTGAATTACTATCGTTGGACCACCAATTCTCAAATCATCTTCATGGCACCAACAAAGCCACTCATCGCTCAACAAATGGACGCTTGTTATCACATCGTCGGAATCCCCCAACATGACACTGTGCTCATGACTGGTGAGACGGCGCCAGTCGTGCGTGGCGATGAGTGGCAGGAGAGAAGAGTCTTTTTCATGACCCCACAAACTGTCATCAATGATCTAAAGACTGGTATCAGTGATCCAAAGAAAATTGTGCTCATTGTAGTCGATGAGGCCCACAAAGCCACAGGAGGCTATGCCTATACCGAAGTGATTGCTTTTGTACGCCGCTTCAACAGTAGCTTTCGAGTGCTTGCTTTGACAGCAACCCCAGGGTCGACTGTAGAATCTGTTCAAGCTGTCATCGACAATCTGGACATCTCCCGCGTCGAGTTGCGTACTGAACTGTCATTGGATATCCGATCATACACGCATGAAAAGCAGACTGAGACAGAAGTCTTTGACTGGAGTGACGAACAACAACTTATCATGAAGCATCTTACCAAAGCCCTGAAACCATCACTTGACAAGCTTAGCACACAAAATGCGTACTGGTCCCGTGATCCTATGTCCCTAACAGCATTTGGCATGAATCAGTCACGAGCAAAGTGGTCACAATCTGACGCAGGGAGGAAGGCTCCGATGGGCGTCAAAGGTATGGTCAACGCAATCTTCGCAGTTCTGGCCTCATTTGGTCATAGCATAACGCTGCTTAAGTTTCACGGAATCGCGCCGTTTTACACCAACATCCTTGAAATTCAGCGTCAGGTGGAAAGTGGCGAGACCAAAGGAAAGACTACAAAGGGGATCATCGAGTCGGCAGACTTTGTGAAAATGTTGAATCTTCTTCGCGCGTGGACCAGAAACCCAGACTTCATTGGTCACCCAAAACTGCAATATCTTCGCGAAGTTGTTTTGAATCACTTCCTTGATGCTGGTGAAGGTAGACAGGGAGATAATGTACCACCAAGTGCTACGCGAGTCATGGTATTTGTTTCGTACCGTGATAGCGCTGAAGAGGTCTGCCGTGTGCTCAAACGTAACGAACCAATGATCAGACCGCACGTTTTCGTTGGTCAATCCGGCAAGACTGGCTCGGATGGTATGAATCAGAAGAAGCAGAATGCCGTCATTCAGGACTTCAAGGCGGGCAAATACAACACCCTAGTTGCAACTTCCATTGGCGAGGAGGGACTAGATATTGGCGACGTTGACTTGATTGTCTGTTACGATGCTTCAGCATCGCCCATTCGGATGTTGCAGCGTATCGGACGTACTGGTCGCAAACGTATGGGCCGAATCGTCCTGCTTCTGATGCGTGGGAAGGAAGACAACGACTACGCCAAAGCCCAAGACAACTATGCATATATTCAGAAGACTATTGCCGATGCCAAAAAGTACAACTACCACGAGGACCGGAGCCCCAGGATACTTCCCAAGGATGTCTCACCAGCTGAAGACAAGAGAGTCATCGAGATTCCCCCTGAGAATAGCCAGCCTGTTGATCTGAACGAGAAAGGACGTAAGGCGAAGGCCAAAGGCAGGAAGCGTGCGCCAAAGAAGTTCAACATGCCTGATGGTGTGCGGACCGGCTTTGTGAAGGCGTCCAAGATAGGTTCTGATGATGATGGTGATGATGGAAGGGAAGCTGCGGCCTTGAGGACTCAACCGCTGGCCAAGAAGACACAACCAAACAGAAAGATTGTGGTTCCACCCGAGATCGAGGTAGCGCCATTGCCTTTCCTGCAGGATGTGCTGCTGAACAGTGTTCAGGAGAGGGAGCTTGAACGTAAATATGCTCACACCGCTGAAGGAAATTCGGATGTAGTCGTTCACGCTCCAGATACGACGCGCTTTCCGAGCATGTTGCGTGATTCTACCAGTATCAGATACCTGCCGCATGGCCAAGTCACGAACAGGGTTGCAAGGACACTGCAGCAGATTCACAGAATCGACAACATTATGGTTCAGACCATGAAAGACTCCTTCGATGAGGATACTATAAACAGCCAAGGAACAGCAGCCATCAGACTTGCAGAGTCCGAGAGTGGCTACCATGGTGACGATGGCGCTGACATTCTGCCCTCCATACTACAGACAGTACCGACGACGAAGAAGAAGACCGTCACGCGTAAACAACAGACTGTCCCGAAGGCAACAATCGTCAAACCAACCAACCCAAGAAACGGCAGACCACGCAAGAACCAGTCCTTGCAAAGATCTACATCTTATGGATCTGCAGCTATGGAAGGCGCGGAGTCGAGTCCAGAACCCACGCCTGCAGATATGCGCATCGGCACACAAGGTATTGACCTAGGATCACGAGACACAAGTGGCGAAGATGACGATGATGAACCCGACAGCGACTTGGAAGCTTTTGTAGCGAGATCGGACGAGATACCCGAGGTCGTTTCGTCCTCAATGCTTGGAAGTCTGGAACCCACTCCGAAAGCTAGAGGGCGAGGGCTGCGTAAGAAGATCAGCAAGGCGATTGTTGACAGTGACGAGGATAACGAAGATATTATTCTGGATGACGACCATGACGAACAGCGCAACGACACGGCAGACTCAACGCAGGAGGACGTGCGTCCCCAAGCACCACTTCCCGGAAGGAAACGACGAGTGATTGATGACAGTGATTCAGAGTAGAATACATCTATAGCAACAGGCGTGTCAAAAACCATTGTCAGCATTGTGACCATTGTGCATTGCCACCTTGACGCTATCCTCGCAGATCCACGACTGTGCACTACGAAACGAGACCATGATCGCCGTGCAAGCCCGTGAGCTGAACACCTATAGAGTACATACAGCCAGTCTTTCCTATAACACAGAATTGTATAAGCGGTCCCGGAGGAGAGCCAGTGGTACAGACTATAACACTGTCTTTTCAGTCTGCTAGTCGTAGAGCACTACTCATCCCAAGGACTTTCGCCACGCTCGGTGCACGCACGCAACGTTTGAACGTGGCTTGCTCAGGATGGTCATTGCGTCTGCGTGGGAAATGAGACATTCTCCAACGCTCGAACTGGCGTTGCGATTTCTACGCTACGATACGAATTCTGCGAAGCACTCCTAGTGCACGAAGGAAACTTTCGGTTGCACTGAACCCACAACATAGATCTGCGATGATTGTTGTATGATTGTAGACGACTGCGGACATCGCTCAATGTCTCAGTGACAGGGCAATACTGACGCGATTACGTGGCCCTATATGTTTCTCGACGTGCATGGAACTTCTCAAAGTTCACGGATCTGGCCCCTTTGCCGCTTCAGGCCGAGTCGTCTTGGATCTGGTTTAGCGCCAGGTCCAGAAGCAAACAGCCTACCCCAACTCAGCCAGCCTTCCGCGTGCTCTGCAGCCACGCTCACTTTGGTTCGGCGACTACGACCGAATATTGGTGCTATGGTGAAGAGGATTGGATAGCTCTTCTGCGGTCTGGACGGATGAGGCACGCTGAATGTGTGAGAATCTGCCATGGCGCCACGTGGACTAGGCGCGATCGTGGTATAGGCGCAACACGGCCATTGCTATATAGAACCACGGTGAGGCGCTGTGAGACTTTGAGAGTCTTCTTATAGCATTTTTGAAGACTTTGTGTGAGTTTCCACGTCACTCTTTCATCTCCCGTTCCTCCAAGACTGCTGGATTCTTGGATCAAATCTGTCACTCGTTCAAGCAATATAGCAGTTTCGCAAACATGCGTGTTCAAGGATTGGTGCTGAGCCTTCTCGTGGCGGCGGAGTGTGTTCTGGCAGTCCCAGCGACAACAACACAGAAGACGACTTCGACCAGCAAGAAGTCAACTTCTACTTCGCCCACTAAAACAACCAGCACGGTCAAGACCACAACTTCGACCAAGAAAACCACATCAACCTCGACCAAGAAAACGACTTCTACCTCAACCAAGAAGACTACGACTACTTCGAAGACTACGAGCAGCACCAAGACGACTTCTACCACCAGCAAGCCAACAACGACCACCACCAGTAAGCCGACGACCACAACCACCAGTAAGCCGACAACCACGACCACCACTTTCGTTTCCTCTACCACCACCATACCAAAAACCTCAACAGCCTCGGCCACACCAACCAAAAGCAGCGGAAAGCGTGGCCTTGCATTCAACGATCCCGAACTCACGGAGCCATTTTCGCTTTCAGGCCAGAAGTCAAAGGTCAACTGGGCCTACAACTGGGCGTCTGATCCTTACTACCCTGGCGACGAGTACACACCCAACAGCTTCAACGAGGTCTTGACCTACGTGCCTATGCTATGGAGCGCCGCCAGCGACCTCACCAGCATCTGGCAGGGCAACGTTCAGAACGCGATTGCAACTTATGGGACTGACTCCGTGCTGTCGTTCAACGAGCCGGACGGTTGCTGCTGGAGCTGTGGAAACAGTTGCATGAACGTCTCAGCGGCGGTGAGTGCATACAAGCAATGGGTTCAGCCCTTGGCTGGCAAAGTCAAGCTTGGAGCGCCCGCCGTGACCAATGGTGTGGGCGAGGGCATCGGTATAAGTTATATGGAATACTTCATGGGCAACTGCACAAGCTGCCAGGTCGATTTCATTCCCATTCATTGGTATGGCTTCGGATTCTCTTCGCCAACTCATCTCGCAGAAGAATCATGCTAACAAGTTCATCAACAGGTACGGCAGCGTTCTCGATCCCAACTCGTTCACGGCATACGTCCAGAGCTTCTACCAGCAGTTCAACAAGCCCATCTGGATCACCGAGTTTGGCACTTCCAGCGGAACAGACGCGCAAATCATCACTTTCCTGCAAACGGTCTTGCCTTGGCTTGACTCGCAATCGTATGTCCAGCGATATGCGTACTTCATGGACACTAACTCGGGCTCTCCGTACTTGTTGAACTCTGACGATACCATGACGGACATTGGTGTCGTGTTTAACAGCGGTTGAAGTGATTCCCTCCTGCTATATAGCGAATACCCACATCGTAATTCCAAAACTTTGTACAGACCAAGATACTCCGGCCTCGACCGCCTGTCCATAAACGTTCAAAGCGTCATTTCGGCCATTATACGTAGCACGCAATGGTATGTTAGAGTACTTTGTGCCTGTGTTCAGTGTCAAGCCTGTGACAACTAGGTCTTCCATCAGAAGATCGTAACGACCATAGCCTGGATCTCCTGCGTATGCCTTGTTAGGACGTTGCCGCTCCGCGGTTCTCACAGCTCAACGAGTGTCATGCACTTAATGAGACCAAGTTGGCCTTTATATCGTTCTTCCAGAAGAAATAGAGGCTCATTGCTAAAGTATTCCGTGGACCCTTGATAAAGTGAATGCAGCGAACGGGACGACCCTGAACCTAATCAGCACGCGACATCTCGCGTGAGGACGTGCATAATGATCGTACCTTAGTTCATGATGGGCCTGACGCACTGAGGAAGCTCAATCGAAACATACTCCCATCAGAAGAGAAAAGACCAGCAATCATGGGCGTGCTCAATCTTGCTGAATGGCAAAAGTTGCCCATCAGCCTCTCAGAGCTTTGCATAAACACTTCTCTGCGTTGCGGGCAGTCTTTCCGGCAAGTTCTCCCCCTTATAATGCAAAGAACCAGGAAACTAATCATATACCAGATGGCGCAAGAACGAGATCGATGTTTGGTCTCTCGCACTCCACAATCGCATAATCTCCGTCCATCAAGACCCAGAATATCTATACTATCGCTCAATACCACCTTCAAGTCTGCATGCGCCGCCAACGCCACCATCATCAAAACCGCCTTCCATCCTCGAGACCGCAGACGAGGACACCATCGGGCTGATCAAGCATTACTTCAATCTCACTCCTAACCTCACCGAGCTCTACCAACAATGGTCTGACTCGGATGCCAACTTCGCCAAGAAAGCGCCCAAATTCACCGGCATCCGCGTCCTCAAGCAGGATGCCTGGGAGGCTCTGGTCGGCTTCATCTGCAGCAGTAACAACAACATCGCACGCATCAGCCAGATGATCCACAAGTTATGCATTCACTACGGTCCTCTCCTCGGCCATGTTGACGATGAGCCCTACCATGACTTCCCGCCACCTCAAGCTCTAGCTCAAGATGGCGTGGAAGCGAAGCTACGCGCTCTTGGCTTCGGCTACCGTGCGAAGTACCTACACCAGACGGCAATGCTCGTTGTGTCGAAACCGCCGGATTGGCTGGACTCACTGCGCAACCCAGAGTCGCCGTTGCTGGGTCACAAAGTGAGCCCAGCTGGCGAATGGACAGCGCAAGGCCGCCAGGGCTATCGAGACGCGCATGCAGCATTACTGGAGCTGCAGGGTGTTGGGCCCAAGGTTGCGGACTGCGTATGTCTGATGGGATTGGGCTGGGGCGAGGCAGTACCGGTCGACACTCATGTGTGGCAGATCGCGCAGCGGGACTACAAGTTCGGGCGCGGCAAGCATAGCAGTCTGACCAAGGCGACGTATGATGCGGTCGGCGATAAGTTCCGGGGTCTCTGGGGCAAGGAGGCGGGATGGGCGCACAGCGTGCTGTTCACGGCGGACCTGAAGGCGTTTAGCGAGCGGCTGGCGGCGAAAGTCGAGGTCAAGGAGGATGCAGCGGAGGTGAAGATCAAGGAGGAGTTGGTGCAGGTGAAGGTGGAGGAAGGGATCAAGGAGGTCGAGGTGGCGGAGACGACGACGAGGAAGGCAAAACGGAGAAAGCTTCGGTAGTCATAGATTCTGCAATGATAGCTGTAGAGCTTGAGATGTTGTCGGAACTTAGCCATTTCTGCAGACCTAGTTCAGGCCTAATGATCAAGTTACCGTTGACATTCCATGATATTTCCGTCAGCAACAAATCTCTATGCTCGCCAGCCTGTCGCTAATTGATGCAAGTTCATATGTCTCGTAGCTCGTAAATGCCGTCAAGCCTCACTCATCTCAGAGCTGAACCATAGACATGGTCCTCTATCAGCCCAGGATTTGAACGCTCATAGATCGTTGTAGCCTAGGACACGCTTGGGCAACTTCTTGTCCGACACCGCCCATGTCCATGCACGCCCAGCCTCGCCTCCAAATAACGATTCCGGAGCCGACGACTTCTCCAGCATTCGATCCTTCTCCATGGACTTCATCTCGTTGCCCGTAGTGTATGATAAGAAGTGCTCGAAGCCTTCATCTTGCAGGGCCAGAGCGTTACCTGAGATACCTGTATTAAGTCAGTAAAGAATGGAGGGCAGATGCTTGGGTAGTGATTACCATGACACAGGCAAGGCTCCTTGGTCAAAAGCCCACGCTCCCATATCGCCTCGCGTCCCTTTGCGATAGCCTTATCGATGCGGTCTTGAAGTACCGGGAAATATTCTTTGATACTTAGCAGACTGATGACCACACCAGATGCCCCATGACAGAATTGCACCAGGCGATCTCGTTCCGGAGGAACGCTGCTGGGGAAGTTGCCAGTCTCGTATTGATACGTCAGCAGCACTGCAAGCTCGGCCTCGAGCTTTGGCGCATACTTCTGAGGATTCGTGAGAACGATCTGCGTGATGATGCCGATGGCGCCATGTACTGCACCAATATAGACCTTCCCATGCCACTTCCATGGCCGTGGAGAGTCTAGTATGGCGTCGACAACATCGTCCTGGGTATCTGTGATGAGCTGTAGCGCTTTTGAGTCGTCTACGAAGGAGGCCTTCACCAAACGTAGGAGGTACAAGTAACCTGCTCGTCCATAGAGCAAATCATTCTCGGTTTCCGGATCAATAATCTCTGCCGAATAATCGATCAAGCTGTTCAGCATATCCACATCTTTGCTGCTTGCCGCCCCAATAGCCAGAAGCGCCATTATATCATCCATGATCCCGCATTTTCCAACCGTTGGCCCGGAATAGCTCGTGATATTGTCCTGTGCATGCTTGAGGTACGCGGCAGACCAGACGCCGAGGGCATGCCCTTCGATCTCGAGATCAGGGTAGAGCTGTTGTAGGACGAGGAAGGTGTATGCGACACTGACAGGTCCCTTGAAGAGGCCACCACCGGGACGGAGTTCTGCAGGCGGATGCTCATTGACGAGCCGGTTCAACGAAGCTTCTAACTGCCGACGAGGATCTAGATAGAAGCAGTCAGCTTCGACCGGTCTTGTAACAAGCCCGATACAGAATCACACGTACCTCGTCTTGCCAACGGCGCATCGTTCTTGAAATAGCGGGGTGTCATGCCGGTGCGTCGTAAGTGACGGCGGGGCTTTCAACTGCTCCAGATGGACATGAAAGTGGGCTTGTTCCAGCAAATGTAGTGAAGAAGGAAAGAGGCTCAGATTAAGAAGCAGTTCAGATCATGGAAGTCGTTGAACGCAAGTCGCTAAGGAATGGCTCGAAGGTACACACACAAGAGGTTGCTGTCGTGTGATAGTACATGTAGTTCTAGTGTGGAACAACGCGCCAACGTCACTCGTGACCATGGTCAGGCACTGCCAAGCCTGTCTAACTAAGCTGCCTTAACTTCACTTCTCAGTCTGCTGTCAACGAATGAAAGTCATTAATCACATGACATAGTGAGCTGTTTCTGTGGGTGATCCAGCCTTGCACATACAAGACTCCCCCAATGGATAGTATAACTGTGGTCTGCGCAGCAGTCCAGAGTTGTCACAGATTATGGCCGCAGGGTTGCGAAGGTATTCTGTCGCAGAAGGAGATGGCTGCAGCACATCCTGAACCAAATGCGAGTGCAGCAATACGCAAACAATACCACGAATAAAGAGCCGCACAGTGTTTAAGCCTGAATTCAGGTGTGTGCTCGTTCAGCAAGGTCGAGCTCGGCAACCGAGACACAATGCCCTTGCATATGTACGTGATAGCACACTCGTCGACGGATTTCTCTCGAGCACAATGCACTGATCTGTATGTGCGCAAGTCTAGCAAAAGCACGATGTAAGGCTTTTGGTTTGTCCAATGTAAGGCAGAACCTTGTAGCGTACCGCAATCCCAATGAAGGGACATAGTGTGACCATAAGGTTGACCTTGCTTGAGGATTCGTACAAATATTTAGCCCATACCGACCAGATCCTTATACAGAGACAAGTGAACGCATCGGAGCGCTGAGCTTGATCGGGCACATTCGTCAAACCTGTTTGCGACACATATGCTGATCCCCTACAATCGCACTCATGCTTCGTCACTGGCTTTGGCACGAGTTTCTGGTCATCTTCATCTTCCTTTCCAATGTCACGCAGTCTCTTCGCATTAACCTGGCATATGCAAACCAACCTGCAGCCAACAGAAGCCAAGGACCAATCCGTTGTTCAACCTGGATCAAACATCAGGAGCCCTCAGGTCTGTCTACCTCTACCGAAAGCTTGAAGATCTCGCGGTCAGCATCTTGCGAAAGTCTGAGACCTCTGCATGCGCCAGCAGCTTTGCAAACATGGCAAAGAACTTTGGTACCATGGAGAAGGGCACCACCGCCACAGCCACTGAAGATGACTGCCCTACTCGAGCAGACCAGTACCTACGCCAAACACAACTTGCTCATGCTTATGCACGATCCACAGGTAGAAGTGAGTCAAAGTGAGTTCGAAGATGCTAGCCCGGAAGCGCTTGAGAAATTGGGTTGGACTCTAGTACACAATACGGCGATTGTAGCCGCAAGTGGCCGAAAGGAGAATTATCCTGCATCTAACGAAGATGAATCTCGAGAAGATAAAATCACATTGTTCCCTCTGGACCTGACGCCGACCTTCCAACATCTCGGACTTTCCGACAGTCCCTTCTATAACCGTCTGTACAAGTCGACTCAGAATGCGCCTTTCGCCCGCTATTCCCCAACAGATGCTCAATACTGGAACAACATAAATACTCACAACGGCGTCATTATAACGCGAAGGAACATCCCCCCTCTAGTCAGTAAAGGGGATTTTCCTTACCCTGGCTTTGTACCCACGCCTCTAGAGTCATTCTCCGATGTCACAGCGCTCCAATGGGAGTATCACCTCTCAGATAGTGCTCCTCGGGATCATGACGCCCCAACACCTCGTTTGAGATACTGGCTCTTTCATGACGTACAGACCGCACGCACAGAACAGATCATCCGTGATATTCTTAACGGAGAGGGCATAGTCAACATCGAAGATTCAACATTGCCAGACTTTCCTGGATTGGTATACGACTTGCCAGGCAATCCTTACGGCATGGCACTGCTTGGCAGTCCAGAAGGCTTCGCAATCGCGGAAACGATCGCAACACATGAGCAATTCTTCCTCGCGAAATACAAGCCGACCAAAGTCCACCTTTTCAAAACGTTCGTCCGGAATTACAATAAAGACACGCTGAGGGTCGACCGCACAGGCCGGCCTAACCAGGATATGTCGAGGACTTATTACGTGAATCTGGCCTTTGCACTCGAGGCGCAGGAAGACGGCTCTCGCTCAGCTCGGCTCAAGAGAGCACCATTGTCTGTTTTACCGCGGATGGAACCCCCTGCGACGCCGCATATCGCTCCTTTCGACGGTCCCGAGTCGTTAGAAGACGAGGATAGTGCTGATTTCGACCTATTCGATCCAACTGGGAGAATGGCTTCTATACAAGACAGTGGTAGGGATTCACAGGACAGTGCGGACGATGAAGTGGTCGACGCGGCTGCATATCAAGGTCGAGAGTTTCTGGAAGGTGCAGTGATTACAGAGCGTGCAGAAGGAGCTCACGATGTGGCGATACCATGTCGACGAAATAGGACATCGGTGCCCACACCTGCATTGGCGAAATCCCTAGCACGACCACAACTGGTGCCACGCTGCGATCCGAGATCAGGCGAATGGCCAGCTGAAGATTCGCACAGCGACATAAGCGCAGAGGTCGGCTCAGAAATCTTCCGTGAAGCAGCAACTACTGCTGAAAGATGTGTCGATTGGCTGAAGTACAAGGTACAGATGCCGCAGAGCGTCTATATTACCTTTGGCGACCTGGCACGGAATGGATGGAGTACGCGGGAGACCCGTATGGCAGATCTGCCACGCGATATCAAACAGACATTGGACGATTTAGGGGCCTGGCAGAAAGCATCTCTAACTGCCCTTTTTACTGCCGATCAAGACAAGGAGGGAAAAACACAAAACGGAATTCATTACGAACGAACGAACGCCAAATACTACAATTACATTGATCCCTCCGGTGGTGTCATTGTGACCCAGCTCAGCATCGCTCCGGATCAAGCCCTGGGAAGCGAGTCCAATACAGCTACTCACCCTCCTCCATTGCACTCCTTTTCCGATGTTACAGCTCTTCAATGGTGGCAGTCGCTTCGTGTCCTTCCAATGTCTAGCTTGGGACCATGGCGACCGCCACCACTAAATTATTGGGTCTTTCATGAAGTAAGAAATCCAATCACATTGAGCATCATGTCAGAAATCCTTGCGACCTACCCGGGGTTGAAAGACCCAGGAGATTGGCCCGGATACCTCTACGACTTAACCGAGCGCGACTACTTCGGGAGGGCACTTCTCGGTACTCCCGAAGGACTCGCATTTGCTGAAACAATTGCATCGCACTATCATCTTTTTGATCGGGAGTATCATCCCGAAATAGTCTACTTTTGGGGCAGTACTATCACTCGATCCGAGGCACCAGTTCGTGTTTGGAACCTAGCTTTCAAGCTTAGGCCTGTGGACCGACCACAAGCTCGCCTCAAGAGAGCTGCTGTACCTCCCTCACCGGGTCCTGTAGAGTCGCCGGAGACTCCAGAAACAAATCCCTCGTCAGACTCCCCATCTGACTCATCGGGCTCAACGATTCGACCTCCTCCACCACGCCACATGACCGAGGCTCTTCGCCAGGCAATGGAACATGGTGAAATATATGCGCAGTGGTTGGGAGGTGAGAGTGTGGCGCCAGATGAGAGCATTTTTGAGGAGGAGGACGAGTTGGAGGAAAATGGATGGTACTTGAAAAGAACTAACCGTCCACGTATTCCAGGCGACGTGGCAATAGCATTTGTGGCTCTCGGTCTTGACAAAGGGCACACGCACAATTGGCAGTACACTGCTATTCAAGACAAGTCAGGAACCACTCACAGGGGCACTAGATTCGTTCGGACGGATGCGCATTACGAGAATTTCATCAACCTCGTCGACAGCGTCATCATAACAACTACCAATTTTTCACCAGAAGATCTTCGTGCTCGCTACGAATTGGCTAGTAATGTGCCGTATGCTCCACCTCCTCTGCATAAGTTCTCCGACGTGACGGCTTTGCAATGGGAACGAGCATGCAAGAAACAGGCACATTTTGACGCTCCTCAGATCAGATACTGGTTCTTCCTCACTGTCAAAGATCCAACCACATTGCAGATCATAGATGATATTCTTGAATCAGTGCAGCACCGAGGAGGACCCGGGAACTGGCCCGGACTTGCATATGATGTTATTGATGGCCACGAATACGGGCTGGCACTCCTCGGGAGCCCAGAAGGCCTGGCACTTACCGAGACTATTGTACTGCACCCCAGCTTCTTCGACAATCGATTATATTTCGTCGTCAAGGCTCATGTATTTGGGATCGGGCTTGCGCTGAATCTGGCGTTTGAGCTTCACTCAGAACCAAGGCGTAAATAAGCTATGAGGCAAGTGCATTCAGGGTGCGATGATCCCAGACCTGCCATCGGTTTTATGGACCTAGAGCACGTTCCAGCGCGCGCATAACTTAGCGTCCATTATTACACAACACACTATGAACCTGAAGGGCTTTCGGTATTCCCGGACTCAAGTGTAGCGCGCTTTGGGCTTGGTCCCGACTGCCTCCAGGGTCATCTACTTCTCGTGCGGCATCAGGCCCTTTTCCGAACATTTGCTCATGATGAACACATCGATCTGTTGGTTTCCCCATCTGTTGAAATTTTGGCCAGCTTCCGGTGGAAATCTTGTAACATCATATACGCAAGTATGGCTGGTAAAGATGTACGAATGCATTTCTCCTTTCAATTGGGTGGAAACGTACGAACGACACTCATCGTACCCTTGGCATTGCACTGTCTATCATTCTTGATCTCCAAAGGGCTCTCCAAGTTCCAGTGCACCTATGTTTTATTGCATGTCTCACCCTAAAGTACCCTCACACTTCTACGGCTTGTCCATGGTCGAGTGAACGCGCAGTAAAACCGAGGATAGGCACACAGCTTCTTGGCGAGATCGAGCTCTTATCAATAGATGTAAGATTGGTTTGAATTCTTGCAACTTTCGCCGAATTACGATCAGCAACTTGCTACCTTACAGTCTGTGGATAGCGTTGCTCTACGTTCTCTGCAACAAGTTATGATGAGGTCGCAGCATCCTCTGTCCCCAGAGTATCGAGGCCGTGCGATCGGATTTCGCTTTTAGAACCCATTGTCTCCGAAGCTTGGACTATGGCCGTCGGTCGAGGAGTATCAGATCTTCGGCAAGGAGACTCGCTTTCACTGCTCATCTGTTCGCTCTGTACGGCGGATCTCAGCCTGTTCGCCGAAGTCTGCAATGTTGTAGGCTTGGAATCCAGCGCTCCCGCGAACCTCGTCGGCCTCTTGAATTGAGACCCTGAAGTATGGCAGGTTTCGTTCCAACACATCTTGCTCGATTCACTGCTTTGTCTGCTCAGTAGGTTATGGAGTAAGTTGGCTCCGTTGCTGAGCGTCAAGCTTTTGCTAAACCAGCTGAATGTCTTCACAAGTATCGGAACGGCAGAGCTACTGATGCCGCGTCTTTTCAAAGGTTGGACGAGGTCGCTCGTTTTTGTGCTGTTACATGCCGAAGGCGATGTTTTTGAACGCTTTCGCTTCAATGATCTTGAATCGGGTTCGAGCAGGGTATTCACATCATCCTCTCTATCATCATCCGAACCTGAAAAGCTCAATTGATACATTATCTCGTCGATCTCATCTTCAAGATCTCTGGTTACTCGAGCATGGTGCTCCCTCATGGCAGCTAATGCTCCAGAGAACTCCCCACGCAAGCCTGTGTTATCAAATGAGCGCAATTCCTGGAGGTCGGTGATCTTGCTAAACATCTGGTCAATAGCACTCGTATTCCGCAGTGTATCGTGTGTGTGAGCCGACTTGGAGACATTCAGATCTTCGGCAAGATGTTGAAGCTGCCGCGACAAATCATCACGGACCATTCTGATGACGCTGTATTCGATGTTCTCCCAGGGCGGCGCAAACCTAGCATTTTCGCGCTGTATCTCTAGGAGCTGGAGCTGTATCGTTTGCGAGTTGGCTTGTTGCTCACGCGACCATTCCTGTATCCTCGAGTCCATGGACTGATGTTTCTCGGTGGTCTCTAAAAGCCTGGCATCAAGCGATGCTAGCTTCTGGAAAACATACTCGTGGCGGAGCTTTTCGACCAGCGGACCATGGTAATCAAGTGTTGCTTGCTGTTCTATCTGCACGATATCTGCGCTGTATCTTCTGATCACCGCTTCATAATCCACAGCCAAGTGGTTCGTTATATGCTGTTCGAACATATTTTCCAATGTCGTTAGACGGGACAGATGGCTTGGCGTATCCGCGTCTTCGTCAAGTCGCTTCTCGATAAGTTCAACTCTCTGCTTCGTTTGCTCGATTGACGATCGTATAACCTGAATATCATGTGCTTTGTTCCAGCCGTGGGCTTCGTGCTGAGCATAATCACCAACGGTTGAACGGGTGAGTGAACATGATCCAGCAGACCTGTCGCGATACTCGTTCAACTTCCCGGAGTGTGCCATAATGAGTATCAAAAGGAGTGGTATGTGACTGTTTTACTCTTTTCAATTGGTCTGGAGCGCTGTTGAGATGAAGTCCGTAGTCGTAGATTGGAGTTCAGAACTCTTATACTTTCGTGGCGGAAATCCCTGTGCAAAGTCGTCTTGTAATGGGAAAACATTGGCACCATATGAGCGCATCGATTAGTAGTAACCACTTCTCACTATGAGGAAAGTCAGCATATGCTTGTCATAACCGTGTATGAGTCTTGATACCCTTCAATTATAGCAGGTTCGGATCAAGCAGTCTCAGCTGAGCTGGGTGGGTATTGTGTTACTCTTGGTCACTGCACCTTGTCAACGCACATAGACCCGCTATTGTAAGCAGAGAAGACGATGTTCTTGTTCGTCTGGTCGCCTGTAAGTGAGTCACCTAGCTGGTTCTAGTCCAGGGACAATATTGAAGTCTGCCGATAAATATCTGTCCTTCGGACGTTCGTTCGTGCCCGTTTTCTCTCTCGCCTCTTCCTTGTCCTCACTCTGCGCCAAACTTTAAGCTTTGAAGTATGTCTTTACCTCCGTCACTGTCTTAAGTGGTCACCATTCGCTGATTATCTACCACCACAGACTCAATCAAGATGTTCTACATAAGCACAACCGCGTTCATCGCACTCACCTCGACTCTCGTGGCCTTGACCTCCGCTCACTACGTTCCCACCTGGACCCTCGCGAGCTACAAAGAGGCCAACTGCAATGCGAATGCCACCATGGGCCCACCCGTCACCCTCGCCGAGGGTGCATGCCACAACTGGGACGGGACATCGCGCTGGCAGTCCATCGGCCCCATCTGGGTGATGCGCGAAAGCAAAGACAGCACCAGCGACCCGTACAAGGGTAAGAAGAAGAACAACGAGCCGGACCCGGACCTGCGCAATCAGTTCGAGACCGGCTCCTGCCAGCTCAGCACATTCTCGGAGAAAGGGTGCCATGGTCCGTTTGATCAGGCGTTCCGTGGGACGTTCCTCAATCCTCCGAAGGAATGGTGAATGCAGATCGATGATGAGGTCAGGAGCATGAAGATCGATTGCAAGAGAAAGGAGTCAGGGGCCTGGTGAAATGTTGTGTTGCTTATCGAACTGTCGAAGCTTCTATGCGGGTTGAGGTTGGCAACTTCATTGGACCTTGTTTAGGTTGCAGAGGATACTGGTTGGGAGAAAGTGCGGCCACCAGACTTGCTGTGTTTTGTCCAGATCAAATTTGCAGAAATGCTATGCTTTAAGTAGTTCGAGAACACCACTATCATGTACTTGTAAGTGGGAACCACTTTGGAAAAATGAATTGTCATAAATTTTAAACTGCCTTGCCAACATATATTACATTAGTAGATCACCACTCACATTACAATCATGTCTTGAACTCGCTTTGGGTATCTCGTCGCATTACTCGGTGGCGTAAAGCATAATAAATTTTCGTCTTACCCCCTGTTGCCTTCTCTCTCGCCCTCTTCGGCCTCTCTCTCCTGTACTTTCCCTTGATCCGCGTGCTTCGCAGGGTCAAAGACGTACATCGGGAACTCGAAGCCAATCGTTCGCTTGACGATGGTCGGAAGTCGACTCCAGATCGCTGGTGGCATGGGGAACAGAATACTCGTGTCGTGAAGGTACTTCTCATATGCAGGCCATCCGACACCTTTCTCGTATCGCTTCTTGGCACCCGGACGCTCCTGTAGAGGTAAGCCAGACAGGAAAAGCAGGAGCGAAGTCAACAAGATCCATCCAAGCATGCTGCTGTAAAGAGCAGCATATGCACCTGAGCCGCGCGGGACCGCACCGTAGGATGCTGGGGTGATAGCAATGAGGAAGATGGCTGGAAAGATAGTGAGCAAACGAACATTACGGGAAGATGGCGGAATCTAAAACATACAGATCTGAACCATGATCTCGCCAAAATAGTTAGGATGGCGACTCCATTTCCAGAAACCAGTATCACAGACTGCTCCAGGCTCCTTGCCAGGGCCTTGTTTGAAGCGATACTTCTGAACATCGCTGATAGCTTCAAGGAAGAAGGCGAGGACGAAGAAGATGATGCCGATAATATCGGTCGCCTTCCCAAAAGAGGGTTGAGGATATTGTAGAACAGCAGGAGAGTTGAGGATCGTCACGGGAAACGAGACAACCCAAACCCAGATCATCTGGAAGACCCAGAACCCAAGGAAGGGGAAGAATTTGTCGCGCTTGTCGTCGAAACGATCATCCTTGCCAGTCTTGAGGATTCGGAACAGCAAGAATCCCGACAAGCGTGCACCCCAAAGCATGATGAAGATTGAGGTGATGATTTGGCGGGCATCAGTAGTTCCTGAGAAGGAAAGGGTAATGATTGCCAGCCATACGAAGTTCGTCCCACCCATGAAATCCGTCAACTTGTCGAACTTGAAAGAAAAGGCTATACTGAAGCCGATCAGCTGATATCCGATAGTAATGAGTAGAGTGATGGCCAGGTAGTATGGGTCCAGAACGTGGATGGGGGCGTAGTTCGCCATGGCCAGTTTACTCCGTAGGAGGTTTGTGGTCTGTAATGTGTAGGAGAACTCGTGAGAAATGCTTGTCTTTCTATACAAACGAGCTCTCTACGCATACTGCACAAATGACCTCAGGGATTCATCAGTGATGACGACCACAGGACAGTCCGGCCATAACTCGCCGGCGTACGAGAACAATCTATCGACGAAAATGGTAAGTATAGCTAACTTGTTCGAGAGCTTTTTGCGAAGTCACTGCTTGGCTGCGCGAGTGTTCCAAGTGGAAGCGACGTCATCGATCTTCCCCCGGCATCGAGTCGCGTGGCACTGAAACACGTCCCGTCCACGCCGGACACGACGGCGCAACTACACGTCCGATTAGACTTCTGTGAAAGTTGTGCTCGACGGTCTAACATGCACAACAGTCTTCAGTAGCTCTTCACAATGACCAGCAAACAAGATGGTGCTCGCGGAGTCAAGATGATGAAAGCTGCGAACAAGGTCTCCATGGATCGCGCAGCTCCCAAGCCTACGAACGTCATTCTCACCATCCCGACCGTCACAGAGGTAAGCAAGACAGCTAGGTCGAACAGCTGTGAGCCGATAGGTAAGTACTGACAATGCGGGTCCTTTGTTCAAGCACGATCTCCTCGATTTCCAAATTAAACACTTTGGCGACCACACGAAGCCTGAGCAGTGGTTCATTGACGCAGAAACCGCCATCAATTTTCAGCCAAACATGATCTACGAAGTTGATGACTTGGGCTACTACGACGATGGTGTTAAGAGGACCCTCACTGATGAGCAGATTGCCATGTTCCGCCATAGTGAGGTGCAGGAGTTGCTGAAAGAGTGCCGACTACAACGTGAGGAGCTGGAGTTTCAAACGGCGACCCAGCCAGCGGGAGCTGAGGTTGTGAAGGAGAAGCAAGAGTCATCCCCCGTGTCTCAAGCGTCAAGCCTTGAAGATGAGCTAGTGGACGTCTCACTGCTGCACAGTCTTCGTCCCACGACATCTAAACGGCAAATCAGCCCGAGCACCCGTAGTGATACATCGCAGTCGACGAACGCATCCGCCAAAAGACGCAGAAAGGAAGATGTCCCATACTCACAACGTAAGAAGCGGAATTGGGAGCAGTATATCCAGGGTGAAGACGAGGTACATGGTTCGATGACACAGCGAAGGATTGTTCGAGAAATGGATGAGCTGCGCGCGGAAGATGTTGTGATGGATTACGGAGACGAGGAACCTACAAAGTCGGACACTAATCGAGTGGGTGCAGCAGATGTGAGAAAAGCCCCGGTGTCATATGAGGACATTTGAGCCACTTCGTCTTTCAGTGGATATATCACGGCCGCGGCATCGGCAATTGAGGCTAAGCGATGGCAATGAGGCACTACGAATATAATGAGGCAGTATGAAGAAGGCCACCAACGGTGAACTGAGTGAACGCGTTCGCTGCAGTGACGAGTGTCGTCGAATCCGAGAAGTAAGTGGGCAACCCTACGCATTATTGCATCCCCACCAGCACATTTCACTGTTCTTTCAGGCGATGATGAGAAATCTTTTGTCATCCTTAGACGAAAAAGCCGGTCCTAGCATGCTGGGTCTTCGGGTCTGGGCCTCTGGCCACTCATCCAGACTCCAGAGCTTGAACGCGCTGCTGTCGACTTTTAATCTTCTCTCTGAGCTCCAATAGTCTTGCCGCACAGCATAACTTTGACGGAGCACGATGCTGACGAATGAGTTCTAGTTGGCTGCGATATCTGAACAGATACGCGCCTCCCTATCATTGGGTACAATATGATACCTCGAAGCTCGCTATTTGCGAAGTGATCTAATCTGGAAGTCACACCCGTGGTGCGCCTAGAATATCATGACTCGGCTTTCAATGTAGAATACGACCTCGAACCCGTGTGGTGCCAGGACTTAAGAGGTAGCTTGTCTTGGAAATGGGGCTGCATGCCTTATTCAGGAGATTAAACCAGGGCGGGTTAGGGATGTAGCATCTGTCGTCTAGCTCCTTCATCTGCCTCACGCGTCCACGCGTATTTGTACGTGACCATGGTGTTGAAGTGATCGCATATAGGCACTAGGCTCGCTACTACAGATCTTGAACAAGCTGACGTGCAGGCCTGCGTACATTAAATGTCGGATTCGGCCTGCAACCTTGCAAAATGAAGTGACTTGAAGGCCTTACGGTCACAGTGTCCGAGGAATGTCTTCCGACCACAGATGACTGGCCTTCAGCATACTGGCTGGATGTCGATTCCAAATAATCATGTGTGAATGAATCGTTGGATGATATCGATCAATGATCCATTTGCCGCCGGTTTCAGGATATGCCGCTCATAAGCGCCAGTCGGTGGAAGCATTGGTCAGGAGGTATTTATTCAGTACTTTACGCGAGCAGTAGCAACCACCATCGACCAGAATAGCAACGCATACCTATGAGAATGGTCAGCGCGATGAATCTGACCAACACACGACGACTTAGAGCAGGGAAAGCCAGCAGAGTGGGGTCACGTTTAAAGTTCCTCCGTACTCCACGCTGAGCCACAGCGATGGCACGGCGTCTCGTCACACCTCTCCTGATCAGCGCGATCAGACTATAATACTCAACGCACTGCTTCACTTCGCACATGATCTTGTATTTCACTTGACAGACTTTTAGCAGCGCTTCGCAATGGTATTCGGCAAGAAAAAAGCAGAACAGAATGGTTCCGTGGAGGCTGTGAGTGAAAGCAAGAGCGGCAAGAGTGGCTTGTTCAGCTCCCGCTCTAAAGGCCAACCGTCCGCTCAAGCAACAAACCCATACGCCAACCCTCCACCAGCACAAGATCCCTACGCCGCCAGACCTGCAAATGGCAATCCATATGCCGCGGGTCCTGCCAGACACGATCCATATGCGCGGTCCAATTCGTCACAAACACAACCGCCTACTGGTTCCTTCGGAAATCTCTCGCTGAACAGCTCGCAATCTGTGCCACCACCTTACAATGCAAACCCCGCAGATGCTCGCCGATACGAGAAATCGCCTGCCGGACGAGATGCCTCACCAAGATATCAAGCCCAGCCCGGCGCAACCTATGGTGGTGGCTATGGAGGAGACAAGTATGGCTCTTCAACGCAACCCCGCACGAATGGATATGGTGGGCTCAATCGGACGGCAAGTCAGGATACCATGAGCACCGATGCTGGTCGTAGTGCTCTGTTCGGTGCTGCTCCACAAAGAGTGCAGCAGCAGCAAGCTCAAGAGCCAGCTAAGGCTGGGGGGCTCCCACCGCAGTCACAGGATAACAGCTACTCCAATGCTGCGAATTATGCCTCAGATGATATGCCTGGTGGTTACGGCTATGAGCGTCCCCCGCAGACCGAAGAGGAGATCGAAGAACAAGAAGTTAGAGCAACTAAAGATCAGATCAAACAAGTCCGGCAAGAGACGAACTCTAGTGCAGCTAATGCGAGACGCATAGCTGAGCAGACGGAGGCTCTTGGCCGGGAGACACTGGCTCGTCTTGCTAGCCAGGGTGAAAGATTGCACAATACTGAGAAAAACCTTGACCTCTCGCATCATCAAAATGTACTGGCCAAGGGTAAAGCTGGTGAGCTTAAGACGCTCAACAGAAGTATGTTTGCCGTACATGTCGACAACCCATTCACCAAGCAGAAACGTGAGCGTGCTATGCTCGAGCTTGCCAGTGAGAAGCGTCGAGAAGAGCGCGAATTACAGGGTGAAACGCAAGCCAGCAGGTACCAATCTCAAGCCCGCATGCAAGGATACGAGCGTGAGCTACGGAATGATGTGCCTCAGCGTGCCCAGCCAAATTATGCTGATCGCGCGAAATACATGTTCGAGGCCGATAGCGAAGATGATGAGACGGAGAACCAGATTGACGAAAACCTGTACGTAAATTTCCTGACAGTCGTCGTTACCATGCCCCTTCCAAGACTCAACGATGCTGACACTTCTCCAAGCAATGCCATCATGGCCAGTGCCAAGACAATGCACAAGATCAGTAAGGTAATGGGCAATGAACTCGACAAGCAGAACGAGCACATTTTGCAGATTGGGAAGAAAACAGACAAGGTCGACGATGGTATCGCACGGAACAGAGCACTGCTCGACAAATTTTGAGCTCGCATCTTAGCTCTCACAGTCCTTATATGTATAGATCATGTGGTTACTGTGCAGTAACTTTCGCGTAATGAATCAAATCCTTCATGTATGGCTACATGTATACAATCGTTCAAACACTAAGTCATTGATATCCAAAATTATCTGGGTATACTAATTCACCTGTGCCTGTATGTATTAGCATGCAACCATATACGCAATGTGTAGTCTACAGGCAGGTAATTCCGTACGCAGACTGCAACGACAATCGTGACAAGACTGAGCGGATCTAGTTCATGTTCAGGCGCTTTGAGATGTTTACTTCGATGAGTCGTCAGAGTTGTCTACATTTTTATATAACAATGGTCACACCTAAGTCTACATCCTACATTGTCTTGCGGCATGGAAATGAACCACCATCCCACAGTGGCGCAGCGACACGAAGGCCATTTCCACCATACAGAACTCTGCTCATGATAGACAGAACAGCACCAAGACACAGCCAGTGTGCCACTGTGCCACTATGCCGGCACAAAATTCTATCGACACGCCCGGACTACAGGCAATGCTTGGGTGTTTAACATTATGTTTCACTGGAAAGGCTGGTCATTGGAAATGCCTGCTGAATGCGTACACATCATGCAAAGGCCATCGGGCTTTGGTGGCTATGCACCTCAGCATGCTACCTTAGGCTTCCAAGTGTGGCCTCCTCGGTGTCTCAGCCTGGCCCTGGGGACTGTGCCACCCACAATTGGTATGCAGCCAACAAGTATGATCTGATGAAATTTATCTGGTTCTGGTGTCAGGTTGAGTTGCAGGTCACGGTTTCTGATCTCTCCAGATCATGAGCGCCCGGACTCACGAGTCTAGGCCGGATGACCACAACCCGAGCGCACGACAAGATTGTGCTGGAGGTATAACGGTCGATGCCCGGACGGACCAAGGTTTATACACGGAAATTAGCACTGGCGAGATACGTCTGCTGAAGATGTTCCCGGGTGTTGACGAGGAACCGATGCACGCAGAGCTAGAAGTTGTGTCACTTGAGGATCCGCCGCCATACCGAGCTGTATCCTATCATTGGGAATCTGATGTTTGCTCGAAAAGCATTGTGCTCAATCGTCAGGCCCTTAGCATAACAGAGAGTTTGTTTGCTGCTCTCAGGAGGTTCCGCAGTAGAGCACAAACGACGTATCTGTGGGCTGACAACATTTGTATCAACCAGAAGAATGCCCGAGATGTACGGCTTCAAATTAATGCCATGGCCACCATATATCGAAAAGCTGAAGCAGTACTCATTTGGCTCGGCGAGCATAGGCCCAGCCATGCTCTTGCGTCTTGGATGGTCACTTGGCTGTTCAGGCACGGGTCAATACACGAAGAAGTTTCAAGAGCATACCTGTTTTCCATGACCTCGCTCATCAAAGCGTTCGAGCAAGCTATGACTGACGCGAACGATAGTTTTACTTGCTCGTGCTGTGGTGAACCATCTCCTTTCGAATGGAAAGCTCAGTCTGCAACAGAAAGGCTACAGGAAGGCATGCAAGCGATGAAAGAACTGCTTGGTACATCCTGGTTCGAGCGTTTGTGGGTCCTACAAGAAAACGCCGTGTCGCAGTTCTCCGTATTCCACTTTGGGCGACACCGTACGACCTGGAATCTTCTATCCGTGGCAATCCTAGTGTGTAATGGATATGCGTATTGCGAAACGCCATTGACAGGCGACGAGCGAGACATTTTTCACCGTGCTGCACAAATCGAAGGAGTGGTAGCGCAATACTCTGACTCACTCAAAGCAATAGACTCTGCGAAGGGTGCGCAATGTCTGCTGGATCTTATGATTAACACTTGGAACTTTAAAGCGTCTCAAGACGAAGACCGCCTACATTCGGTCAGAGCTCTGGCTTTCATCGACCACGAGGCGGCCTTCCAGTCCGGCGACCAACTGTCTTTGCCAGAATGGTGGGTCCGAGTCTCATGTTATATCCTGAATGGGAAAAGTGCCTGGGACACTAAGAAGATTTACGGTCCTGCTGTGTGTCGGTCATTCCTGCTCACGTTAGCTGGTCTACAACATGGTCGTAAAGGTCATGACCTACCATCATGGGTGCCCGACATGAAGAAGTTGGACAGGTTGAGTTACCGAAAATACTCCTTCACCGTGAGCCACTGCGGGCTCAACCGTGCTGGAGGGCGAGGCAGACTGTTTCGAGTGGATACCAAGACTACGCCTGGTGTTTTGTATGTACATGGCATCATCCTCTCCGCTGTGTCTGAAGTCAAATCTGGATCACAGTACTGGGTCGATCGAGAGACCAGTACAGCTATGGGCCATCGCTTCCGCGGCATTCTCGATTATGATGATGGTCTAATGGACGAGGTGGTCAGGATCGACAGTTCGTACCCTCGAGATACGGGCCCGCCTGACACAACTGCCTGGGAAGCCCAGTATTGGAAAGAAGTGAACGAGAAACTCATCCCTTGGTATATCTCATGCTTTGATTTTGCCCATGACCTGACCACTCGCCCAGTAACAGGAGAAGCCATTAGGTCCGATCTCAGCATCTTTATTACCCAGGGATGCACATCAAATGCGACTGCGGCTCAATCGGAGCTCAAGTATTATTCTGCGCGGAGGATGATGATGTTGGAACGTATTGCCGAGAGCTTCGAACATTTTTGTCGGCATCGAGAAGTTGGCGCGCGTCCAATGCCTACTCCTGAGCAATTCTATGATGATATGATCATGTTTCTCCACCCACGAACATTCGGCCTGGACCACATGCTCGATGTGGCCCGCGTCCTTGGCCGCACCAACGATGGCAGGTTTGGCTGGGTACCGGAGCACGCGCAGGAGGGTGATGTTGTATGTCTCTTACGTGGCGCCCCAGAGCCATACGTGTTACGACCTGCTGAAGACGGTCTATACTCTCTCATCGGCGATGCTTACATCCATGGCATCATGCAGGGCGAAGCATGGCCATATGAAATCGAGATGAACGACGATTATGTGATTGGCATCAAGTGAAGTCCCAGCAAAGTCGTTGGAAAGCGAGACTTGTCGAATCTAGTGCTGTTAGGCTGGCCTTGGTTCGAACCAACCGGGTCGATGTTTCTATTGCTGACACCAGACTATACGGATAGATTGGATCTAGGTACAGAGGTATATCTGAACGGTTTGGACGACCTGGTTTGGTGAAGGGAGTGATGGACGGAGCATACATACATGTACCTCCCGTCGCTACAAATAAACTGTTGCCCCTAAGTTAATCAGGAATGCCATTACAGTCCAGCTTAGAGCATTCATGTTTGACCCTGTTGCCATCCGCCAAATTCCCGTGGCACCATACCGATGTCCTTACACGAAGGACATACCTTCTTGTCCTCCGCGATGCCATATTCTGCCTCCACGAATTATGCGTCGACGTACTCCATCGCCAATTCCAGGTCTCCAACATTACCTCCACCCCTTATTTCCATGATGGCCCCCTTCTTTGCATCTTACTGTCTGTCCGCCCACTGTATTTCACTACATTACCAACCGATGATCAACAGCTGCCTCAACAGGACGTCTTCTGTATCCGAGCATTATGGATCATACACGCATAGATATTCCTCGCAACGTTGGAGCGAATTTGCTTTTGCCTATCCTGCGCTTCCGAAGCCGCAGAAGTGGGAGAAGGTCCAGCGATACCTGATATACCTATACTACATATTACCCTGCCCCTTTTCGTGGTCGTTCCTCCCATCTACATGGGCAACTTGATCCCTTGCTCTAAATCTCCTGGCTGACGTGCCAAGTGATGAACCTTACTTGTCGTACAACATGGGGAGAGTGGGAGTATGCATATGGCCCCGAGGATGATGTCTTTGTCTCACAAAAACTCTCGCTGGTGACCAGTACAACTTGCCATGTCTCGTTTTTCGCGTATTTGGTTTCCTTGGTCCTCTTTTCCGGCTGCTGACCTGACTTGAGGTCAAGACATCTAGGACCTACGTAGGGGGGTGTAAGTCACAGTGAGGTCATTCTGTTACCTGACGAAATGAGAGAAAAAGATACTGAAAGACTCGTCATATCATCATGCTCATCATATCATGTAAGCTCAGATAAGTACAGTAGGCTAGCGTAAGAAAATGTCCAAGAAATCTCGATAGATTATGTTCATCCGTCTCTCGTCCATATTTCGTCATAACGTATGCTGTTTGCTCTGTCCGTATGCAACTCTTCGAGGTCACCACGAATAGCTTTCTCTTTCAGCAGGAGACGAAGTCCAAGGCAAGAGAGGTGAGGTCATATATGTCTCCCTCATCCCCCTCATACTTTCGCTTTCAAGCTGTTCAGTCTACTTCTTGCCCAAGTGGAGTCTATCCTTGATCTTGTCGACCAAGCCCTCCTTCTCGCCGCTCTCGGCGTGCGAGTGTGGTCCACCCGTCGCGCTACCGGTGTTGGCAGCCGTGTTGTCCGCGACTTCATCTATGTGTCACAAGGAAGAGAGGGTCAGTTTGCTGCTTGTTCATATGCTGAGGGAAAATTGGTTTAGGACGGGTGGGGAAGGACATGGCAGCACATGTTTGGGGATGGGTAGAATAAATGAGAGCAAACATACCAGTTGGCTGGCCGTCTTTGCTGGCAACACCAGCACTATCATTCTGCAGCTTCGGCACATCCGGCACGATCTTGCTCTCACCCCAGTGCTTCTCGCCGAGACGCTCTCCACCGGCTGTGGGGATGGCGGATTTGTTCTCAATCGCACCCGAGTGGCCGCCAGCTGCGGCAGGAGGCTTGTTGGTCTCGCCGACATCTCCAGCACCGGCACCAGCTTGGCCGGCGTCGGTGGTGTCCTCGGTCTGCTTGTCGGCGCCGGTGGTGGTCTCGGAGTCCTCTAGGCCACGCTCGGACGAGGAGACGCCCTTGGCATCTTGGGTGGGGACGTCATCTGCGGTCTTGTCGGCGACGCGCTGCTCGGCTTGGGAGTCGGACATGGTGTTGAAGGTGGAAGAGGAGGAGTTGTTGTTCGAGGTAGAGGGAGCGGAAGTTGTTGTGGCAGACGTCAGAGATGAGGAAGTGGGGGGGTTATACTCGCTGACAGGTCCGTCGTTACCCGCACGCGTTACCCCGCCAGAGGTGCCGTAATCAGGCGTCTCGTCTGATGTCGTAGCAGCAGTGGTGCTGCCAAAGCCCAGATACGACTTGATTCCTTCGACCGTCGAGCCGATGACGGACTGGGGCTCGCTTACCGCGGCCTCGTTCTCGCCAGCACCTGACGCAGGCACGGGGCTCTCGATGTGGGCGGTGTTGCTCACGCCCCCGGCCCCTTGGCCGATGCCGCCCGACTTATCGTCGACGCCCGGATTACTGGCGGGGGGCTCGCTGCCAAACGCGTTGCTGGTCGAGGCATGGCTGGCGGCTGGGTCGGCGCCGAAGGTTTTGCTTTTGATGTAGTCGATGCCATCCTGGTGGACGGCGGATTGTGATTGGGCCGGGGCTTGCGATTGCGAGGACGCGTCGGAGGAGCCGAAGGTTTGCTGCTTGATGTGCTCGATGCCTTCCTTGTGGATGTTGCTCTCGGACGTGCCACCTACGCCTTGGCCGGCATTGAGATGACCATCTGCTTCGATGTTGGGGTCGAGGCGGTTCCCCGCGAGGGTAGAGTGGACGCGGTCAGACATGTTAGGGTTGAGTGAAGATGCGAGGAAATAGATGAGATGATTGATATACAAGATTTCAATAGCAGGAAAGCAAAGTGGTTATGTCTATATACAAGTCTACGGGAATGTATGTCATGTACATCATCTCCCTAGCGATGACATCGTGCTCTTGGTGAAATGCTTGATCGAGGACTAAAGCCCTTGATTGACGCCTTGATTTCAACTGCATGCGTGCCGCTGGCGACGTAACCGGGCATCATCCGGTACACGTCTATGTCATGTACAAGGGTGCACTGTATCCACCTTGAATGTCAGTTGTTCACATCACAAGACGATGCTCGAGGTAGTCGACATATCGTATTTCGGAAGCTGAGGAGTGGACGAGCAGATCTGGTCTGACTGAGCCGAAGCTCGTCGAGCACGCCATGGCAAGGACACATGAGTATATGTAAAGATCAAATAAGCATCGATACACAGCTTGTGCGGTCATCGCGCCTACAGCTCATGCATGGAGGGGCACGCGATGCCACGAGGCCGAAGTGGGATGATGGCTCTGAATTCTGGTAGTAAGGTCCGTAGCAATGAGGTGAGGTTGCGTATGAGCGCGGGTGAGGGGTTGCCTGTGACATCACCCTGCCTTATCAATCTGCCGCTTCAGCCGCCATAACGACATTGACAATTGATATAACAACATGAGCATAGATACATGTACGATGGGCTTCAATGCTAGTTGTGCCGAGGTGATGGGAGCAGCATCAGAAATTCGCTAGTTCGAAAGCTTCGAGGGCCATTATTGTCCTCCATGTTCAGAAAGACACTCTCTTCCTTACCCACATGTATACCTCAGTATTATGGATAACAGGCACATTGATGAACTGTTTTCGTGCCAATACGCAACCAGAAACAAGCGTCATTGCGCAAAGACTATCAACACGTAAGTATGGGTATCAACGTTCCTCGTCTCTTTCCGCTCCTCTCATACCAACATCGCTGGCTGATATCTCCCTTTCAATGCGAGATCAGACATAAACAGCCCGCCGCCGATGTTGAACACATAGCAAGAGACTCCATAGATCACCTCCCACCGTTTCCCCAAATGTTCCCAGAAATTTGCACCCTTCCGTGGCACATACATTAGAAGAAAAATCCCCTTGACCAGCGCCTGCGCTTCCCCGGAACGTCGTAAGCTTCGGCTCACACAAATCGACCGTATCTCATTTACTCTTGGGACATCACCAAGCAACAGCATCAGCATCTAGCTGGACTATGCTTTGTCAGACTTCTCCTTCTTGCGACCCCAGATGGACCGAGCACGCGCACGGCCGACCGGTTTCTCCTTGTCTTTGTCTTGGTCTTGTAGCTCGCTGGGGATCTGCGCCCGTGACTTGCGATCTTTGTCCATGGATATTTTCGGGCTGTCGCTGTCCATGTATTTTGCTTTATAGATCCTGTGCGATAGCTAGTCAGTACGAAAGAAGGTACAAACATGTTCATCAAAAGAGGATCGCAACATACCAGCTGTTTCCAGCCATGCTCATTCCACCGTCAGCCGCCTGCCGATACAGACTCGCAGCCTTCTTCAGGTCCTTCTTCACGCCCATTCCCTGCGTGTAGCAGAATCCAGCTTCGGCGAGCGCGTCACAGTCACCCCATGACCCTGCAATCTCGTAACATCGTACCGCCAGGGGCTTATCCTTGGCGCATCCCCATCCGTTCATATATGAGATGCCGAGCTCATAGATTGCCAGTGCGAATTGCGCCTTTCGCTTCTTACGCTCTGCCGCTTCCGCTGCTGGGTCCAGCTTCGAATTCTTGCTGGTCACACTCGAGATCGTTTCTTCCACATCCGCGCCTCCCAGACCGGTGCTGTCGATGGCTTTTCGTAGCCATTTCACTCCCTCCTCTGGACTAGGTCGCATACCCCAGCCATGCCTGCAGGCTAGAGCGTAAAGCAGCATGGCGGTTGGAAGATTCTGCATAGCCGCCAGACGAAGATGATACGTGGACTTGTTCAATTGTCCCGCGCTATGCATGGAAATACCAATCTCGAGATGTTCTTCCGCGCTCAATTCGGTAGAAGAGGCTCTCTCATGCAGTGGTGTGGCACGTATCGTCTGATCGGTGCTTTCACTCACCAAGGATGGCGACGAATGATGTAAGGGTGATCGATCTCGAGTGTCCACGGAGCGACTTCGTATCGCGCTCGATCCCGCATTGAAATTGCCACTGAGCCGTAGTCCAGATATTTTGACAGATCCTGCTGGAGAGGCTGTCCGACGGGGAGGTTGAAAAGCGAAACTCTCGCTGTGGTTGCTGTGCATTGTGAGAGCACTGTGAGTCAATCGGTCGGACGGACTGGTCGCTGCTAGGTTTCTGAACGGTAGGTCCGTCTGCTGTGGCACCTGTGCCTCTTCGGTTCTTGCTCTGACGATGCCAGGCGTGGTTGCTTGCTCCACGGACGGCTGTGCTGCAGGTGGAGCTGCCGAAGCTGCAGGCGCTCTTGGCTGATCCCAGGTGAATTGGCGATGTATCCATGAAGTGCGAGAGCCACCTGATGTCCGATCTGGTGCTCTGCCACGTGGAAGAGTGTACTTTGCGTAGGTGTATGTCGCTGCCGGCTCCTTTTGACCTGCGATGAAATAGTCCTTGCTGGTGTCGCCCATCTCACTGGGTGTCCCTAGCGGGTCCTTGGCATATGGCGTTCTCATTTCATCTTCTGAATTTTGCCTGGATGCGGGATTTGAGTTCATGGATGGTCGTGTGCTATTACTGGCTATTGACGGATCTCTCAGTGGCAGATCTGAAGATGGACGTATATCGAACGAAGGTCTGCTGTCAAAGGAGGGACGATCCATAGATGGACGGCTCATGCCACCGCTGCTCATTGGCCGTGAAAAATTGTGTAGTCGAGCCTGTGGTGGCTGAGGTGTGCCGTTGATGGAGTAATCTGATGTCATGGAAGGCGATCGGTGCACAGGTTGCATGAACGGCGAGAATGGCGAATGTGGTCGGGACATGTTACTGCTGCCGGAAAGCTTACGCGACGACGACACCGCATATCCGGTGTATGACGAAGTGTCCTCGTCCCCGCTATCCTGTCGGACAGAGCGGATGCTCTGCATACTTTTGGGTGACTTGGGATATCGCGGAGACTGCGGAGGGGCCAGACCGCGATCCGAACGCTGCGATCGCTGGGAGCCACTGGTCAACGTTCGTGGATGTGAGGATTGCACCGAGTCGATACTTGAGGTTAAGCTTGGTACGTTGGGCGTAGGCGCTTCCACGTTGATGAACTTTGAGTCAACCGGCTCCGGGGATGACGCTATGGGCATAGAGATGCCAAAGTAGTCTTTGGCTGCGACCGGCTGCTGGATAGACCGAAGTTCAGAGAATGGTATTTCTCTAGAAGGCCTCCCACTCGCAATGCCCAGCTCCGGATAATGACTTATGGGTCTCCGCTTCTCATCGCCTCCCATAAGTCCTGCACTGGTCGTTGGTCGAACCGGGCTACCATCCTCTTGCGCTTCAGGCAACTCGTCCATCATACCATCGTTGCTACCACTTCCACTCCTGAAATAATCCGGTCTGTTCGCCATCTCTTTCGCAACCGTCATGGGAGGCAGTCTGCTGATCCGACGACCATTCTGTGCCTCCTCTTCGAACCGCCTGGCCAAAAGGCGAGAGTGCATAGCGAACGCATCAAGTGGTGATAGTGCCGGAGGGACTTCGCCCGTCCGCGGAGACGGTAAGTCCATGTGGAAGCTCATCTTGGGTGGCTGTGGAACGTATGGTCGGTCATTACTAAGATCGAGGTGGCCGGGTCTCCGGGCCATAACGACGGCGAGTAGGCTGGTAACGCCAGCACATGCGATCTTGATGTGGTCGTGGTGTCCGCGAGTAAGTGTGAGGTGGTTTGGAGAGTGGCGGCGGGAGTACCGCAAGTCGACTGAGAAAGGCCTACAAGCATGCGCCGGAAACTGCAAGTCTTGTCTCGGACCACTGTTCACGGTGTCGTCCCAATGTATCAGTTGCGAGTGCCGGAGGATGATAATGTGCTGAGAGACGATTGTCGGTATGTCGTCGTGTGTGAGAGGGAATGCGACAGGCCCACGCTCCACGGCCGCCGAGTGTCTGGTGGAGGTTCGTCGATCGTAGCGTTGAACAGGGGTAGGCCGAAGCGGACCCTTACCGTACAGCACTCTCGGCCTTCAGCCAATCACTATCCGCGAGGCGTCGACTGCGTACGAAGAGGAATGAAATTGTTCATCACCAGGAACGAATTATGAGTCCAGCCTCGCAGCAATCTCCAATCGACAAGAAGCTCAACACGAGGCAGCGTTGGAGGTCAAGCACAACGCGCGATCGGCTGCACATCAGCTGACAGACGGTTGTGCCGCGCTCGCCTTGAACGACGACGATCATAGGCGTTTCAACGACATGTACAGTACAATGTACTCGACGACAGGGCTGAACTGGTGGCGCTACGGAGAAAATGTCACTTCGATCGATATGCAGGTACAGCTTTCGGCGCACACAATCACGAGACCATGTTCGGATCGTTAGTCCGAGGCGCGTGGGGCGATTCATCTGATGAAGAATACGAACAAATATTCATATCTGCTGCAAATCACTGCGGTAGATGTCGCGGCTCTGCTCAATTTCCTGGCTACCTCCAGACGGACTCCGCCTGATACTTATGCCGGCATGTCTGCCTGGCTGTCCGCCCTGCATTCTCGAAATGTGGGCGACCCACAGTCGCTCAGCGGTCCTCACTCGATCCAAGCGCGACGGACTGAGGGACGATGTTGAGGAAACATGCCCTTGAGATATCGACATGACTATGACGACGGTGTCACAATGGGTGCGCGTACAAGAAGACCAATGCACAAACGACATTGGCATCCATGAGATTTGCGAACGGTGCACCTGGGCATCTCTAGCCGGAACTCTTGAGCGTGGAATCCGCGCTGGTCGACGACTGATCGCTTTATCCAGACACAGCGTACAGTAATTCGTTGCTATATTCGATATCATTACTGTTGGCAGATTGCCTCTTCGTTAACGATCGGCATCGCAATCGGCGTAGCAAAGCGGCTGATCTCAAGGTTGGCGATGTACTGCGTGACTGTGTATACAACACGCTACAGTACTCCGTGGCACGGCGATAGAAGTCTACTGCTCTATTCCTATCTGAAGCCTATTCCAGCCATTTGCAACTCGTGAGCAAACATCATTCTACGTCCGCCTACGAACTCATAGACATATACATTGCTCGTTCGCATGGCTACTTCCCTGCCCCGCTTCCTACAGCTGCCCCTCGAGATCCGAGAGGAGATCTGGACCTACTGTCTTCCACATCGAGTCTGTGAACTAGACATATTGCGAGAGTTTTGCGGTGCTTTTGCCGACGACCCAGACTCTCCGATCGCTTGTGACCTCTACCACACCACCTCTGTGAACAAGTCCCCGCCGCTTATCACCCGCGTCTGCCGCGAATCCCGCCGGGTCGCCTTTCGAAGCGGCGGAATATTGGTCGAACCCCGACCCCCGGAAGCAGCATACACATGTACTGCAGACATCGCCCAAGAGTTGGACGACTGTTGGGCAGACAGAGAACGAGACATAGTTCATTCGAACTGGACACCCATGACCGACGCGATGGCCGGCGGCGATATGGAGCCCGAGAACCCGGTACCTTGTCTAGTATGGGAGGCTTCGCATCTGTCTGGCCCTGCTTCGCTAATGATTTCCGTCCTGCATCAAAACTTTGCTTTACCCCATTCGCCTGACTTTGACCCTTCGTACTATCGAACAAGACCATTCTTCTTGAACCCCCGGCCAAGACAGCAATTGGAAGCCATTAAAGATCTTCCAATCTGTCTGGTCGTAATGCGCATCATTATCGTACATGCTACTTTCAAGGTAGCTGGCGCAACGGGACTTTTCGGGCTTGCTGGTGACGCGCGAGTGCAAGTCGTTGACATTGCCGACGAAGCTAGAGTCACGAACCTCTTCAAACTAGCTGAGACTAGCGAAAACAAAGGCCCAGTCAAGGTCGCTCAGGATTTCCGGCGAGACGGGGTGTGGGCTGTAGAACGAATAGAGGAGAGATTGAAGGACTGTGTTGAGGTGCTGTTTGGTAACCAAGACTTGACAGTGGCGCTGCGACTGGCCATCATGTTTCGTCTGTGTACGCAGGAGTGTAACTCGTGATCTCATTCCACAGCAAGAACGGTAAAGGAGCCTGAACCGAGGCCCCGTGGCGTTAAGAGGAAGCGCGAGACGATCTAGCATGCGCAATATTTTGACTTAGTCTTGACAATCGTTCGGGACCTGGCTTGGCGGCGTATAATGCTTCGAGCCAGCGCTTAAATGTGAGAGGGTTCGAAGGCGCCTTTCGAAAAGAACATCATGGATTCAATCGAGAAGGCACAGGAAACCACTCCGCATTTCGTATCCCACGATGATCCTGGATCTAAATCCAGGGATGGTTGATTTGCCACCAACACCGCCGGACTCCGAAGCATCACGTTCGCTGTCCCACTGTACAAGAACACTTTGCAAAATCAGAGCAGCTCGGTCTCTACTGTCGTCGTGTTTTACTGGTTTTTGGAGTGACAAACGACTGATCTAACTAGGTAAGCATGGAACATTACCATTGTCTTGCCCAGTCATTACTGTCATGCACGAATTGATGGGAGCTGCTCAAGTCGCTGCATTTCGAAAAATCACCGTTATTTCGTTGCGGATGACCACTTACAATCACTTCACCTCTGGACTAGCAAAGTTTGCCATCGTCCTCCAGCAACAGTACTGTCTTATCGTTGGCCCATATTGCTTAACCCCTGAAGAGAACGACGTCAGATTCCTGCAGTATGGTCCTGAATATAGTGTTTGACGTTCATGCGCGATGACGCACGTTGCATCGTGTTTGTCGTGTGATTCCAATTTTAGATCCCAAACACTGTTCGCACCTCATCTCCCTCCACAGCCAACACTTTCTCCAGTCGCGTGCATACACAACAATATGGCTGGTCGTCGATGTACAAGTCCATGGCATTTCTGTATTTGTGGTGCGATCATTCCAACGCTATGAGCACATCACGAAGTATGCTATTCGGTGGCGACAGGTAAGACATCTCTGATTAGGTTGATCCTCCCGATGTTCCTGCAACTCGTATGGCCCAATACGGGGAACATTGTAAGGTATGCAACGCTGTCGATCAACTAGTCTTGATTGTAACATACCGTGCAGCATACTGTGCCACTCTTTGCTCCGTCTTCTCGCCAGCATCATTCACACCTTTCATTCCTTGCGACTCACTTCATTCTCTTTCGTCTCTTTGTACTGTAGCGCTAACGCATGGGCGTCACTGCGACGTCGCTTGCTTCCTCTCGATATGTCTCTTCCACAATACGAGCGGGTCAGTGTCTTTCGTGAGGACATCAGACACGACATGGACGATACAAGACTGGACAAGGAAAGTCTCGAGCCTTGGGAGAGCAATGGCAGTGACCGAGGTGGTGTCGAGCGAAGTCCTTCTCGCTCGACCAGAGAAACGTACAACTACAAGCCGGTCATCCTCAGAACAGTGCCTTTGATGTCCCTGTTCATACTCACCGTTATCCTGATTGGCCTTCTCGAGTTCGCCGCTGTTGAATTACCACACAAGGGTTCGAAGCTCCCTTCGAAACAGATTCAACGGAGAGCTGGAATCGAAAGCATTGTGTCCGCCGCGAATTCCAGCACAGCGACAAGCACAGCGAGCCAAACCGCATCACAATCAACCCTGTCCGCGACCTCGTCTTTCAGTTTCACATCTGCAGCAGGTTCTACATTTGAGCTGCCATCGTCACTTGTGACAAGCTATTCTGGTGGACCTTCTGGTGTTGCTAATACTGCCCCATCTTCTGCCTATCTGCCACCAGACGACACCCAGACTGTGACGTTTGCGCAACCACCCATTTCATCTTCAAGTGCCTATACGACAACCTTCAGCAGTGCCTCAGTCTTTAGTGTCCCGGTGAGCGATACCACAGACGGACCATCATCCACCACTTTCACATCTGTGCAAACGAGCACCTCGGAACCAACGACGGTGCTAAACACCTTGACATCGACTTCTGCCGTGTCTGTCTCCGGATCCGAACAGACCATTACACAGGTTTCAACCTCGATCAGTGGGAGCCAAACCTTTCTGCAAACACAGACCTCAATCACTTCGATACCTGCTTCGGTATCAGATGCCACAGAGCTGTACACCTCGACTTCAGTGAACAGTGGTGGGCTGTTCTACCAGACGCTCACCACGGTCTCATCGCTCCCAGTCACCAATACACCAGGCCAACAATACTCAGCTGTGACATCCTATATTGCCGTCACGAGCACTGTTTCACCTTCATCAACAGCATCCCCTGGTGCAAAAGATAGCGAAGACAAAACGTTCACCATCGCTCATCACTGGAACGCGAAACAGACATTCCTTGGTACCTACTTCGGTGTGCTGGTCGCCGTCCTCTATCGCATCCTTTGGACCATACTTTACAATAACTTCACCCTTATCGAGCCATTCCGGCAACTGGCCCACGAGAATGGCGCGCTGGCAGATATGTCATTCTTCGCCTTCTACCAAGCGCAGTCTAATCTTTTCGGACCTATACCTGCGTTTGCCAAAAAACGCTGGGCCCTGGCGTTGGCTGGCACCGCATACCTCGTCACCTCATTCCTACCTGCGATATCGTCTGAGGCATTATTTGTAGACACGAACTACAACTGTCCCTTCCCTGATCCCAATTATCCACAAAATCCATGTCAAGCACGGATTGTGGTCAGCATTCCTGTGCTCCGCGTGCTTCAAGGCCTGCTCGCATTCGCTGCTCTAGCCATATTGGTCTTGCTTGGAGTTATCCTTTCCAGACCTACAGGCCTGCCATCCAACCCCGCAGCCGCTGCAACCGTGGCGTCGTTGATGCGTCATCCGATGCTGATTGCAGACCTCAGCGCGGTCCCCACCCATGCCAAGGTGGCTGAGATGCAGAAAGCGCTCAAAGGAAAACACTATCAATTGGGCTTATACAAAACTGCATCGGGTGGCGAGGAATATGGTATCAAGCCCATGCACAGTCTGCTTAGCGACTCCAGAAGTGACATTCACCACGATTACACGCCGGTGGAAGGCTCTGGCTGGTACGCCGACGCTGCCAATTCGCGCGAGACTGCTCGAGGATGGCATTATAAAGACGTCATGCTCGCAATCGGCGTGCTCGGAACATTCGGTGTCGTCTTGGCCTACTACCTGGACGGAAAATCAGACGGCTTCAACAACTTCTTCAATAGCAACACCTTCGGCCCCCGCTTCATCCTCACAGGCGCTAGCACTATCGTTGCCAGCCTCTGGCGTTCCGTCGCTCACAGCCAAACCATCACCGCGCCATATACTCGTCTCGCGCAAGGTCCCTCAGCCCCGGACTCCACAATCCTCTTCACTCCCTCCAACACTCCGATCTTAAGCACATGGCAAGCTTTACGCGCACGATACTTCAGCACCGCTTTCCTGACCATCGTCGTGCTCAGCGCCGAAGCGCTCAACATCGTCATCAGCGGTGTACCCTACGCCACTGGTCAAGTGCACCTCCAGCTGCTCGTCTCCGTCTACCTCTCGTTCGCTTGCCTCGCGCTCATGATCATCGCCGCCGTGCTGCTGATCTTCTTCCTGCGCCGCCGCGAGCCGCACATGCCCCGCCGCCCGGACACGCTCGGCAGCGTTATGAGCTACATGAGTGGCAGCCGCATGCTGGACGACTTCGAAGGCACCGAGCATGAAACGGGCTCAGAGCGGCGACGGCGCCTGCAGCGGCTCGGCAAGCAGTACGAGTTCAAGGAGACGCTGAGACGTGATGGCAAGGTCGGGTGGACGATCGATGAGGTAGATGGTCATGGGGAGCTCACTTAAGGAGCTGTAATCATAAAAATTGTTTCATCACTGTGGAGCGTTTGAATTTGTTCAGATATAGACATGTAGAAATCATACGAATGTTATGAAAATACACTCTTCCTTTTTTGCGCCCACTGCGTTTCCCTCGTGGCCGCTCATTCGCAGCCGCAACAGGCCGTAGCTACAATTGTGAATGCGTCCCTCGCAGTCGTGAGATATGTTTACGGACAATTTGACAAGTGGATCGTATCAGAGCAAGACTTGCTGTCGACTACCTTCTAAGTCGTATGAAGTCTTCGAGACACCTCTCGTGCTGGGTCAGTAGGCGAGGCTGTGTTGATCGTGACTTGTTCGAGATGAATCTCATGTTGGTAAATGCATAATTTCGGTTGGCGTCGTTGGTCCATAGCCAGGGCCCACAGGGCATGAAGCCATAGGCTCGGACCATCAAGCAAGAGCCATTCGATGTGTTCCACGAATGTCGCCGCAGCCTATGAACGAGGCTTTGGGTCTCTCTCTGTAAGCGCGTCTTTTGCTGGAGGCGACCGGGAAGTGCGAGGCTATCCAACGCATGCAGTGTAAGTGCCCACTGAAAACCGACAGCGCTCGTTTCATGGGTGCAATTATCGCTCCACCAGTCAGGATGTGTGTTTTATGTAATGCACATCTTCTTTGGAATGCCAGTATCAGCCATTCCGGCTGTCATCTTCATGACTTGCATAGGCAAGCAGGAATTTACAGCAAGTCAGCATACACTTGCATGCTTTCGTCCATTGATCATCGTGCCCATAACTCAGCTTAATGCTGACCTCTCCGATTTTGTCTTTCGAGATCTTATAAGGTAACTTGGTCCGATTGCTTCCGGACTCGTGTGGATGCTTGCTTTCGATAAAGTCGCCGAGCTGCCGAATACACTGCAAGAACTCTACCAGCGCAGCATCGAATTTGCCTTGGAAGAGCCCGCCCAGTCCTAGTGGTAGATCACCACTGCTGAAGAGTTCGTGCACCTTCTGCTTGGGTTCTCCACCACCGGGTTGTGGATCTTCTCTGACGACTTTCGACGTTGATCCAGCAGCAATCAATCGGTAGCCTCGCAGCTTAACACCTAGCTTGTCTGTCACTACCGCAAGCAACAATACAGTCTGTCCCAAGGCAGCGTTGATCTCCGCCCACTCTACAGGGTGATCTGGCAGTCTTCCCAGGCGTAAGCCGTTGATGGTTCCAAATAATCCATCGTGTCCGATCGAGAAAGCATCGTTGTAAACATTCGTTCGTTGCAGGTCTTCCAATAATTTCGTGTCGTGCGCGAGCTGATTCTGCAAGCTGTCTCGCTCTTCTTGGAAAGCCGCAAGCTCCGCCGTGAAGGCGTTTCGCTCTCGCCAAAAGCGCTCTTCCTCCTCATCCAGTTGCTCCGCTTCAGCATCTAGACATGCAATCTCTGCTTCCATACGTGACTTTTCCGCTTCCAGCGCCTCTAATTCTTCAAGCGCTTTCTCTTCGCGCAGTCGAGCATCCTCCAACTTACGCTTTGTTGCGGCCTTTTCCTCATCGGTAGGAACATCTTCTTGTGCCTGCTTGAGGAATCCCACGTAGGCATCGCGCTCGCGGATGACACTAGCTTGACGCTTTTGCAACCCATCCAGCAACAACTCTGTACATTCAGTACAAACAGGGTGATCAACATCAGATCGAGACGAGAGTATCTCAAACAAGCGCAAAGTAGTGTCCATTTGTTGAGATAGTGCTTCAACTCCGTTGGATTCAGTTCCTGGATCAGCTTTGGCTTGAGCAGATGTACTCTTCCTTCTCGAAGGGTTCAAGGGCGCCTTGTCGCTCTTTGCTGGCGCAAGTTGAGATTCTGTGAGCATGATGTAGGACATGTCCGGATTGACATTGCTTCCCGATCGCTGGCTTCCCGGCACAAGTCGCTTGTGCATCGGCGAGCCAGCATGCTTAGAAACATCATCGTACTTTTGCTTGCGCTCTCGAGCTGCTGCGGAGCGAGGTGCATCTGGGGCATGGGCATCAAGGACCGGTGCAGCATCAGCGAGAATCTTGAAGGAAGCTGGGTTTAGAGACTCGAGTGAGCCGTCTAGCTTCAGCGATGTCCTGCATTTCTGACAGTGCAGAGTGGTCATGATCAACTCGATGCTTTGTAATCTGAAGAGGTCACATTTCTAGGTATTCGTACGAGACACCTGAGAAGTTGCTTGTCGCTTGATCACAGCAATATTGATTGAAAGCAGGAGTATAAAGGGAATCTTGTTGAACTTGTCTCATGACACTGGGATGCTATTGCCTGACCATCGTAGCAGCCTGACTGCCTTGAGATAGTGGCATGCATCGAGACTTCCGAAGTTCAGCCGTATATTGATTAGTCGCGTTCAATTGGCTACAACGCGTCGTCCGCTACACATCTCACGAAACGAGTCCATAACATTTGTTGGAACCAGCTTGAGTTGGCATGCAAGGACATAGGGCCAAACGGGATGATGGAGGAGGAGGAGGTTCTGAGCAGTGCTGGGCCAGAAACCGACCAATCCACAACCCTTCCACGATTGATAGACCACTATGAAGAAGTATCGTTCGTGCCCAGCTCCGAGCTTGACCGCGAACGGGAGGAGAATAGAAGGCGACTGAAGTCTCGATTCGAGGCGATTTTCCAAAAGTATGCGCAGGATTTTACTGGAGTTGGAGATGAGATCGACTTGGCGACGGGAGAGGTCATTGTGGATAATGGCCATATCACGCGTATGACACACGAGGTCGATACAGGGATCGGAGGAGCAGTCTCATATGCGCGCATTGTTGCCAACGAACATTCTGACACCTCGGACGAGGAAGGATCGGTCTACGACAGCGACGATTACACCGAGGTCAGCGTGGACGACGAAGACGAGGACGATAGTATCTTGGAAGCGGAGCCTGCTTTGGAATATATTGCTTTTCGGGCTCGAACAGATCGAGGTTCCACAAACCCATCGGACGAAGTCAACAGCGCTGTTTTGAACCCTGCACTTCCGGATATATCAAGAGGTACACAGTCTGGCTTGCTCAAGACCCCACTTCACGACATCTTGGGATTGTCGCAGAAGAAAACAAGTTGCGAGGGACCTAGACAAGATGGGCAAACAGGTACTGCAGTGGATTCTGTATCAAGTCGACAATATGACAACATTGTCAGCGACGGAGCAAGAGAAAGTATGGCAGAAGCCTTGAATGTGTTTGACCAGCTTCCTGTTCTGCACAAGTCGATGCTTGACTTGCAGGCACGAGCACAGGCCGGCCAGGCTCCCGATCACGAAGCTATCCATACGTTGAGCAAGAGCGTCGCGGACCAACTTGCTCAATTCGAGGGAGCTCAGGGACGAGATGGCAATACAACATCTGGCGAACGTAAACGTCGAGATCGTGGCTGGGATTATCCCGAATTACCTGTCGATAAGCGAGCACGCAGACGGCTTTCTTCAAGCTCGGCCCCTGTCCAGCAGAATGCTTCTATGGAGCCGACTTACCACAACGATCTTGGTGTCAGGAAGTCTGTCTGGGCTCCCAATGGTCCGACTAGAAGGTCCAAAAGACCAAAGCATCCGCACGGGGCGGAAAGTCTAGCTGGCAATGCAGGTCAATATCAGTCAACCGATGGCAAGAAGTGCAGCAATTGTCTCGTCACGTTCACTTCGAGCTGGCGAAAGAGTCCTTACGGAAACCTGTGCAACCCCTGCTGGATGTTCCACTATCGCTACGGCGGTCTGAAGCCAATACGGTCACCAAGTCCTTCTTCCCAATATGGCTTCGATTCTGGTGCGAACATCTACAGAGCCAACACCTCTCGACGCGTGAGCAAGGCTAAAAATTTCGAGTTTACACATGTGGAGGATGCTCTCATCATAAAACTCAAAGAAATCGATGGGTTGACCTGGGAAAACATTGGTCGACATTTCCCTCATCGGTCTGCCTATGCTGTGCAAAATAGATATAGCAAGAGACTCGCGGGCCGGCCATGTCCTGGTCGAGATTCATTGATTGCGCAAGGTTTCGAGGTGGACCGAGATGGACGAGTGATACATCGTAAAGACAAGTTCACTCGTCGTCAAGACGCGGAGCTTTTTCAACTTCGCCTCGACAAACAGCTTGACTGGGATGAAATCGCGCAACGCCTTACTGGTGGTCACACTGCGGACGCAATTGAGCAGCGCTTCGATGTGCTTGCTGCAACGCATTCAGATCATGGTCATGGCGTCGACGGAGATACTAGTGAAGCCATGTACATCCCAAAGACTCGCAATGTACGGTTCACAGCAAAGGAAGACGAAGAGATTTTGAGGTTGAGGGATGAGGAAGGACTTGCTTGGTCTGAGATTGCAGCGTTCTTCCCAGAGAGATCTGCTGGTGCATTACAGAAACGTTATACACGCGAGATCGTCTTGAGGAAGACGAAACCTAATGACACCCAAGGTGTTTCGCGTCCAACGGAAGTGGCATCGAGCCAGGCCGATTTTTCTGCAAGCGATGATGCTTTCATTGTGCAGTCCCGGGACGTTGATCACATGTCTTGGCATATGATCTCAAAGCTCTTCCCGCTTCAAGAAAAGCTTTCTGTGATCAGCAGATATTGGCATTTGAAGCAAATTTCAGATGACAACTCACATAAGGACTCTGCACAATCAGGGCCTGGCCATACCGATTTTCTGCGATCGAACATGACTGTGCCGTCTCGCGAAGATACTGCTGCATCTACCTTCAGCAAGCTCGTGACACTCTCTCAAGACACAAACGTCGATACTGTCTCTCCCAGACTTACAAGCCACCGCAAAGACATGTTGAGAAAGGCATACAATGACGATGAAGACGACATTATCGTAAGGCTTAAAAGTAGAGGCCTGGAATGGAACCATATACAGCTCTACATGCCAAGCAGAACAATACCTTCACTCCTCAGTCGATATCGGGAGTTACGAAGGAAACCAGATGTTGCCGAAGATGATGCGGAAGACTCATCGGCATGCCCACCGGAGCCACCGTTACCAGACGAGACGTTGCGTCCTATGGTCGATGAGGCACACCAAGAAGCCGCCCACGTTCTGGCTGAACTGTCTGTCATGTCGCAAAACTTTTCAGGGATGACCCCAGCCGGAAGCGTAAGCACGGCGAGCACACTTCGGCCTTTGTCTGCTCACCCTGCTCAAGGTTTGACCACTGAAGCTTCTGTACTTCGACATACAGATGTGCCTTCCAAAACAGTCGACGTGATATCCCCTCCCAAATCGATGCCGACACTATCGTGCTGCGATAACACGGAGCTAGATCAAGGACCGTTGTCTGATCTCATGCCGGCGAATGACTTGCCCATGCCAGAGCACGATACAACTTTTTCAGCAGCGCTCGAAGATTCGAGAGAGAGGAGGTTCGAAGCTCGCAATGTCTTGTCAAGCTCACAAGCAGATCATCCGCCGCGTGCGAGCACACCATCTATCGATTTAACTCCAGCACGTCGACAAATATACTTTACGCCGACTCGCTGTGGTTCGTACGGTATGCCGTATTACATTGCACCGCCTGTCCAATTCGAACCGCCGGTTGCACATATGTACGGTGCAGATCCTTACACGATGAAATCTCCTTCCTCTGCCCCAATGTTCGCTCGACCGGCAGGCAGGAACTTGCACAACGATACTACTTCCCAAATTTGTGACATTGAAGAGTCCATCCAATACGAACAGCCGTCGAGACCGGCAATAGCACATTCCGCACAGCATCGTGTGCGGCATCCTGGCTCTCGAGCTAAGACAGCTAGCTCAATTCCAAGCACTTCAGTGATGCAGGATACGATCCAGCAAGCCAACGTCATGGTCGCTCCGGCACAACCAGTGCCAGATTGTATCCCTAAAAGAAGCGTGTCAGCACGTCGCAGCATATATCTGCGAGGGTCAACAGAATCAGAAAGTGAACCTGATGACGACATCGATGAGCTTCATGAAAGAGCTGTCAAGAAAGGCACAGCTAGTCCAGCTGCACGACGTAAGATGAGAGCGAGCTCGCGATGCTCTACGGTCGATCCTGAGGATCCGGACTACGTGATACAGTCAGAAAGTGAAGACTCTGATCCTGACCATGACGGTGATAGTATCAGCGATGTCGAGATAGTCACCACAACCAAAGAGTGTATTATAAAAGGGCATAGGAGCAAGAAGAGCTCTGAGCAATGCACCGTAAGACCAAATAAGACCGTCAAGTCTGGAACTGGTGCTATGCTTATAAGCTCGACTCCATCTACACCCCCAAACTCAATTCAGATGAGCAGCGAGATCTATCCCAAGCAGCCCAAGGTCGAATCCAGCATCCACAGAGATAATAGCTCGCAGACCACGGAAGGATCAGCCGAACCTGCGAACCAACCTCACTATACTGCTAGCTCGGTGAAAATCATGCCTCGCAGTGCCCGTGGGCATGAGATGCAGCGCTTAAACCAGCGGATCGCAAGTGGCGATTTGGCCGCTGACGTTACGAGTAGACCTTACCGGCCATCATCGCCACTAGCTGGCTCAAGAAGTCTACAGCTCCTACCAACGAGTAGCTCGATTGCGGACTCCGCAAGCAGTGTGGAGGATCTAGCAGTCCAGGCTTCGGACGTCCAGCTTGATAAACATCAACATACGTCAAGTCAAAGGGCTTCACCTGAAAGTAAGCCAAAACATACAACGACTGAGTTGGCCTTGATCGCATTGCTTGCCGCTCGGGATCGGCAGCTGACAAGTCGAGCTATGTATAAATGGCTCAAGGTGCAGTTCCCCTACCTTGAGCAGCCTGACGCAGATCCATACTTGGGTGCCCCGAGAAAAGATTTGCGAACTCAGCTAGGCAGCTCCACCTTCTTTACGAAAGTCCAAGGACGGAAGGGACAGCAACTTTACGGAATCTCAGCCAAAGCATATCGGGATATCCTCAATAAGAAGCTGAATGTCCAGCTGTACGATGTCACTCTCGCGCCCAATGAGGTCCCATCAAGTTCATCCACCACCGGGAAAGGAGCATTATCTATCAGTCGTGGTAGAGTGTCCGATGTTTCCGTGGCAACACCTCAACATCCAAGTCCATCGGACGCTCTGCCTAAAGCCAGGCAGTCTCGCGCATCGATGCCTGGACAGCCGAGGTCTGTCGCACGCAACATCAGCAATGGCATGAGAACACCCGTGGCGCCCTCTTCGCAACGTGTCTCGACGACCGGGACCCCGAACATACTGAAGTCTCAAGGTAGATCATGCAGTGTTGCGTTGCCCGGTAGCACCCGAAGAGTTGTGTGCACCCCGGCACCTGCGCGAGAGACTGTAGACTCAGAGGATGAATTGGCTCTATGAAGCTTTTACTCATTGGGAGACTTTCAGTCCAGCATTGACATATGTTGGCTACGCATTGTAGATAGTAGACTCAAAGATTACGAATAACGAAAATGCTTAATATGAACTCAAGTCTCACTGACTGCCTGAACCACAAGGCAAATTCCATTGTATGTGATGGTCGTCGGCGTTGCGATATTCGCAAGCTTACCGCAGTATCATGTCCTGGCCACCATCTGTGTGAGTTAGTGGGGTGGCCATCCTTCTTCTCGGTCATCATCATCCTCTCTTACAGCGCCAGTACTTCTGACTGGCGACGTGCATAGCATACAACCAAGCCATGCCGCAACGATCCATCTTCAGCATAAGCGAATTGAGTAGGTCATGTTCAGCTATTGACAAGTCATGTCGTCGCAAGCACTTGATCAAGATCAAGTTCAGCATCAGATCCTCCAACATCCCCAGCTGCCTTCCAGAATTTACTCAAGTGCCTTGTGCCTGAGTCGCATAGCACTGTGACGATCCTCTTTCCACTACCTACGCCAACTTCTCGTGACACCATCGCGGCTGCAACACAGTTCACTGCGCTGCTTGCTCCAACGAACAAACCCTCTTTCTCGACGAGCCATCGTGCCATCTTCATCGCCTGTTCATCGGTGACTTTCACGGCGTCATCTATCAGGTGTAGTCCGGCAGACATATTGGCGGTCAGTCGGTTTATCCCGATGCCCTCAACCATGCTATCTACTTGATGCCTCCTGCGCGTGCCTTCAGCTTCGGTTGGAGAGAACATAACGCCGTATTTTACTTTGTTGTACAAGCCTGAGCCTTGCGGGTCAGCCAGCACGACTTTGAGGTCCGGAAGCATTGGCTTCAGGGCAAGTGCTACACCAGAGATAGTACCTCCCGTTCCAGCTCCAGCAACAAAGACATCAAGATGGCCATGAGTCTGGGATAGTATCTCGGGTCCGGTAGTCTTCTGATGTGCGAGATAATTGGCAGTGTTCTCGAACTGATCTGCAAAGTAGCCTCGGCCACTTTGTTTAGGGTCGTCGGTATGCTCTGCAGCTCTGCGACGAGCCATGTTTACGAACTGATTTTGGTCGATGATGGAAGCAGGACGAACCCTCTCAACAATTGCGCCGAGCTTGAGTAAAAGATCAGACTTCTCGTGTGCGACATCGTCAGGCATGCAGCTGGAAGGCAGACGGCATTAGTGTTTGAACCCGAATCATGGTCAGATTGATTAACGAGGGTGATATTCATAACATACATATGTGCCTTGTAGCCTCTAGCCCTGCAGACTGCCGCCAACGATATTCCCGTTGAGCCAACAGTCCCTTCGTAAATCGTGTCGCCTCGCCCCGGCTTCAGCAGTCCTTCCTCCTCTGCGTGCGTTATCATAGATAGAGCTACGCGATCCTTGGGCGAATTGCCAGCGCCATTCAGGAACTCGGCTTTTGCTAGAATCTCGCAGCCAGTTGCCTCGCTCAAAGCCCTGAGTTTGATCAGTGGCGTTTTACCTATCAAACCCTCGATGCCTTCGCGTATGTTCTTTTCATACTCCCCCTGCTGTTCCCGAGATTGAGCAGGCGAACCCTTTGCCACATCATTGGCTGTGTGATCTTCGAGGCGGACATAGTTTTGCTGGCCAGGAAGTGGATGGACTTTAGACTGGCCTTGTAACCTTCGAATACGCTGACGAAAAGAGTATTCGAGGTCCGGATACAGATCTTTGAGGCCTAAAGTAAGGAGTACGCCGAGGACGAATCCGCCTGAAGCTGTAAGTTTGCCTTTGTTATCTAAGATCCGAGTCCAAAGACTATGAAAAGCAGAGGAGAAGAAAGACATGACGTGGGTCTCTTCTTCAGACGAGTTTCATGATTTACTGATTCGATTTGATGGATCTCATTTCAAAACATTGTATTGAACAGGCTACGTGCATGAAATGTTATGTAGAGAGAATGCATGACCTCGACATCTAGAAGCCCGTGCGGTTCAGAGAGAGCTCGGGGGTGTTGTTGGAGCTCCGCAATCTTGGACTACACCTGGTTGCAACGCGATCTGTCTTCCACCAGTTGGCATGCGCACTACAGATGGATTCTCCTGCCATTACCCAGCTCTTTCGAAGTCTTGCGCGTTATCAATTCTGCCACAATGTTAGCCATCTTCGACCACTCGTGCACCAATGCCGCCCAAAGACCACCAACACCAAGCCTTACTCCCGCGCTAAGAAACAGCAAGAGAAGCCTAAGACCACGATAGAAAGTAATTGGCAGCAGCGGACAGAACATTTCGCTTTGGACAAGGTGGAGGATTTCAAGAAGTTTCCTACCGTCACAGCAGATGGCTTGCGCGGACGAAGGGAGCGACCGAGGAGGGTGAAGATGCTGATGCGAGACTTCATCGAGGACAGTCTGTACAATCCGCATTACGGATATTTCAGCAAAAATGTCACTATCTTCACACCCGGCGCTCCATTCGAATTCAACAGTATACGTGATGAGCCAGAATTCCAACGACTACTAGGAGAACGGTATACAGAGTTCGAGGATGAGCTTGACACGACTGAGTTTCGAGATGATCGCCAGCTTTGGCATACGCCCACCGAGCTCTTTCGTCCGTACTATGGCGAAGCACTAGCGCGGTATATGGTTGCGAACTACAAGCTGAGCTTATACCCATATCACGACCTTCTGATTTATGAGATGGGTGCTGGCAATGGCACGTTGATGCTCAACATCCTGAACTACATCCGACATGCTGATCCCGAGGTTTACGCCCGCACCAAATTTCGTGTCATTGAAGTGTCATCTGCTCTTGCTACACTGCAAGCGAACCAGCTAAGAGCTACAACCGCCAGCAGAGGTCATGCAGACAAAGTCGAGATCATCAACAAGTCCATCTTCGACTGGGACATTTACGTCCCCACTCCATGCTTCTTCCTCGCTATGGAAGTCTTTGATAACTTTGCGCATGACGTCGTCCGCTACGACCCTTTCACGGAAGAGGTGATGCAAGGATCTGTGCTCATCGACGCGGAAGGTGACTTCTACGAGTTCTACAACCACACTCTGGATCCTGTGGCTGCGCGCTTTCTTCGTGTGAGAGATGCTGCATGTCGAGACAGGTCATACTCGCACCCATTACGTGGCCCACGAATCTTGCGCTCGATCCGACATCGCCTGCCATTTGCACCCAATCTTACACTTCCAGAGTACATCCCTACTCGCCTCATGCAATTCTTCTCCATTCTGGGCACTCAATTTCCGGCGCACAGACTCATCACTTCCGACTTCCACAGTCTTCCAAATGCTACAGCTGGTTACCGTGCGCCAGTAGTGCAAACAAGGTATCAGCGACGCACTGTCCTGGTACGAACGCCACTTGTCCAGCAGGGATACTTTGATATCTTATTCCCGACGGACTTCGGGGTCATGGAGGATATCTATCGTGCCATCACAGGTCGTTTGACAAGAGTCATGACGCACGAGGATTTTTTCCGACGCTGGGCGTATGTGGAGGACACGCAGATGAGGAGTGGTGAGAATGCCATGTTGAACATGTATAAGAACGCCAGTGTAATGGTTACAGTGTGAGGACGGATTGATGCAGAATATGGTAGATACCCTTCGTGTGACAGATTATGTCTTGTCTTTCTTTCATAAGTGCAGCACTGAAGTGCAATGCGCGAGCCTTTCGAACATGGTGCAATGTTGTGAAAGTTCGGGTGCTGCCTAAAGTTTCTGTCTTACTATGCAAGAAAGTAGGTTATTCTTATATTTATGAGCGGCAGCTACGTGAGCAACATGTCTGCTGTCTCTATAGTCTCTACCAGAAGCATTCCTGCCTTCTGCCATCGCACCGGCGTACCACAGATCATTGCCAGAGCAAGGCTACTCAACGCTGTGACCGAATGCATTTAGCTCTTTGTATCTGCGTACAGGTCTACAGCCTATATCACGAAGCCTCTGCGTTTCCGAACGTGTGCTTTGAGCGCAAGTAACATGCGCTGCTCTGTGCAGAATAGTTGCAAGAACAAGCACGCCTCACTTACCCCGAGATTTGAATTTCGCAAAAACTTTGAGGCTGGTATTTTGCAACAAGGTTCGACTCTTTTCCACCACTTGGTTTTGAGTCACTTGTGGCCTTATTCCCTCTAGCCATTGGTGGCCTTTTGCCTGCCATCTTGGCTGCTGCTCTTTCCCCTTAAACCAAAGCTGTACTGCGAGCTGCACCAAACGATGCATCTGCAAGATAGAACTGTCTGATGTCTTTGATACCAGGGAAAAATCCTTCAGCATGTCGAGATCCTCTTCGAACGCGTCGTCCTCGTCATCTTCGTCGTAATCGTATAAGTCATCATCATCGTCTTCTGCGTCGTCTTCCTCACCGTCTTCGTCATCGTCTTCGGAATCATCTTCGTCATCGTCATCGTCTTCGGAGGAGCCGAAAGCTATGTCATCCAAGCTTTCGTCTGAGGAGGAAGAAGCTTCATGATTTCTGCCGTCGATGAGGGACATGGGGATACTACAATAGTCGAAGAAGCTCATCCTCGACAGTAAGTCGGCAGCAGATTTCCGGGTTGCATAAACGTGCTCAAATGATAACTGCCATGTCAATAAGACTGGGTTGCTTGCTTCTAATTGATCTTGTCGCAGCTCGCTCGTCTGCGCTTTTAGCAAGGTCGTTCCAGACTTCTGACTCTTCTTCATCTTGATCAGGTAGTCTTGAATCCGGCATGGTGGCTTCTTCTTGTTAATGTATGAGGCTGCCAGCGTGATGGCCAAGGGTATGTACTCGAGAGCAGAAGCAAGGTCTTGGAGATCTGATGTCGCCTCCACCACAACTAGCTTGGACCGCAATAGCTTGATTGCATACTCCTCCTCCGGGGGGAGGACCATGATTTGCTGCTCGTCCATTATACGCATCGCAGCCGCTCTTTGGCGAGATGTCACCAATATTGAGCCATTAGAGCATATAGGTAGATACTCAATGCGCCGTCTTGTGCCGGCAGACCCACCTTTTACTTCTGGTATCTCGAACAAGTAATCTGCATCATCAGCATTGTCCAGAACAATGAACCATTTGTTTCGGCTCTCGCTGAGCCAGCTGTGGACGAGCTGATAAGTGTCAACACCTTTCTGGTCTAGACCTGGAATCTTCGCACCATCAGCTAGCTTGCGCACGTCTTGGTCGAAACGTGCTGCACTGCTGGCATGAATCCAGAAGATCCACGTGTCCGGTGACTTATCACGTATTCGATAGGAGTGTGCAATTGCCATTTGTGACTTGCTATTGGAAGTCAGCGATGGACACTTAGTGCTCGATCAATCATCGTACCCGATCCCCCCTAATCCGAGTACTGCGACTCGAGCGCCTGGTGTAGAGAGCTTTTCTCGAAGCTCCTTCATCTCGCTTCGCGCTACGAAACCTGCGTTCCTCCGGAAAGGAATTTTGTGTTTGGCTGGACTGGGCTGTGTACCGTCTGTGGGAAGGCCATTCTCGAGACGCTTCTTCTCTTCTATCGCACGTAATAATCGTCGTCTGGCACCCTCCTTCCTCTCACCATAATTGGCACCGGGTGTGACACCGAATATTCCGAACAATGCATACGACAAATCCTCGGGTCGTAATGTTTCCCTACCATCCATCCACCGCATTTTGGCAGCGATTGTAATGTCATGGCTGCTACTGAAATCGTGGAGCACTGCCTGAGGTACACCTGTTCTCGATGCAAGAAATGTTTCCAGATTTGGTCCAGAGTCAATGCTTTGCTCAAGATGTTGGGCCTGACCTTTATGCCCAATGACCTGCCAGGTGTCTGTCACGAATATTACCACTGTTGAGGCCACCAATTCTTGCAATGTCCAACCTCTCGTGAACCACACACTACCTTTAAGAGCGTCTAAATCTGTAGAGTGCTCAACGTCCGATAGATATGCGATACAGGCAGTAGCCTTCTGATACCAGTCGAACATGGAATTGACTCCCTCCGAGAGCTCTGCATCGGACTCTTGTCGGATACAGCAACTGTCCACCCATATCCACTGAATTTGTGGGAAATTGTCTCTCACGAAGGCGGCCAATCCATACACTTTGTTCTTGCCTGGAGAATGAGTATCGCCAGCTTTTTCGATTTCAGACAAAGTGGGTTCTGATTCGGACCATCTGTGCGACAGGACCGCATATGGTGGCGGATTGATCACGAACTGCTTGAATTTGAACGTGCTGACATGGAGCAGCCGCATTCTGCTGGTCGTACTTAACTCGCAAGGTCATGTATATGCACGATGTTACAGACATCAGGGCAGCTATCGTCCGAATGGCCATGGCATTGACACTCCGAGGCTGAACTGCAGCTCGTAATGGAGCTACCACGTGATCGACGTTCATCGTTGTGGCATGCTCAGGCTGTGGTCCTACCTTGATCTTCGCATCTCGGATGTTCAACACACATACTCTTTTCAACCTAGTATTACATTCGGGGTAGATGGAGTCCTGTCCATCCAATGTCCACATGTACCTTGTTGTTAAGGCCCATAAGAGACGGTTCCATGCTTACTCATCCATATCAGACCACGTGACTGTGAACCCCAGCTCATGATTTGCATGATCTGCACATTTATTTGTGTCTACCACAAGTCTTCTGACGAAGCGGTTAGTAGACCGCGCTCTACCCGTAGAGCGAAGCACAGTGGGTAAAATCTGGAAAATGTAACTCCTTGTGCAGACACGGGGCGAGACTCATGCGAAATCGAAAGCCGGACCTTGACATCACGGTGGAAAGCTGCAATTACATCAACGCATACCTAAAAATACTTACAAGGAGTCCGTTGCAGAACCAGAATCGCAGGATCGTGGCATGTAGCGATCCTAAGCGTATAAGGCGTTCTCAATCCTTCTATTGAGCCTCGAACAAGGGTTCATTTGATCATGTCGACCCGTGTAAGCCCGGTAAGCAATGACATGCGGTAGCACAAAGCAAAGATCGAATAGCTTCAAACGAGTTCACAAGACTGTGCTATGCTAGCCTTGCTCGAGTCATACCACATACTATTCAAGACTCATCTGAAGCTATCCGAATCGCAAACAGCGCTATAAAGTACTCCATCGGGAGGCTCAAGAGATCTGAAGTTGACAGTGCATCAAAGAAGAAAGTCCTAAATGACATCATGTCATACTTGTTCAACAACGAACCCCGACCCCACGCCAAACCATGAGGTACACAACACGACGGAAATCCTTCCCAACAGCTCGCCTGATCTCGTCATCAGGATATCATTATTCTTGGTATACAGAGCAACGTCAGCCTCGGATTGCTTGAGTCTGTATGACTCGAGCATAGTTGCAACTGAACTGTAGAACAGCTACATTCGCTTGCGTCATTGGTAGCGGTATCGTTCACTGAAGTCTCCTGCAGTGCGACTCGTTCTGATGCCAAGAGTCATGTACATGAACGTGCGTGTACGTGTTGTCCTGAAAACAGCATCATCGCCATCAGCAGTAAGCGAGAATGCGAGTTGAGTGAGCAAACAGCGCGGTAGACTGTGTCTCACTGTGCTTCAAACATGTCTCAGTTCGCGATTAATAGGTACAGGACTGCTATAATGATCTATATCGACAGCGCGCTTGAGACCTGAAGATCAAGCGCAATGTGGAAGAACGCATCTGTGCACTCTACACTTCGACCATCTATACCACCACTGCATTGCTTTACAAAGCAGAGATCTATGTCTCAAGTCCCACCAAGGGTCTACACATCGCATCAATATGCAAGCCACTTCGTCCCCTGCTTCGATCGCAATGCGAACCTCTACCAGAAGCGACCCCGATGTGTATGGGTCAATGAGCATATCATCATCAGCATCTGATAATAAGTCAACATCAACATCTCCGAATCATCTCCAGCTCCACTAGCATTTGACTCCTCCACATCCCGCCCCATCCACGACCTACAGTATCCAGCACCCGAGCCCGAAGACCAATATACACCAAGCGCACTCCATTCCGTTTTGCTGCATGCATGTCACTCACAGTCGTGTCCCGTGCATGTCAGCACAAATCGCCAACGGCACTGCAGCGACTGGAGATGCTCGCACTGGGAGGAAGCACCATGACATCACAGCGTTACATCGCGCGAGCGCTGAGATCTGTCCAATCCCCCTGTTCGCTTTCCCTACCGATACGGTACATACATGTTCTGTACAGGCAGAAAGGGTATCTGGTACATGCACCTCATGCATCTAGCGGGCACATCATCATGCACGTACATCATCGTAAATTGTACAGTGTTGTGTACATGACACTTGTATCTCGTCGTCCCGTAAGGCCGCTGAGCTGGGCTGAGAGGAGGAGAGCTCCATACGTCCATACGGTAGCTCCATCTGGCGAGCCGTAGCGGTCGATCACCACCTCCACCACTATCGCCCATGATCATGCGCTCAAGTCAGTGTGGTAGTGTAGCAAACTCGACCTGCATGTAGGCAAGAGGATCCGCATCACATCACATCACATCGATTCGTATCCGGTCGTCAGCTGGAGAGCAGAGCTTTACTTTACTCCCATCACTCAATGCTACTGGTAGCTGTGCTGGGATGTACTATAGGGGACCAGTGACAGGACTGGGATGTTGCGCTCGCTGGGCTGTGCTGGGAAACTCCGCATGCAGGGTCCAGGTCTTGAGGAGCAGGGAGGAGCGAAGCTTGGGAATTCCTCTCGTGAGGATCTCCAGGCTGGGTGGATTGGTGGATTTGGGTATACGTATACATGGCTGAGTTGATGATGTTCATGTTAGTTTGTGGGAGGAGGAATGGTGGAGGCATGTGATGTGATCATGTTCTGTGGGACTCTGTGAGGGACGGGAATCCATGGCTGAGGCGTTTGGATATCACAATGTAAAGAGGTAGAATGCTTAAGATTCAGATTAAATTGATTTACATGACATTGTTCGTGGCCATATGTACATGTATCCGTGCTCGAAAGTGATCTTCCATGCCTCCAGAAGACGATCTCCCATCGCATGCAGATGCTGCGAGGCGAATAAGCTATTCTAAGTACATATTAAAAACCAGTATGGATCAACCACACACGTTTCTTCCAATCTCGTACTTGATGGAGATGGGGAACCAAGAAACATAGCCACCCAGATTCTTTCATTTTCGAACTGGCCTCTCGGAATGCTGTAGAGTCGCCAAGATGCAACGCAACGCATTCTTGCAGCCCCTGGGAATCAATGCCCTGGCTTCTGAAGCAGGAAGGTGGAAAATTTCGACGACCGCCGGAACGCCTTGCGAAAAAGTTTGGCGCGTCCATCCAGGACAAAAAGCTGTGATGAGACGGCCGCGGGGTATCAAGTGAAAATAGTAGCGACCGATGATGAAAAATAGACGAGCAAAGACTCGTTCTCCCAGAACGCCGAGCTCGGCGGGGGAGTGCGGTGAGCATTGCCATCTAGAAATGGCCCGAGACGATCCCAAAAAGTCATGATGCGTGAAACAGAGGTAGGTGCAACCTATGCATCTTCACCGGAATCTTCAGGCGAGCTGTGATCTTTGCCGTCGCCCTTGTGGACTTTGCGGTGTCTTCGGAGGTTGGACACGACGGAGAAGTGGCGGCCACAACCATCAACATCACATGCGAATGCTGCAAAGCTGGTCAGTATTGGGAAACAGTGTAGTGCAAAGCTACAAGAACGTACGCTTCTCGCCAGTGTGGCTGTAGATGTGTGTTTGGAGGGAGCTGGGGCGGGTGAATCGCTTGTCGCAAATCTTGCACTTGTGCTTCTTCTGCGAGCTCGACGAGACCTTGGACGAGAACTGGCCCATCATGGACTGTGGTGCAGGAAGAGCGCCAGCAACCAAACCAGTCGGTCTAGGCAGTGTTCGCGGGTTGGGGATATCGATGGACTCATTCGCAGAGCTGTAGTCACCAACTGATGCCTCGCTCACGGAGCTGTTGTAGTAGGTAGGGTATGTGCTGGCGGATGAGATCGACGAGTGCGAGGAGTGTGCGGTGGGGAAGCCGTAGGAGTCGGTCGAGTTGCGCACCGAGTTGCCGCCGTAGATGTTGCGAGGAGTGATGTCGGTCTGGCTCATCTGGACCATACCACGACTGGCATCAAGGGCATCGTTGTACCCTCGTCGTTCGGCCTCACTGGTGGTGTTGAAACTATCGGACATGTCAATAGGAAAGCACTCGAGCTGGCCGTCCAGGAACGGAATGTCTACTGACGGGTGCGATGGCCGACGGTCTGCTTGGTAGCCATATGAAGCAGAGTATTGGGGAGCCGAGGTAGGGGCATAGCTGGTGGCCGCAGCGGTGGTAACCGGGGCAGGATTGTACGCCGATCCATATGCCCTGGAAGCGCTCATGTCTTGGGCGAACTGTAAGTTGGTCTGCTCGAGGAGATCTGGATCCAGAGGGAGTATACCTGATGCCATTGAGGGTGGAGGGAGCTGGGCGCTCGAGTAGGCAGCGGAACCCGCAGGGCCGTGCGCAGTGTAACGCGCCGAGTCAGCGGCGGCGGACGAGGTCGCGGTCGCGTACATGTGACCGTGACTTGTCGGCGGCGCCGAGACCCAAGGGTTGGTGAACTGCGGCTGCGGGTACCTCATGTTGTCGTAGTTCATGGGGGTGAACTGCTGTTGTTGCTGATGGCGGTTGTCGACAGCCAATGCCATACTGCTGAGGTGGAAGTAGAGGCGGCGGAGGAGGGAGGTCGGAAGGGTCAGCAAGCGGAGCAGACTGGTAAGTGGATGGTGGTACCAAAAGTGCAACAGCACGCGAAGAGGTCGAGATGATCAATGGGGAATGAGCTTGGCGGACAACGTGGAGAGACGATCGTCCAGGCTTAAGAGGTGCGGGATCAGCGTGCTTAAGTGTTTTGTGCCTCGAGACTGGGATGATCCGAGTTGCACAACGTTCTGACGTGTCGATCACCGTCAAGGGCAGACGCTGGCGATGTCCGGTGGGTGTGCAGGGTTTGGTTTGCGCGCGGACCAGGGGAGGTGGGCGATGATGTGTGAGTGGATGCGACGCTACAAGACGCTTCCAACGGCGGGACAGGCGAAGCGATTGAGCGGTGCGTGTTTCAGGATGGGAATAGACGCAGGTCGCGGGTCGGCAGTGCAGACGATCGCGATGACCAACAAGGTAGCGATGTGCGGGAGATTGTCGTCGTATCGTCTAGCAGTCGACGCTCTCCGGGACGGCGGTGAATTCGATACCACGGTGGAGTGGTATACCGAATGTAGTGAGGTGGTAGCAGCAATAGTACAGCTGTAGAACTCCAGATCCGTCCAGTCAAGACCAGTCCAGTGTTGTCCAGTGTTGTCCAGTGTCGTCCAGTCGAGTGAGTGATCCAGTCCAGCGGTATGGTACAGTACAGGATGTAGCGAGGTGGGTGGTACTGTGTGTGTGTGATAATGCGTGGTGTCGTGTCGATCCGATCACACAAGAATATCAATGCCTAAGCTGGCGATAGTGGAGCAGAGTATGAGATGGGCAGTGCTGTCAAAGGGCACAGTCGGTATGAGGGATTGACTGCTGATCTTCTGTGTCTTGGGCGAACGGGAGATCACTTAATAAGTATCGTGCACAGAGGTTGTATTACATATAGCTGAGCCATACCAACGGGGCAGCATCGCATTACAGATGACGAAGGTGGGATTCACGTCGGATGCTGATATCTCGACCGAGCAAGCCACCAAACCACCTCCAAGACCGCCGACTCGAACCAGCAGACACCCTGTATAAGGAATGGTAGCGCAGCAGATGCGAGAGAGCCACCGCCGACCGTACCAGCGTACCATACAACAAATGCCCCCCAATGGGCTACATACCTTAGCTGACCGTCCGCAGTAACTTACGTTTGACCCTTCTTCCACATTGCTGCAAAGGCTAAACGCAGGGTCGGAGCTGGCTGTCCTGCAGCACTACTTCATCGCCCACCGACCTACTGCAAGCCTCCCAACTCCCACTAGGTCCGCCTGAATCGCGCCAATCTCTGGCTGTTGCTGCCATCGAGTCGCCTCCCATAGTTTCAGAGCCTCCAGGGACCAGCAAGCCATCCCGGAGCACGTCCAACGCCATCCACCTCACTTTTCAGCCATGATCTCTGGGTCAGTACGCCATGGCTGACGGCCGACACCACCTTAAAAAGTACCCCCCTCGTCGTCTGCTAGGGTCCCAGCCTTTATCGATCCCTCAGCTTCGCCCCGCCAGTCAGCGTCGCCGGCGCCGGTAGACGATAGGTAGTAGATGCACGCTAAAGCTGCTGATTCTCCTATCGCTGCTGGATGTTCTGCTACATCTCCACTTCCGGAGCGAGGGCCATCCGAGACAGCCAGTGATGTCGTTGCGGTGCTTCGAATAGCCTTTTCGTGCAAAACTCGAGACCGAACCCTTGGTGGTCAGATTCGTTCATACAGCACATAGAGTGTTCAGTACATACTGCGCTCTATGCCCTGCAGTTCAAGGTGAGCGTGGGATATGACGGCTCCGAATTGAGTAGGCCTTGCGCGCAATCACAATTCTCACTTCACGCGCTCGCAACGGATATGCGTTGCAACGGCCAAGTTCAATCTCCTTGTCTGTAAATAGCATGGCATTGTGTGCAACACTCGAAAATGATGTGCGCTCGAGCAGATGGTGGCTTGAGGATAGAGCAGAACTGCAGGATTAGCACCAGCCTGCAGCACAGGTAACTTTGTTTGCCGACAACCTTGTTGGCGGCGGTGGAGTGTGCTGATGATGCATCTGCTGAGCAGACATACGCCATCCATCTCTGTGCGGCGAGTCAGGGAGGAAGTCACAAGCGCCGCAAGCGAGATGTCAGACTCAACGACGTCGGTGTACCGACCGTGCGTCCAACCTCGGCGATCCAGCTGCGTCATTGTGATGATGCTGACTGTTCGGGTACACAGGCACAGTTCTTCAAATGCACTTGGCCTCCATCTCAGCAACATAACAACCAACACCGATATGATGGACAACGCATCCAGTAAAGTTTCACATCTGCATTGCTGATAAATGGATATCTACAGCTTCAGCATCGCAACTCCAGGGCAGCAATCTCACAACGAGACCCTCATCTCGAGAACGCCACCAGCAGCGCCACCATCTACGCTCACTGGCTGGCCTTGCATCTGACTTTCACCGCACTCTCTTCCTCCGGCACACAACTTCCGGTTTGCCAAGAGGCGGATCATCTCTTCTATCGCCCTGGTTAAGCATGATAACTAGTGCCAACCTTAGTCGTCGTCTTCTGAACGCAACGTTACATCGCTCGCGGCCGCAACGCTTCTTGGTGGCGTCAACCCCCTCCCTCACTGCTACCTTGTTTGCATCATTCGGAGCTTTCGCATTTCCACCACAGATCCTGCGCTTCTCACTCGTCGGATATGCACGATTGACAGTTGGCACAATTAGACTATACGCCATGGCGCATTGGTAGCGACGTTGCATGCACTTATTCACTCACTCACTATCCCGTTCGGCCTCGTCGTCGTCAGCAGTATCAGTGTTGCTGCCGGGATGTCTGATGTGAGCTTGCGACAAGAGATTGGCTATGCTCCAGCTTCAACAACGGGCAACTTCGGACCAGCAGATACGAGCACATCAGGGATACTAATCTGCATTGCCCAATCTGGTCGGTAGGGCAGTGATGTTGCTCATCGGACGATATCACGAATCATGGCGTGCGTGCTTCCCAATCTGGTTCTTTGCTCGTCCTTTCAGAACCAGATATAGTATTCGTATCTGAGTTCCAGTCTTCTGCGAATCGACTCTTACTAGCAGGTAGCATTGACTGAAGTGCATGTGTTTGAAGAATATAATGTGACTCAGCATCGACACAGCTGACTCATCTTCGAGATCTGCGCGCGTGTGTTTTGGTCAAAACTCCACAATTCAATGTTCATCGACAAGCAAGGAGCCGGAAGATCTGTACTCTATACATCCCAGCACCCCAGAAACCTGCGCGTGAAACACACGTGCAAGAGATCTTCAAGTTGACAATCCATGAACATCACGGCACATCCTTCTCCAGATCTGCATTGATCATCAACCAAGTCCCGAGACAATATGAAGATCTCACGTTTCACAATGTATATAGACCCAGATCCCTGCCCATGGCTCTTGACTTATGGAGTCATGGTGCTGTACCGCTGGTCCTCAAATACACAAGCGTGTCCGCTCCAGACCCGTCAGTCCACCAACACGATGAAAGTCAGATATCGCGCAACCCTTTTTCTCACCATCGGCACTATACGGAATCTCTTCGACTGAACGAGAATGCAACCCTCCGTGAGAAGTGCCTCAACAAGAAATTGAACGGCCCCATCAGCAAGCAGCCACATCCCGGGAAATAATGCAACAGTAAAGGCAGCCGGAATTGCATATGCTCACAGCTCCCGGATCCAGAACGCCAAATCCGGCACACCTAAGACCTGCTGCAGTGCCGTCCGATCCGTGGCTGAACCTAGCGCTTGGCCCAAAGCGCACAATGCCTGGTATTGGCGTCTCCAGCGATGAGAGCGAGAACCACTGCCTTTCTCAACCACACACAATCGTTCACGCTTGTCATGATAAGACCATGTTTCATAACTCGTGTTTGTCTGGTGGGTGGACTGTAATTCGTGAAACCAGATTCGATACCGCTCACTACAGCCAAGTATCCTAACTGCAAGTGAGGATATGTAGTCTCTAACCGTGAAGAGCAGCGTAAACATCATTCGCACGCACATGAGCGAAACATGTGATCGTGTCCAACATCCACGACCCGCAGAGCCTCGTTCACATTTCTCACAGTGTGGCAGTGAGATGCTGTACAGTGGTAATATTCGCCACCATTTGTGGACGCCCCGGCCGAAGCCGACGCGCTCGCCGAAGCCGGTCGATCTCCCTCTTTGCCTCATAAGTCGTTTGGGAAGGTGACATGGTGGCAGCCGTGTGGCAGTATTCAGCTTGCATGCTGCTGCGGTGATATTATTGCTACAGCAATGGAGGGAGAGGCAAAACCAGCAGCGTATGGTGGAAATCAGCCAGCAGCACCACTCCCAAATTCTCCATAGAGATTCTGAGAAAGACTCTCAATACCATCATGCGAGGATGTGGATAGGCAAGTTCTTCTTTCGTCTTGGTGCACATTTCAATCCCAGGCTCTCGCCATCGACATGCTATGGACACTATTATTTTTGGATGGATAAGTTATATCGCCGTGCGCGAGGACAGTAATATCATCCATACTCTTCTGGCGCATGGCTATTTCAAGAATCGCCAGGCTCCTCGAGCCACTACCAATGTGCAGGTCTGCGCGCACATGCATTATGCTAAGTCACTGAAGGTGGAGGGAGACCGCTTGGGATGGAAAGTGTGCGAGGAAGGTATATCTATAGTCCTCGCCTGGTCTAGAAAGACCTGAGATGCCGTGACAATGGACTCCGATTACGAGCAGCCCGAACAGTCCTAACAAGCAGAAATGGCGTTGAAGATGTCGTGCTATACTCTATCAATAAGGTACAATATAATGGCCTTCACAGCACTCCAGGAAAACCGAAATAGAAACTTGGATCCGAACTACGACGATCCTGTGGCCATTCGTAAAAGCGGTGCTGTAGACCTGGAACGCCGTCCTTCCTCAGACGAGGTTTACGCCTGCGATATTAGGTACATTCGATAGCAAAAGACAACATCAAAGCTCCTTGACGTTTCAAATAACTTTCACAACAACCTTTCCTTTCGCTCTCCCGGTATTGAGGCGCTCAAACGCCTCCTTCACCTGGTCGAACGAAAAAACAGAATCCACAAAGCACTGGTCCGGCTCCAACGTGCTTGTGGCTTCTTCAAGCCAGTCCTTCTTCATGCCTAGGATGATCACGTCGTAACTCTCACCGAGTCCTGCTTGTCCCTTGCCCCAGCGGAACCATTGTGTCGCGGCACGCACGGGTGCCAACACGTCGTAGTAGGTGTATGGTCCGCCCATGCTCGATCGACCAGTCTTGTCGCCTACGATCGTGCTGTAGCGCTTCGACGACGGCAGACCGATACACTCTGTGCCACCGACACAATCGATGACGGCCGCAGGTTGGAACTTGGAGACCTCGGTGCGTACATCCGACGTCGTGTAATCGACATGCTCGTCTGCTCCGAGCGAGTCGACGACAAAGTCGCGGTTGCGGCCTGACGACGTCGTCACGACTTTCCAGCCGCGCTTCTTCGCGAGGATGATCGAGTATATGCCCGTCGCGGAGCTCCCTCCTAGCACGGCGACTTTCTTTTCCGGACTGGCTTCGACGAACGCTGCCACGCTCTCGACACACTGCTTCGCAGTCAGCCAGACCAAAGGTATGGCTGCCGCTTGCTCGAATGTCCACGTCTTGGGCTTGAGCACGGCGACGGTCATGCCCGGATCGAACTCGGCGATTTCTCCCAATGATCCAGAGTTGGCATTTTTCGACGGCGCCAATGTTATGCCGCAGATCTCGTCGCCTTCCTTGAAGCCCGCGCTCGCGCCCTCGATCACGGTCCCGGCGAAGTCGCATCCGGTGCCTTTCTCGGTGTTGTACGTGGCGGACCATGGATATTTATGCGATGGCAGATTTTGCATCTGAATATCCACCGGGTTGAGAGCTGCGGCATGTATTTTAACGACGAGCGGCTGCTTGTCTTTGATTGTTGTCGCTTGATTGGTGATGTTGGTTCGTGGATTTATGGTGATGGTCGTTTGTCGCAGAGTGGTTGGATAGCCGCCTGTATATGTCCAGGCTTTGACCTGTTGTTGGCTAGCCATGTTGTTGGAGTTACTCGGGGATTGCTTCAGTTATGTCGTTCAATAGATTCCAGATGACTACGCGCAAGATCAAAGGCATAGGTTCACAGATGTCCATATATATGTGTTCGAGCAGATTTCAGGCGTCCATTGGGATGCCCATGACGTCCTGGTGGGGATTTTGGCCGGGAAAATGAAGGCAAAGTTCCACTAGCCCGAGCGCGATTCTATGCTACATGGCACATGCCATCAACACAGCTTGATAAGGGAACAGAACATGCAACAAGCATTGACTTGCATTGCATCCATTGACCCAGAAGAGGGGTGTCAGTCTGCGAAGGGAAGATCCCTACGCGACTGGAAATCATCGTGGAAGCGTCATGATATACAAGTGATTTGTATCGTACAACCTGGGCCATCAATACTACTCCTCCATCTCGTCCTCGTCCTCCTCACTCTCCTCGGCACCCTCGCCGACCTCTACCTCAAATGTAGGCGCCTGGTCTACTCCCACATAACTGTCACTCATTAAGAACAGAGTCAACTCTTTCTTGCCAGATGTCGGTATGTTGACTTCCAACCGTGTCTTGAGCACTCTCTGGATCTGTACACGTTTGATCGCCAACAGCGTCTTGGAGCTTTCCTCTCCAACGACCAGCCACCAATTCTCCGCCTTCTGTTCAACAGGATAGAACGGAGCGTGGACTTCTAGGTTTGGCTCCTCGTCATCCTCAAGTTGTCGCTCTACGGTCACGTCGATATACGCTGGAGCATTCGAAACGATGTTCTCTGCATCCTCAACTTCGAAAGTCAGGTCCACGTTGGGGTACCGGTCGTTCGTGAATCCTGCCGCATCAGCTAACTGCTGGTTACTGAGAGCCATGCCTTTGATGAGAGCTTCATAGTTGGGATTTTCAGCAGGATCCATCGCATCCATAAACTCGAAAACATCCTTGATGCCGTTCTTGTTGCAGACCTCGACCGTGTCATCGTTGAAATGTGGTATCTGCTTGAGTGGGCTGTCACGATCCCACATGGCTTGCACGGCCATCTGGCTGATCTCCATGGCGCTCATTGCGTTTAGATGTCCTTCTGATGACAGCACATCCACTGTTGCGCTCAGCAGGTTCAGAACCTTCCGAAGAATGACTTCTTGATCCTTTGCAAGATCAGTAGGAAGTTGCATTCTCGAAAAGTGTGCTTGTAAGAGGACGAAAGCCTTGAAGTGAGGGCTTTCGAAATCCACTTCTGATAGCTTCACTGGTAGCCGATCGTAAATGCGCTGCAAAATATGTTCCTCATGGCGCCGAATCTGGATGTGCTCGAATTCTGAAGCAGCCGTGACAATCTCTAAGATTCCCTTCAGCTTTGTCGTACGCTTGAGCGACATCAACAGTGTCTGTATCGTGTAGAAAGATAGATTGTAGTACGCAGCGATCATCGCAGCATGAAGCGGTGATACAGTGTCTTCGTCTTCGTCAACTTCGATAATATTTGCTTCCGCAAGATCTTTCAGAGTGCTTTCCACAAGCTCAGACAAGAAAGCGCTAAGCCCCTCATGTGAAGTCTCCGTGAGGTTGTAGTAGCTGGGGTTCGCTAGTAGCCTCCGGTAGAAGTAAGTGTACGTCGTCCAGTCAACAGCATCCTGTGTTGATTCGATTGTTTTGGTGCTGATCTCGGTGACGAATGCATCTGGCATATAACTTTGTAACTGGGACTCGACGGGCAGCGCCTCACTCAGAAACTTCTTGTAGTAAGCACGTTTGACTTCAGGGCACATGAGGACACCACGGCAGTCCTTGTCTTCGAGTGGTCTCCCAGCCTTTCCGAACATCTGTAGAACCTCGCTCACCGGATAGTCGATATAGCGATGCTCGCGACCTTCAAAGTATTGAGTGCCCATAATAATGACGAGATGAGCAGTGGTGGAGAGCTCCCAGCAGCAGTCCCGAGATACGAGCATGATCTGTATGGCTCCTTGCGTGAACAATGCCTCGACAATACGCTTGTCCGAATCACTCAGCGCCTCATGGTAATAACCTATACCATGGACTAACGACTCAGCCAACGATCTCTCCTTGACACGCCTGAGCACCGGCTCGAGCTGTTCGGCGTCCGTTCTCAGGAAGCGGTCCTCATCGTCTTCGGCCGCGCACGCAGCAAGTATATCCTGTGCAGTAGCCCTGACTTGTTTGCGACTAGGCACAAAAATCATAGCAGGCTTGTCACCAGCGTACTGAAGCACGGCCTGGTAGGTCGGCTTCGTCATTGCGAGCATTAGCGATGGGAAATGAGGAATGTTGAAACCATTGAGGTGTAGATTCAGAGGAATCGGTCGCACATGTGGACTGAAATTGTAAATGGTATGCTTCGTAGCACCCATCCATTCCCCAACGTCTCTCGCATTGGCAAGCGAGACAGAGAGGCCAACAATGCGAAGACCGGGAAGATTGGAAGCGATTGCTTGGGAGCGCGAGATGACAGTCTCGTAGATGTAGCCTTCGTACCCACCAAGTAGATGGAGGTCGTCCGCAACGATAAGCTTCACAGCCTGCACGTTCTTTCGCCGCTGCCACTGCCTGCACATCATGTCCCACTGCGCGGGTGTTGCAAGAATCAAGTCACCTTGCTCGAGAAGTTTGAGATCGGCAGTCGTCTCGCCAATAAGCTTGACTATAGTCTTCCCGCCAGCAAGGTTGGACAACCTTGCTTGCCACGCCTTACACTGCCGGTCCACTTGTTCTTGGAATGGTGCGATGTAGACAGCCTTGCCGCTATCTTTCTTGCTCCAGAGCTGAAGGAGGGCAAACTCTGCGCACACAGTTTTCCCGCTTCCTGTTGGTGCGCCGATGAAAACATTGTCAGATGATTGAAACAGCGAATTGAAAGTCTGCGTTTGGATGCGATTGAACTTCTGCCAGTTCGGATACAAGCTCACGTACTCGTCATTCTTCAATGCTGATACAGGCAGTGGCTGAAGATCCAGGAGCGGGGTGTGTGGTGGAAATTTCTCAGGCAGGACGAGGTTCTGGAAGGACAAAGCCAGCTTCGTCTCCGCGTGCATCCATCGATCGCTGACGATGGTGATGAAGTAGTTCGGCGGCATCGGCTCGGTAATTGGCACAGTAAACTCAACAACGTGCTGGTTGTTCTCAGAGACAGCATAGTCCTTCCGCAATAAGAACTGATCGTGGAAGAGAATATCTTCGCCATCGCAATCCTCGACAAGGATCCAGAAGCTTTCGGCACGGCCATGGAGATTGTCATCCCATTCGAAGTTGGGTGTTAGGGTCAGCTCGATGCGAAGTGTGCTTCTGGTCATAGGTTGCATGCGTGCTTCGACTTCCAATCGAGGAAATTTGCCAACCATAGCACAGACTTGCCGGCCTTGTCGAGGCATGCCTAGCAGCTCACCCATCCGTGGAGGATCTAGATCAAAGTATGAAGACCATGGAATATCCATACGCTCGGCCTTTTTGATGATATCTGCGGTGCACTCGGGGAACTGCCGCAAAGGCGACATGGTAGGCCACATCCGCTTTTCTGCCATCTTACAAAGGTTGAGAGCGTCTTTGGCGACACCAGCCCAGCCTTTTTTCAAGGCAATCTCGAACATAGCGCGGAGGATACGTCCAGCTGATTGGGTCACGTAGACCAAATCAGCCATCAATGCCAAGCCTTCCAGCTTGAGACGCGAGACGTAAGCCTGTAATAGGACGTTGATCTTGCAGTGAGGTTCGTCTATCGTCTCCTTGACGGGTATAGGGACTCGCTGAAGCAGCTTGGCAAGTTCGAGCTTTTCGTCTTGGCGCACAGGTATGTACTTGAACTCGTCGCTTAAAGCAAAAACTCGGAAGAGCTCGATCGGGCTAACAGATGGTGTGATGTGCGTGTTATAAGTCAGCATACTGTTGTGTGTGATGTAGTAGTGCGAAGCCACACGACCCAGATCTGTCGATTGGATACGTCCACTCTTCTTATCATATTTGACAAGACTGGCCTTCTCGAGAACAATCGCGGCTGAATGTATGAGATCGACCCGCTTCTGCTCCAAAGCCTCATCCTCGTCGTAGTCTGCTCCCACCTGATACAAAGCTGGCGAGCGAAGCATTCGTACGAACAGGTATGTATACCCAAGCCACTCGACACCTTCATCTCGAGTCCTGATATTACCCAAGACAACCTCAGCATTGAGGTTGTCGGCGAGTCGGGAAACTAGCTGACTCTCGATCGGTAATTGCTGGTTCAGCAAAGAAAGGTAATATTGCATCTCATCTTGGGTCGTGATGATGATACCTTCTCCATAGGTATCATATTGTGGCCGGCCAGCCCGACCAAGCATCTGGAGGACATCCTGAGGACTTAACTCGACCCACGAGCCTTTCTCAGGGGAATAAATTTGTGTTCCTTTGATGATGACTGTGTGCGCAGGCAAATTCACGCCCCAAGCAAGTGTCGCTGTGCAGACAAGAACTTGAATTGCACCATCAGCAAACAAGTCTTCTACAGCTGTTCGGTCTGCTCTACTCATTCCGGCATGGTGGATACCGAAACCGTACGGCAGAACATCTTTTAGCTCCGCATTGGTGACCTGTTCAGCTTCTTCTCTCAGGATCTCCCGATTAGCACCATCGACGCGCAATATCTGACCAATGGTCTCTTCCTCGAGAGCTTTGTCTCTGATGTACTTTGCTGTCTTGGCAGTTTCCTTTCTCGAATGCACGAAGATCAACATTTGCTGCTTATTCTGGCCAACCTGCTCGAGTACTTTGGTGTAACAAACGTCATTCATGGTCCTGAGCTGCTTGATAGCTTTCTTGTCTGTGACACCGATGAATTCTTGCTTTAACGGACAGGGCCGGAAAGAGCCATCAAAGTGAAACAAGTCCTTTTGAGGGTCGACGCGGAGGAAAGACGCAACGTCTCGATAATTCGGTAGCGTTGCGGAGAGCCCAACAATACGTACTGGATCACCGGTCTGTTCTGTACGCCGGATGGTGCGGCTCACAATACTTTCCAGGACAGGACCACGATCATCGTGAAGAAGATGGATCTCATCAATGCAAATGAGTCGCACAAGATTGGTGTAACTCGTGTCGGTCGCTTTGCGAGTGATGACATCCCATTTCTCGGGCGTTGTAACAATGACTTGGGTCTCCGCGATTTGCTGCTTCGTAAGCTGTCGATCTCCAGTGAGCTCTGCCACCTGAATACCATACGGCTCTAACCTCTTCCCAAAGTTTCCTACTTGCTCTTGAACCAGCGCTTTCAATGGTGCTATGTAGATGATTTTGAAACTGTCCAAGTCAATGTCTCCCGTCTGCGGATTTCGATGCTTTCCAATTTCCCGAAGCATTGTGAGCATTGCAACATTAGTCTTGCCGGAGCCAGTAGGTGCACAAATCAGCATATTGCCGTCATCTTCGAAAGCTGACGGGAAGCATCTTGTCTGGATGCGATTTAAGGACTGCGAAGTTCCAAAACCTGGCTGAGCCCATGTGGGGAGTTGTGAGGTGGGCATGAGAGGTGGTTCGTTCGCATCTGCTTTACGTTTCGGCGCCGGAACATGAATCTCCTCATACCCTTTGAAGGTCTTCTTAGTGGAGCCTTGAGGAAGTGAGACTTTTTGGTTTGTCATAAGGTGATTTCCTTGGTCAAATTTGAGATCGTCAAGGTTGAGAACTTTTCGTGGTTGCAGACCACCAACTAAGCCCTCTTTCTTTTCTTCTGGTTCTTCGCCGACCGGTATTTTGGCGTCAATCTGCATAGGATCGATCTTCACTGTCAATCTGGGACCGTCTTGTGTAGATGGCAGATCACGTCCACGCAACTCTTTCAGTATACCTGCATGACCTGCATTGACCATCTCTTTCTCGACAACGAGAAGTGCTGCCTTATCCTCGGCGGCCCGCCGCCATTTCATGACCCAAACAATCTTGTCACGATTCTTCACGAGCTTACCAACATGTTCTGGATGTTCGTAGTCGAAGAGCTCCATCAAGTCGTTCTCCACTTCTCTGAGTGGTTTCTCGTCCCCGGCGTCGTCCACAGCGGACATGATCTGTTCGGCATCTCGTGTTTTCTCCGAGGCAATGTGCACATCTTCGTATATTTGACCAATTTGTCGCTGCAACCAATATGCATCGATCTCGTGTGCGGCCACAAAGGAAGGGTCCTGCCCTTGTTGTCTTTGTTGCCGTCTGTTCTCGATGATCAAATTGGCATCATCGTCCTCATCATCTCTTTCTTCGGCTTCAGCGGCGTCAATGGTGGCATCTGCCTCGTTCCCGCCGTCCTCGTCCCTGCCCAACTCGACTTCATCTTCGGACTCATCGCCATCCTCTCGGACTTCGTATGTTTGGCCTCCACCTTCCCCGACATCCTCTTCCTCCTCATCACCAAAATCGACCGCGACTCCTTGCCGTTCGTCGATATCTGCACCTTCTCCCGCATCTTCCATATCCTCGTCATCATCTTGAGCGTCGTAATCCAGAATCTTTTTGCCGAGATTGACTAGTTGGTTGAACTCTTTGGTGGAAAGCTTCTCCCCAAGGATATCATCTATCTCCTTCTTCTTGTCGAAGTCTTTCAGATTATCGTCCTTGAGAAACTCCAATATTGAGTCTGTAGCAGATGCCGTCACTGCAAGTCCATAGTCGCCTCCCATCTTCTGCGCGACATTCGTAGCGATCAAATCATAGATGTCTTTGGTGGCTGCAGTACGAGGACGATATCTTAGACCCTCAATGTTCAGATCCGCTTGGCTCAAGATACCAGCTGCTCGTGAGCTTTGCAGCGGTTCCGTCCTCTTCCGTTTACGCGCAGGCTCTTGTGGTGGTCGTGCAGGAGCTGTTTCGCGTGCAGTCCTCGATCCCATCTCGTTCAGACGAATGCGACCGGCGAGAGACTCAGGATCACCGGTGTTCTCGTCTCCTCGTCGAGTCACAAATCGCTTGTCCGCCTGGAGTACCAAATTTGACATGGCCGCATATTTGTACTGCCCAAGAGGGTTGTCACCCTTCTTTTGGTCCGCCATCAGTACAGAATACGCTCGCAATGTCGCGAGCAGACCAGTAAAGAATGAAAATGCGACGGTAGTCCTGAAATGTTGCTGGACGTGTGGCGCAAACTGCAGGTTGTTGAAGTAATGCTTTAGTCTTGATGTGCGGCTACATCCGCCTTCACATGTTCGCGCTAGTCATGCAGGTCCAGCTCCTTTACTGTACTTCTCTCGTAGCCACATGCAAGTGTAAACTGCTCGATGCCTGAGCTGAAAATCGCAGGGGAGCAGATTAGGGACTGCTAAGACCATAAATTGCACGACGAGTGGAATCATGGCTGTTACGGAATGTCCAGTACCTACTGTTGCCACGGCGTTGGATGCCTTCATCAAGCCTCGCGACGAGGTAGCCACGATTCGACAGAACTTGCAAGCATATCTATATCATGCCTGCGATAACAACAGTCCTCGACTCACGGCCATGACCATCCGAGAGAAGGAGCTTCCTCATGATCTGGCGGTCCCTTCTTCGCTCAGCGGCGTACGAAAGGCATATTGGAGAGCTCTCCAAGCTCATAGCGCGGCACAAAACAAATACGATGCACTGAAAGCAGACTTGCATCACTTGCGCTCCCCAGCAGCACAGGACCAGCCACTTCAAGCCGCGGCTGAGTCGATTGATGATCATTACTTGCCTCTGCTACGCCTCCGAGAATCTATGCGCCGATTGCAAGTCATTGACCAAGCCTTCTCCGATATTGCCTCCACAGGCAATGCCTCTTCTTCGAACAGCGTCGAAGGCGTTGTCAGACGACGGAATGGGGAGCCGCCTGCCCCCCCTCAGAGTGACGCCGCAGCTTATCGACAAGGACCAGACGTAGAGGGTAGAATTCTGCAACTAAAGAAAGCCGTGCTTACCACCAGACGTCAGGTAGACATTTATTCCGAAAATCACGCCGCTAGTCCGACCAAGCAATTGCAGAATGGACAAGGCGAGGTTGCTGGTCTTCAGGGGGCACTCAACGAGCTTACCGTTTGGATGGAAACGCAATTGGGTCTGATCGGTGGTGCAGACGCGGAAACGCAGCTTGCAATCGGTACACCCCTTCCAAATGGTCGCGATACTCCTGAAGCGGCATCATTAGAGGATATCGCAGACCTCTACGACCGCTACCTGACAGCACGCGAGACACTGATTCATATCGTCAACAATCCATCTTCTCTGGAAGCCACAGAGCCTTCTGCCATCTTTGCATCTTCCTCTCGTGTTAGCAGACTAAAAGACACAGACAAGCGTAAGACTCCTTCAGAATCACTGCTGCCACATGTCGCATTTCTCGAGACTGCCAGAGAGCACGAGCAGTCCTTGCTTGAGCAAAGTGCTTACCACCGACGCCAAATCTCGACCGCCGAAGGCGAGACGGATCGGCTCATTGCTCGTCTTGCGGATGAGAGTCATCTCGTTCCTCCTGGCGCAGCACGAGGTAAAGATTGGGCAAATGCAGCTGCTTCTGTCGGAGATGAGACCAAAACGATCGTGCGAGAAAGAACACGCGCAGGCGAGGTGTTCGCAACATCCGCAGCGCAAGCATTAAAGAACATTAATGCCGTGCCGTTAATGATGGAAGAACTGGTAGAGGTTGAGGGGCGGTTGCGATAATTATAGATCCGAACTGCAGTGTGCAAATCTGCATAACTAGACTGGAGTCGATGTCAAGCTTCTCTGTACCTTGACATGAATCTAGACAATGGGCTATACCGCGTGCGCACCCAGTCATTGACTATATAGGGCATCGAATCGGCACAGGTGGGTGTGAATCAGATTGGAGAGGTTTTAGGTTCACCCCAGGGTCATGTTGCGACGGGCATAAGGCAGATCTTGACGAGGCTGTCAGAAGATAGAAAGATGAATGGATGCTCGACATGATCATGGGTGTCACGAGGATCAAAGGTTTCTCTAAATTAATCCCACGATAGATCTATGTAATGGTACAAGTAGCTGTTTTGGCAATTTCCTGATCGAGGTGAGGTCAGGCCGACCCCACCTTTGAATCCATCGGCATCAACTGCACCACATAGCCAATACTATATTACTACTATTTGCCTGCCCATGATACACAATTCCTCCGCAGGTTTGACCTAACAGTTCACGTTCTCGACGCAACTCAATACAATGGCAGACCCCTTTGACGCAGCACTGTAAGTCTATGTTTTACTCTTGTCTTATAGCTGATTGTGCTAATGCGATTGCCTGTCAAGTGACCTGCTACGTCGACTACCACCCTCTCGCACCCAACAGAACCTCAATGGGATCATCTCTCTACGTCCAGACCTAGAAGAGGATCTCTTGTCTTCCGTCGATGTCGCGCTCACCAGTAAACGTTGTCCCAAATCCGGCCGAGATTACCTCTGTTGCGACTACAACCGTGACGGCTCCTCATATCGAAGTCCCTGGTCAAACGAGTTCGAGCCGCCGATAGACGCGGACGATGCAGCGGACATTGTGCCTGGAGGACGTGTGAGGCGAATGGAAGAGCAATTGAATGCCGCAGTGGATGTCTATCGAGAGTTGTACTACGAGGGAGGAGTAAGCTCTGCATACCTGTGGGCGTTGGACGAGGGTTTCGCTGGTGTGGTGCTGTTTAAGAAAAGTTCATCGAGCTCAGGAGGCAATTCCGGCAAGGGTGGCTGGGACAGCATTCACGTACTGGAGACGACCGAGAGCACCACGAAGCGATCGGCGCACTACAAGCTGACGTCCACCGTCATCCTGAACCTCGGGCTTCAATCCGCGGCGATTGACAGTCTGGAACTAGCCGGCAATCTTACACGGCAAACAGAACAGGATCTGCCGCTGGGCGGTCTACGGGAGTCTGAAATCGAGACTGGCCATATCGCAAATATCGGCAAGATGGTGGAAGATATGGAGACCCGGATGCGGAACCTCTTGCAGGAAGTATACTTTGGCAAAGCGAAGGATGTGGTGGGCGATTTGAGGAGTATTCAGCCACTGAGTGAGGCAGAAAAGGATCGTGCCGCGCATAGGGATGTCTTGAGCAAGATGAATCGGTGAAGAGATTGCGATTACGCGCACTGCGACTTACGGGTGGCCAAGATGCACAGTCTACGTACACCTCTGAGCACGATACCATGTCTTGACACTCCGCCAGCTCATGGCCTCACGTAAGCACAGGACGTTTCGTGGTTCTTACAAATGTGCCTGTCTTCTCGATTGCAAATCCTGACAAACGAGGAGCTCTATCGCCATCGAACCCCTGCATGGATACCGCATCCATTGAACTCATCTTGATGACCAAAGCCCAAGTTCATTGTCCAGATTCTTGGTCGGCGGCGGACATTCATCCGTGGGAAAGCATGATTCCTTAGTAAACAGAGTAGGGCCGAGAAGGTAAAGCACGGTAAATACTGTACTCATCAGATCACACTTCTGACAACCTAACGCACGATTGAGACATACTTGTATCTCATGTATCATCAATGGCAAGGACTGCATACACAGATGCCCGCAGTGCTGTATGTTCTATGCCGGAATGATGTTTGCTAATGTCTGATAATGCCAGCTAATTTGGACCAATTGCGCAGATAAGGTTGCCCTGGATGATGTAAGGCAGATGTAAACAAGGTGGGGCAGAGCAAAGCTCCACGCCAGAAGCACTTTAAGCTGCATTATTTAATGGCATTGACCCAACGTGTTCAGGGCGAGGCAAAGTTGGGGACAGGTATATAAAAGCCCCAGAACTCTCGTTCAGGTTTGTGTTTCTCCTTCTCCACAAACAGCTTCCAATCCTTTTTACCTTGTCAACTGCTACATTTTCCAAACCCTCCAAACCCCACCATCATGGCTCCCAAGATCGCAATCGTCTTCTACTCAATGTACGGCCACATCAAGACCCTGGCCGAGGCCGAAGCCAAGGGCATCGAAGCCGCTGGTGGTAGCGTCGATATCTACCAACTGCCCGAGACCCTACCGCAAGAGGTCCTCACCAAGATGCACGCTCCCGCCAAAGACAGCAAGTACCCTGTGCTCGAGGACCCCAAGACCCTCGAGCAGTACGATGGCTTCCTCTTCGGTATCCCAACTCGCTACGGTAACTTCCCAGCCCAGTGGAAGACCTTCTGGGACAAGACTGGTGGACAATGGGCGAGCGGTGGCTACTGGGGTAAATACGCCGGCGTGTTCATCTCCACCGGTACCATGGGCGGAGGCCAGGAGACCACTGCCATCTCCGCCATGAGCACCCTGGTTCACCACGGCATCATCTTCGTCCCGCTCGGCTACAAGACTGTCTTCCCTCTTCTTGGTGATAACTCCGAGGTCCGCGGTGGCAGCCCATGGGGTGCTGGAACTTTTGCCGTAAGTCTTGCCTGACCTCATCCTGATGCTATTTCAGCATGATGAGATCACCAGCTGACATGACTGTGGGTAGAACGGCGATGGTTCCCGCCAGCCAACCGAGAAGGAATTGAAGGTGGCCGAAGAGCAAGGCAAGGCATTCTACAGCACCCTTGCCAAGGTCGCATGACTGGATGGCAGTGATAGTACCGCACAGCCGAAGTCCGGCTCTGCTGTTCCATCAGCAGATGATACCACGAATAGTGACGCGGCAGCAAAGAAAGAGACGAATGGAACAGGAACCACAGCAGCCGGGAGTCAACCGGCTCCAGAGTCGACCTCTCAGGCTCCAGAGCAGGAGAAGTCGAAAGGACCCTGCGGCTTACCCTTCAAGTGTACTGTGTCGTAGTCTCCATATAGTTTACAGGAAACTCTTGCAAATGATCAAGCTCGGTGCATGATGTTGTTGAGAGGTTATGTGTTCTTGTTTCAGAATGTCAACTAGGTCATTGATGCCGAATTTTATGTTAAGACCTATGAAGTTTTCGCCGCATCATCCAGGGAGACTGCTGCAACGCCATCAATCAAAGAGCTCTGCTGTCCGCCGATCCTCTGCTTGACTTCGATCTCGAGGTTTGCCATCTCTATTTCCACTCCATCCTTCTCGGGGTGACCCTCCGGTAGACCCATCTCCTTGATCTTACACTTGCCCGCGCGAAGCTCGTCCTCGCCAAGAATAATGGCAAACGGTACACCGTTGACTTCCGCCGCCTTGAATTGCTGCGGCAGCTTTGGCTTCACCTTCCAGCTAAACTCAGCCTTGATACCTGCGTCCCATAATCGCTTTGCGACCTCCATCCGTTCCGGTAATAGACCCTCAAAACCTTTACCGCCAAATGCCATAACGTAGACGTCGACTTCGTTGTTTCGTACGACTGCAGCGGTCTTGGATGCTGCTAGCCGTGCTTTCGTGATGGAGAAGATTCGATCGACGCCGAATGAGATTCCCACGCAAGGGATTTGCTGTTTACCAGAAAACATCGATACGAGGTTATCGTAACGACCTCCTGCTGCGACCGATCCGACGCCGACCGACGGGTCATTTGATCGATCCTCGTCGGCGTCAGTGGTCTTCTTAGGTTTTCGTGCGCCAGATGAGCTCGGGGCGGATCCCTCCGTCACAACCTCGTAGATGACGCCAGTGTAATAATCCAGTCCTCGAGCGAGAGACATGTCGAAAGAGATCTTATCAAGTACCGAAAAAGACTCGAGGTAGGTGAAGAGCAGCGCCATATCTGCCAGACCAGCCTTTGCAGACTCGCTTGTGGACAGTCTCTCATCTTTCTGTAATAGTTCGAGGATATCTCTACCACCCTTCTTGACCACGTACTCGCCGATCTTGTCTGCCACCTCCGGGTCTAAGCCCTTCTCCTCTGTCATCTCTCTTCGCACCTCTTCCCATGGTGCCTTGTCGAGCTTATCCACCGCAGAGGAAATGGTGCGCAACTTGTCCGTTGGCACACCGCAAACCTCGAATATACCATCAAGAATCTTGCGGTGATTGATTTTGATTGTGTATGTTCCTTCCCAGCCCAAGCTCTTGAAGATCTCACAAGTGATCCTGATAATCTCAGCATCGGGAAGCATCGCATCGTATTCGCCTGCGATGTCGAAATCGCACTGGTAGAATTCCCGCATCCTTCCTTTTGCCATGGCAGGCTGATCTCTTCGATATACCTTTGCAATGTGGTAGCGCTTTATGTTCTTTACTGACGAGTTCATGGCGAGCCAACGCGCGAATGGTACCGTGAGGTCGTAGCGAAGAGAGCAGAGCTCACCACCTTGATCGGCAAGATCATAGATAAGTTTGCTGTCTTCGCCATATTTTCCTGACAAGATTTCTTTGAGCTCAAAAACAGGAGTGTCGATTGTGACAGCACCGTGACGCTTAAAAACATTGGTGATGGATCCAAAGATGCGATCGCGAATGACCATGTCCTTGCCCTCCCAGTCCTTGGTACCTTTCGGGACCTTGAGCTGGAAGCTCGTCTTGCCTTCGCCCTTTTCTTTACCCATATCGTCCTCGATTTGTGCCCCGTGAGGGGTGAAGCTAAACTGTCGCGTGAGGGTACAACTCTTCTGTGGTATGCGCAACAGGGTAGATGGTCTCGTCTGCCGTATAGTGGTGTTGGCACTACGAACACACGAGAAGGGAAGAGAAATTGGCTTCATGCAAGTCGTAGAAGATGAGTCAATGCTTGTATTGATCAATTGGGCATCGATGTCATTCTCTAAACATTTCTTGATTTTTGCCGGCCTGAGGCAGCAATGCGTCCGAACAGTTGCTTGGTCCACGCCGCAACTGACAACCATTGCAGCACGTTCTCTCTCTTCAACCTTGTACGGTTGACGATGTGATGGCAGCAATATCGGCCGGCAAGGCCATTGCAACACAAGACATCGCTGAGAAAGCGCGCAGAGAGTTGTTGCGCATTCTGGAGAGCGTATGTAAGCCTTGACCACCACATTTTGGGCTTGATAAACCATGCTCACTCGTCCTGCATAGGTTCGAGGCAAGAAGAACCTTGTCATTGAAAAGGCTCTCGCCGGTACGATTGGCTTGTTCGTCAAGTTCAGCACGTTGCAAGAATATGGAGTCGACAAGCTCTTTTTCTTGGAAAACCACAATGTCGATTCCACCCAGCGCAACATCATCTTCCTCGTACGAGGAGAAAATTCCAAACAGACTCGCATGGTAGCAGGTGAGTGAAGATCGTATACAGCCCTTCTGGTGGATGGGAGGTCCATCACGAGCCAGCGAGGCACCGGATCGTAAATGAGATTACTTAGATTCACTTCACTCCACTCTCTGTACTCCAGTCTTGATCCATATATCGAAGGCATCTGCCAAGATTCAGCTCAATCATTGGGAGTCCCCTGTGCATATGTTCCGAACAGGGGCTCCTCAGATCCGTGCTTACATGCTCTATGAGCATCATCTGCTCTGTTCGATGGAGGCTGACAGGAGTAGAGCAGATTCACCTTGTCCGAAGTGAAAGTAAGACCGACCACGACTTCACGGTCATTTGGGTGCCTCGTCGCACCTTAGTGAGTAATTTGATACTTGAGGAGCATGGCGTGCTCGGCGAAGCAAACATCACGGAGCTTGAAATGCATTTCCTGCCACTCGAACAAGACCTCTTGTCTCTCGAACTGCCAGATGCATTAAGCGAACTGTTTCTTCACAAAGACCCAACTTCGATTTTCGCGTCAGCTAGAGCATTGATGCTCTTACAGAAACAGTACGGGCTATTCCCAAGGATTCTCGGCAAAGGCGACAACGCAAAGAAATTGGCAGACCTACTACTTCGCATGCGCAACGAAGAGGATGTCAATGCAACATCCGATCCCAGCAGCACTTATCTGACCTCTTTCGGGCTCACGCCTAGTTCTACAGTGGAAAATTTGATCATCGTTGACCGTGAATTTGACCTTCCAACGGTGCTTGCCACACAACTTACCTACGAAGGTCTCTTAGATGAGCTGTTTGGCATAGCCAATAACCAAGCAGAAGTAGACTCTTCTGTTCTGGGTCCAACACCGGTAGCTGGGCAGAAGCAACAACAGAACACGGCCACAACAGCTACTAAGCGCAAAGTTGCGTTAGATAGTACGGACAAGCTCTACCCAACTCTTCGGGATGCCAACTTTGCAACGATTGGCCCGTTGCTAAGCAGTACTGCACGGCGTCTCCAAGGCGAAGAGCAAACAATACGAGATCAAAATCAATCCCTTACAGAGCTTAGGGATACTGTCAAATTATTACCATCGTATCAAGCAGAGTCCACAAGTCTCAAGATTCATGCAAGTCTTGCGGAGGAAGTGACGAAATTCATTCGTGGGGACTTTTTCCGTCGCACGCTTGAAGTCGAACAGAGTCTGCTTGCTGGAGGCGATGCAAGCAGTATTCATGAAAACATCGACGAATTGATATCTCGCGCGGCACCTCTGCCAACTATCCTTCGATTACTCGCATTGGAGAGCTCCCTCAGCAACGGTATTCGACAAAGAGATCTTGAGCACTTCAAACGACAAGTTCTGCACGCTTACGGCTTCCAGCATATGCTCACGCTGACCAACATGGAGAAGATGGGTCTGATTGTGCCACGAGAAAGCCACCGAGGCTATCTCAATCCGATCGCAGGAACTGCCGGGCAGACATCCACAGACTGGAACGCAGTCCGCCGAGCTCTCTCCTTATGGATCGATGACATCCAGGAGACTGACCCGAACGACATAGCATATGTTTTCTCCGGCTACGCACCTCTTTCTGTTCGACTCGTGCAATGCATACTCCAAAAGTCCCACTTACAGGATCTCGTCGCGCCGACTCGAAGCAACGGTCCTGTGAAGACGGAAGTTCGCTCCACGGTAGGAGGTACAGGGTGGACTGGCTTCGCAGATACGTTGGCCAAGATTCGTGGTGCGACGGTAGACCTGTCACAGAAAGGGGCAGATGCTGATGCGTCCCACGCCCGAAAGACATTGCAGGGTAGCAAGGATGGTCCGAAGACAAGCGTCGTATTCTTCTTGGGTGGCATTTCGTATGCTGAAATTGCTGCTCTGCGCTTTATTGGAAAACAGTTACAAGAGAGCAGTGGCCGGAAGCTGATCATCGCGACTACAGGTGTGATTAATGGCGGGAAGATGGTAGGAACAGGCATTGAGAAGGGGGGCTTCGGAGCCTAGCGAGTGGAAGCATAACCGTACTCCATGCCGACCATTGCGACAAGCATTATCTCCTCTTTCAATTCTGAATCGCAGGTTAACACATCGATATGCAGACCATTTAAGACCGAAGCATGAAGCACCTAATCGTATACAATTCGTGCTTAATCTCAACCTTTCAATTACCAAATGACCGTCTTATCATGACACAAGCCGTACAGTTTTGTCTTTGTCTTAACACCGAATAAGCCAAGTCTTTTAGAAGACATCCGCACTCGTGATCTTGACCTCCGACACAGGTCTATCGCCAGCGGCCGTCCTAACGGCGCCTAGCTTATCCACCACATCCATACCCTGCACCACATGTCCAAAGACGGTGTGCTTGCCGTTCAAGTGTGGAGTCGGGCCCAGCGTGATGAAGAACTGGCTACCGTTGGTGCCGGGGCCTGCATTTGCCATGGACAGAATGCCCTTCTCCGTGTGCTTCAGCGACGGCACGAACTCGTCTTCAAATTTGGCGCCGTAGATCGACTCGCCACCACGTCCTGTGCCGGTGGGGTCGCCGCCTTGGATCATGAATCCTTTGATGATTCGGTGGAAGATCACGTTGTTGTAGTAGCCTCGTGAGGCGAGAGTGGCGAAGTTGCGGCAGGTCTGATCGGAGCAAGGAGGTTAGCAAGAGGGCTATGCGAGCTCTGTAGCCATGGAGATGTGATGATTACCCTCGGAGTCTGGTCCTTGTACAGCGCGATCGTGATATCACCAAGAGTAGTATGCAGTAGCACGCCCTCGGGGATCGGGCCATCGCTGGCACCAGATCCAGACGTTGGTGCTGCAGAGCTCGAGGTGGGTGTTGCTGAGGAGCCACTGGTGTGCGAGGGAGATGCAGAGCTCTCTTTCTTGTGGAACATAGACTTGAGCTTATCCATGATGAGGTGAGAGCTGTATATGTGACTGCGGGTGTGGGAATCTGATATAGTTACAGTAGTGATGGCTTATAGGAAGGTATGAATAAAGTAGTAATAGGTGGGTAACAAGCTGGAACCTACGCGTTTATACTATGTCGATATATGGTGAAGTCACAAATATAAAACCTGGAATGTGTTACGAAGCTTGGACTGTAACTTCGACGTCAGCATTGAGATGCGTCATGCAGGGCACCGTACAACCACGTGGGGATCAGACACGACGCGCGATGATTGCACGTGGCTACAGCATGCATGTGGATGGTGAATAATAAGTGACTGTTTGTAGCATCATGAGCGAGAGGAAATGATGAGATGTTCACGGGGTGCAATTGCGTACGAAGCCAGCTGCTGAAATCATTGCGCAGGAGAGGGTGCGAGCTAGTCGTACGCCGTCCGTCTCTGCGTTCAACCAGGCGGCGAAAGGGAGTTCTGAGCTAAAATCTACCGAGCAACCTATCGTGGGGTCTTCTGGGTGAAGCAGGACGGATTAGTAGACCCGTCTTGGGGTGACACAAACTGCTTGGCCATACAGCTCGATCTCGGCGCTGTGTAGCTAGACTTCCGATCATTCTTTGCAATCAAAACGCAGCAAGAGCTCATGCATTCGTCGCTTCCATCACAACGGGCGCTGTTATTCTTTCTTGTCGTTGAGAGCTTGGAAGACGAGTTCAGCGTCGGTGTGTAGAGTCTGCGTAGTGCCCAATTAGATTGGATGAACTATACCACAGACCATGCAGGTATCGATCAAGGACTCCACCGGCCCAGGACGCATAAGGCGGACTGATTTCAGGATGGAGTCAGGTGTAGCTCTAAGATTGCCGAGCCTTGAAACACGTTGGCATAGATGGTGGCGGGTGGGTTTGCGCTCGAGAAATGTATTGCAAGTATCTGCAATGATGTACCTGAACAGCGAAGCAGAAGGCAAGGAATTCGAAGGCAAAGTCTGAATTAACAGTGTTGAGGGGCTCGAACGCTCATGAGAAAATGAATTCTTTCAAGACAGGACTCGCAGCAAACTCCGGGTTCAGCAAAATACAGCTGCTTAATACTTTAGTAATGGCGCCAGGAGAAAGCTAGTGGTTGTGTGACTGACTTCAAGAAGTGGTTGAGGCCTTCCTTCCGGTGCTCTAGGAACTTTGGTCGGAATCTCGAGACGACGCTTTTTCGTGGTAATTGTGGGATCATCGCCTCTGCATGTGGAAAGGAGCGTATAAGACTGGTGCGTAGAGTATCGAACTCGGAGTATCTATGGAGATGTATCAGACAAGCACCGAGCCACTACTCGTTGAGCTCCGGCATACATACCGCTTTCGCAGATTAAGAAGACCTCCTTTCAAGGTCTCTACTGTACAATGCCATACGATATATGCTCCCACCCCGCTTGGACCAGTGACACACACATATTCGTCAATGCTAACAGACTTGGCCCAGCAAGCTTGAGTTTGTTCGTGATGCTCCTCGGAGTGATCCTCGAGTAAGATCGGAGTGGTCCGGTTATGAGAAGAAATAGAATGGTAGCTCACGGTTGAGACGGTGCGATTATGCCCACCAGTGCTCCAAAAGGGTGGGGGCGCATCGGTGACATGAGAATGCTCTACATGTTGTTCTGTGTCCAAAGTAAGGCCTGTAGGATTGCCCGGAGTGTTGTTGGCTGAATGGTAAGATGGTGTATGCTGGCTACGTGGTCTCGACTCCGGCTGTGTGCTCGATACTGGATGTGCCATCCATTCGAAAATAGCAGTAATGGTGCTTGCGATAGTCGGAGAATATTCACTTGAGAATACATGCATCCAAGATAATGATGCCGTCACGAGTTCGCCACAAATGGCGTCCAGAATCTGGTTCACGAGGTTGGTTGATCGCATCCCACGCGATTGGCACAACCCTATATCGGGAGGCGCCCTCCCCGCTCCCGAACCCTGCATGCCGGTACTGGATTTAGGATCAACATTGCATTTATTATCGCCTTTACATGTGACAGACCTCCCTTACAAGCACATGTGCAACTCCACAGCAACATGGACTTTATGATAATTTCTGTTCCGGATTGCTGCTCTTCACATGTTGACACCGCGACTCTTGATGGAGGATTCCACTTTGGTATGCTGTCACGATATCATGGGGCGCCTTGTACATTCCCTCCGATGCACCTTGCATGCGCTCCGTACATGTGTGGATGGCCGCATCTGAATCGGTGGTAGCGGAAGGCTCTCCATTACTGTGCAGCGTGATAAGCCACTTCCATTCCACTGCAACTGGGTACATGTACTGTGTAGATTCAAGTTATCTGCTGTCCCCTCGTGATGACCCCGGTCATGGTTGGCCTGCGCCAGCACCTCAATCTAGATAGTTCAACGGCTTTGTTGGAAGCAGCCGCCTCGATACAGATATATCCCTCGACCTCAATCTCGTCCTCCTTCAACCTCTATTTCTCTTCACCAGCACCTTCTAATTTGTTTCCAGTGTCCTTTGTTCTCTTCGTCCTTGTTCGCCTGACTTAGCACGTAACGTGTACCAAATTGGGTGCATCATTTTCTCGTCACTCGCTCTTTTAACATTCACAAGGTGCGGAGTACAAGCGGCAAGACCGGCCAGTATCTACGAGCTTTACTGCTACGCTCTTGTTACAGCACTTGACAATTGCATTCCCACCACTCATAATCATCAACAATACAGCGATATTCTGCCAGTATGAAGAGCTTCACCACGTTTTCAACCGCAGTGTCTCTGCTCGCATCTCTCGTCTCTGGACAGTACGCCATCGATCCCAACTCAGTCGCGAACGGTACGCGAGATGAGTGGTGCACCAGTCAGCAGGCTCAGTGTCCACTGTGAGTCTATGAAATGTGGTCATACCTCTGTCTGTGCCTACTAACCTTTGCTCCTCGTAGGATTTGCCTGCAAACCGCCGCCAACTCTGACGAAACTATCAGTAACGACTGCGATCCCTCAAGCCTCACGTACGCTTGTGTCTGTTCGAACGGACTATCTCCCAACATCTCCGAATACTCCCAAACGTTGCCGTACTTCATCTGCACCCAGTGGGGCACCGAGTGCGTGTCGAACTGCAACGGTAACACGGACTGCCAAAGTGCCTGCCGTCAGGACCATCCATGTGGTGCTCTCAACCCGACCAAGGTCAATGTCACTTCGACTGCTTCGACATCGACCAGCGCCACCTCGGGCGCTTCTCTTGTTCAAGGAGCTGCGACCACAGACAGCAATGGAGCTACAATCTACACTGGATCTGGTGGAGCAAGCGCGACAGATCTCCCGAACGGGGCTGAGCCTGGCTCCAAAGCTGCTCAGACTACGACCAACGGAGCTGTCAGCGTAAGACTTGCAGCACTCAACATGGGCAAGACATTTGGCATAATGGGCGTCATGGCCGTTCTCTTCGGCGGGTTTGCTGTCTTGCTTTAAGCTTCACAACCTCTCCGACAATCTCTTTGCCCGTCCCAATTCTATAACATCCGGTTTTGCAAGCGCGCTCGGAGGAGCAGACAACTTTCTCCTCAATTTCTGGTTGACAAGGGCCGATATAATTTGCTCAAGCTTTGCAAGACAGGCACATCATTGCCATTGCACGCGCCAGTCGTGCGTTCATTTGTTTCCTTTTTGGTAGCAAGCGATGGAGCAAGGAGCATTGGATTATAATTGGAAGCATAAATTATTTCTATGCAGCACTTCATGTTAATTGAAGATAGGGTGCTTGTCACGTGCGCCGTTAAAGCGCGATTCTCTACACGTTTTTAACCACTGTGCCGAGCTTCTTTGACCATGACAAGCCTCTCTTCTATGTTCTGGATCTACCACGTTTTGTGGCTAACTTACAGGAGCGATTGCCACGGAAAGTCATCGTTGGTCCGTTCCATGCTGTAAGAGACCAAGCCTCATTGATTCGACAGCTTGATCTGGATTGAGCGTAACATGTGTGTATAGTAGCTGTCATGAGATAGAGGTCGACTAGACGCAATATAAATTGAATGCCAGTGGACAAGCACGATGGGTAACAACGATGGCGACCTCTTGGCACGCCTGAACGCTCTAAAGCCAACCCAGATATCATTCGAGACCGCTCAAAAGCCGCACCTTGTTGATTTCGGAGCTGCTGGATTGGTCTCTACTGAGGACGCCCTTGCCGATCGACTCAGGAGTCTGCGATCCGGATCCACCAACAGTGCTAGTGCTAAAGCTGTGGGCTTCGAGCAGACTCCGGTTGAGGCGCTGACTTCTAAGGTGCGCGATGAGGTTGCCACCGAGACTGATCCGATCCGGGACTGGCAACACGATACTGGAGATGATCCGTCTTTGGACGAAATGCTAGCGGAGCTGGCGGACGACACGGCAGAGTGGAAGCTTGATCCTGATGACCCGAAGAATATACATGCTTTGATGCAAGAAGCCAAGAATGCGTTGCCGAAACAAGATGACTCTACACTGGTCAAGAGTACCGATGAAACCATTGACCTTGCCAATGTGGAGGTTCCCCCGGATCACGAAACGGAAGAGCAACGCTCGGATGCGCAAGATGAAGCAGATGCTGACGAGTATGTGAAGAAAGTCCTGGCTGAGCTTGACATGGACGAGAAGTATGGAGATACGTTCCCTGGCGCAGATACTTCACAGGACTCAGCAGCTAGAACGGATGAAGGAGGGCTACCGGATCTACATCTTCCTTCCACTCCGTCCGATGTACCAAAGTCACCACCTTCGTACGAGGACAGCGAACTGGAAGCACGATTCTCCAAGCTTGGTCTCGACCTTCCATCAACGCCAAGCACCGCACCATCATCCCAAGCAAAGGCAGTAGCAAAAGCCAAGGCGAAATCCAACCTTCCAACATACACGGACGAGGATATGGACAGTTGGTGCTGCATATGCAACGAAGACGGCGAAGTACGCTGTCTTGGCTGTGATGGCGACATTTACTGCCAGCAGTGCTGGAGGGAGGGCCATGGGAATGGACCGGGCCAAGAACGAGGACACAGAGCTGTGCAATACACGAAGAAAGGTGCGGCGGGACTTGCTGCTGCTTGAGTCGGTTATACTGCTCGAGTCCATTGATTAGACACCTTCAATACCTCGACGCATACGCTCTGCAGGCAACGGCCGTATGCAGAAGAACTCTAGCCAGGTCAGACTTTGCACAGGTGTCCAATCTGCTCCGCGAACGCCCCGTCACACTCCCGGAGTACCTATACCAGACCCAAGCAGTGACTGCCTCTAAGAACCAAACCCGCAATACACAGCGATGTCCAGCCATGAACCAGATCCATTAGCACTTTGGCTCGTTTCCCTGGTCCGACCACCTCTGTGCCTCGACCTTGATCCCAAGTACCGATGACCGCTGTCTTGCAAGTACCATCAGCGAATCGCATCTTCGACAAAAACCCTGTCCAGGCCCATGACCATGCCATATTGCCTGTCGAGCGACCTCTGAAAGCTCCAGAAGCGTCCTCCGTAGGGATCGCGTATGACTGCGGATCAGAGTATTGGTCAACGTGATTCGGAAGGCCAGAGGTCCTCGGATTCCCAGGATGGTTGGGCTCGTCCATGCTCGCTTTGTCTGCTGGGTGGATGCTGATCAGGAGCGATAGGATGAGAGAGAGAGTCGAGGCTTTAGCTTGCAGTCTGTGGTAAATGGCCGCACTTCTTATTGCAGAAGTAAAGAACTTACCGCTTTGTAGTAAAGAAAGCCAACTGTGGCATCGTGGTGAATCAATAGCGACTGGTAATATCATGGACCGCCAGTCTGTGACTATTGATACAATCCAGTTCGCAAATTGTCGCATCCATGGATAAGCGGTTGTGTCCTTAGGAAATAACAACTACCATAACCATCACGGAAACAGGCTTGCTTCATTGTCGACACGCATAGTTCACTAGATACAGACATCACGACTATGGGCAGCATACCTGGCGAAAGTGAATATTGGCATCTGGAAGAGACTTGATCGTGATCATAGAGACAGGCGATATGTACAAAAACTATGGGATGCAACTTTTAAAAATCAAGCGTCTCGGCTCCTGGCCAGGTCGGAGAAACGAATCTCACTCATACCCTGAACTCCGCTCCTCTTGAAGCGACATAATCATACGTGGCCTGTCGAAACGTATCAGGGAGAAGTGAGAGCTTCGTAAGCTCGAACTCGAGCAGATCAACATCTCCTGCTGTGGCGTTGTACTGCGGCCAGGCCGTCTGATCACCGAGCGAGTTCGGGTCAAGCTTATTGATGAAGGAGATGTAGTACGTCTGGACGGCCTGCGTGACTGGGCTGTCCTCGAGCCCGACCATGCCGAACATGTACAGCAGATCTAGGCCGTGCGTGGTGCCAAGGATAGGGAGGGCGTGGAAGTACGTATTAAGATACGACCACGTTTGGACCGTGGAGGAAATGGCGGCTAGATATCCGCGTCGTGTGATGGTAAAAGTGATGTCACCCAGGACGGCAGCAAGACGCTTGAACTCTGGGGAGATGTTGTTAAGTACCCCAGTGTTGAAAGGAGATCCTGCAGGCTGGCCTATAAGAGGCTGATCAGGATACGTTGCGAGGAGTGCAGTAACATGGTCTTGTGCATCAGGGTTGCTGGTGAAGTAGGTCGTGAGGTAGTCGATCGCCTCTGAGTTGTCCAGGATGTCCGTCAGCACCAGAGTGAACAGGGTGCCTTCGTCCTGCTGATCGCCAATGATGACGGGGACTTTGGCATATGCACCGGACCTAAGTGGGAGTTCAGGCGAAACAGGGAAGAAGTTGTCACCAGGATCAGGTCTTGGTAGATAAGAGAGATCAAGAGATGAGCGTGCAAACAGCCCGGGCACCGAGTTTGCAGCGCCCAGAAAGGTGGTGTAGTCCACGGAACGTAGACAAGCCAAGGTGTCGTCAGCAGAAGAACAACCGGCATTCTCTACGACTGTATTGTACACCGCTTGGGGCTTGGCATCGGTGACAGGATTGGCAGGGACTGTAGAGCCAGAATTCATGATGGCAGCACGAAACAGCGGCTTTCCCTTGTAGGTATGGTCGCCACCATTGATGATCGTGTGATCGTACGCAGAGATGGCGCCTGCGCTTTCACCCCAAATGGTCACTTTGTCCGGGTCTCCACCGAATGCTGTGTAGAGATGTGAGACATGGTTGGCAACGTAGAGAAGATGCACACTTACCTGCGATGTTTTCGGCGGTCCACTGGAGGCCCAGTCGTTGGTCGCGGAGACCAAGGTTGGTGGAGTGGTCATCAGCAAGCTCTTGGCCAGCAAGGAAACCGAACCCTCCCACACTATGATGGTGTTAGCAAGAATCACGACTTCGTTCCATTGTAACGACGCACCGGTAGCTCACAGCCACGTAAATCACTGGTTGGCCAAGCTTCACACTTTGAGCGACGAAATTGCTTCCGTCATACATTCCAGACCATCCGAGTTCAAAACCACCTGCGATTGCATGTCAGCCATGCCCATTCACATTCAATGCGCGACCTGCACGAACCTCCGAATATCCAAAACACTACTGGGAGGTTGGCGTCCGACGAAATCCCGGCCGGACGATATACCTGCATCGTCAAGCAGTCTTCGCCTTGATTTGTAGCATTCTGAAGTAGAGGTGAGTTCAGCAGCTCCGCCAGAACGTTCGTCGGCAGGTTAGCCAGACCAGTTTGGTCATCTGATATGACCTGCTGAGGACAAGCTCGTGGATCTGCAGTGGCCATCAAAGTGCCGAAGGATGTGGTGAGAGACTGAGGTGGTTTGAGACGCAGGCTTCCAACTGGAGGTTGCGCGAAAGGAATTCCCTTGAACGAATCGATGCCGTTATTTGTTGCGCCGATGATCGTTCCATTCTGTATCTCGACCGTTGGAGCAGCTGCACGTTCAACTGTGGGAGCGGCCAGGGCCAATGTTGCCAGTAACGGGGTGAAGAAGAGGCTCAACATTTTGGTGCAGTTGACAGGATTGTGGTGGCAACAGAGGCTCCAGTCTCACGTCTTCGTCTACCAGTAGGCCAACACTCGGCTCTTCGGTAGCTTGATCGGGAGAACTTGTCGACTCACGTTGGCAGGCAACCCTTCAGTTGTGTAAATACAAAGGATTCACTTGGGCTCGCCCGCCATATACGTAAATGTGAGATCCGAATTGTACGGGCCAAGATCCGGACACTACTATCCGCTCTGCTCTGTGATAGTCCGGATGTCTGAGATCAATTAAGCTCTAGCCAATGCGATACGAACCTGTACGACTGTCGATCACAAGCCAAGCGCGCCAGACCAGTGACAGGCCGGCACTTGCTCACGCAATCAGAGGCGTTTGGTGTTGAAGAATGTAACCAGTCTTGTGTGTGGCTTCTGCTGGAATTGCATGGCAGTTCAGCGCGCACATCATATCGCAGGAAGATGGACGCAGACGTCTTGTATACTGTGTTTGCTCGCGCCATGTGACAGACATTGATTGTGTGGCATCGAAATGTCAGGCTGGAGACCGAGAACCAAACAGCGCGTCAGACGACATCAAAGAGCAACGCCGACCCAATCAGGAGTACGAGACCAGTGTTTGGCGATCAGAAGGCGTCGGCTGTATGAAGCACGAGTCTCGATGTCCAGTATGGTGCTCGTCATCACGACCATCAGCAGGTCGAACCCTGGCCATAACTCGTCGGAATACAGATGCTTTGGGGTCGAAACCCGGGCGCATATGATACTCCAAGACGATTCAGGGTTGGACCCGCCTCAAAGCTTGATCGCTGGCAGATACCCGACACGCCGGTTGTCGCATGGAGTGGCGCTGATGATGAAACGTGATTGTGATGAAGAGCATCCACGACATTGATTGCCGGAGATCACTTCAGCGAACAGCAAGTGTAGATGGATACTGAAGTGTGATATGGACGAAATATTATCGTGGTGGCAATTTGCGGTGTCGCCAGTACCAAGGTGAGTCAGCAGCGCTCGGCAGCTCCACCTTGACTGCATGTAGTCCTACTGATCTGTCAATATCGTCTAACCATAGACGTGTGTATACTCCGCGCCTATATGTCCAGAAAGCACCACTCCACAAAACCCCGCAAAGTGAGATGCGAATTGACCCGTAGTGGAGACGAGCATTCGCTTAATCTACTAGACGATGGCTGAGCACCATCGCTCACCTCTTGGCCTGCTGCACGAGTCCGATAGCGATCACCAAGACTTCCACTTGTTCAACTTGCGGTCCTACACCTTCCGGGGATGTCGAGATGCTTCTCCAGAATGCTCCATATCTACCTACTCCAAATCACTTCCATCACCACAACCCGCAGCTTATTGGTGGCAACTTTTGGCCCGTCGTGCGTTGCCGGCACTGAGTAGTGTGGCCAAGTGCTTTTGAGCCTTGTGAGGGATCTCATGCCTGGAAGGCTAAGGATGGATTTCCCTTGCAGACCCAGTTCATGGACCATTCACTGTCTCCACAAAGCCGGAAAGACGCCGCATAGCATGTGCGATCTTCTGCTCAGCTTGTAGTTGTCTCAGGACTGCGATGAGTGGACGACAGCGTGGTCTTGCTCCGCGATGGAATAAGCGACGTCTTCCCGTACGCGCTACTCGATCTCGTTGAGGAGGTCTTCAAAATGGAAGTGCTTCGCTTCGAAGTCGTACTCGATGTCCTGGCCGTGGAGCTTGCGCTTAAGCTGTGGACACTCTTGCACAACCCGGAATGGGCTAGAGTATTGGCATCGACCAACGCCATTGGCATACCGTTTGAAATGGTTATGTTCAGTGTACCGTACCTGTCTGTCGTGTAGGAAGTGCAGCCAACAACGTCTGTATAGGATTTACTGGCTGCCAGTCCCGTCAAGGCCCTACCAAGCACAACAAATGTAAGTCCACCAGATCCGTGGTTGTTGAACAGCGCTGTCACACGGTTTCCATAGGCACCTTTCTGCGTCACGATCACTTTGCTATCAGCGTGAATGATCTTGCCTGTCTGGACTGCATACGTCTTGTCACGAGCAGTAATGGAATTTCGGAGGACGTTCAGCCGTGCTATAAGACCGTACAATGCGGTAGTAGTATTGTAGTGAGAAGGCCACAAAGGCTGTCGATTCTCCGGATCAGCGGAACCGACGAAGCCTTGTTCCTGGCCATAATACACTATTGGGATGCCGTCACTTAAGATGCTGAAGGCAATAGCATTACTGATCAGGCTCTGATCCGATGTAAGAGATGCAAAGCGAGTGTTGTCGTGGTTCTCGATAAAGTTCCCAAGTAGAGTGGTGTCCCCACATGTGGACCTCATGGTAGCAATACCAGCAGCCAGTTCAGTCATGGTAGCAGAGGCACTCGAGAATGCTCTTTTGATCCAGAAGTAGTAGGCATAGTTCAGCACACCAGGCATATAGTTCTGGTACGAGCAGAGCAGTGTCGGATTACCATTGAACACTTCACCGACCGCATACACGCCAGCCGCGTCGACGAAGGAGGGAAAGAAAGCTGGGTTTACTTCCATTGCGCTGTCAATACGCAATCCATCAACTACGGACTGGTTAGCCTTGAAGACCTCTCAAAGGACTGACCTATGGACTTACTGGTATAGTTCTTCACAAACGACTTGACCCAGGTGTTCCACATCGATTGCACCTCTCGACTCTCGGTCTTCAAGTCGGGCAAAGAGACCTTGTTGTCGCCGCCCCAGCATTGTTGGCAACTGGTCATGTTGGCATAATCGATTCCACAGTACGGATGGTAATAAGACTTTTTGTTGAATGGATGGAACATATCGTATTCAACCTGCAAGTGGTTTCCATTATATCCCATATGGTTCGGCACCACATCGACCATGAGATACTAGCTGATGTCAGCAATAGAACCTCTGGACGCTTTACATCAAGATCGAACATTGGCTTACCATGCCTCGAGCATGCAATGCCGTTGCTAGGGCTTTAAGGTCCGCCGGAGTGCCGAAGTTAGGATTGATCGAGTATATGTCCTGAGCCCAATATCCGTGATATGGTAGGCCATATGGCGTTGGCGTGTCCAAGTTCTTAACGACTGGCGAAATCCAGATCTGCCCGAAAGCGTTTATCAGCACTCATCGCATCGATCAATGTTCACGCCTGACATCCGACTCACGGCAGTAAATCCCATCCCTTGAATGTAATCCAGCTCTCTGATGATGCCTTGGAACGTCCCACCGCAATAGCCACCCAGGTTGCAAGACTTGGGTGTGGATCCTGTGGTCGTAGCGAATCTGTCCGTGAGAAGCTGGTAGATGGACTGCGATCGCCATTCCGTGGGTGATAGGGCTGAGCCACAGGCCGCCAACAAAGGCAGTTGCTTGAGAAGACGCATTGATCAATAGATGAAGAGTGATAGGAATCGAGTAATGGTCTCGTTTCGATGTAATTATCGAAGATGTTGGATCTCATCGATTGACAGGCTTATGCCAGACACTATATACCACATCTCCGAATCACCAGCAGACTGGCACCTGAGGGTGGATCCTGGAGGCCTTCATCGTCGCTGTAGATGCTGTCTAATGGTCGAACTCAATCGACATCACTTGCCGGAGATGTGAACGCCGTGATCTAATCGAGAACAGCTGATGATTGCTGCGACACCCGCACGTATAGATTCAGCAGTTTAGCTCATATCCACATATTGATCAAACAATGGGCATTTGAGGTTTGACCGAGTATCTCCCTTGTGCTCGCCGAAGTGTGGAGTTCACGATGTAGGAATCCGTGTCCGGTCCATGCAGTTTCTTCCTCTGGTTCCAGCTTATATGTGGCGTGCTAAGATCAACCGACAACCTAAGAATGGCAACACGCATGGCTGTTGAGGGTAGTGTGCCAACGAAGGGCTATCATGACGCAGTGTCCTGGACACCTCTCCATGCATGTGATTCTAGTCGAGAGTCATGTTTTGACACGGAAGCAGACATAGCCGTGGTGGACAAAGGAGGTGTTTCCGCTATTAGGTAGACTGGAGAAAGACAGTACCTTATGTTAAACAGATCCGACGTGCAGAAAATCAAAATTGCTCTATTCTCCCACAACATCTCAATCACAAGCAAGGTACAGATTCGGCTTTAACTGAAACTCTCACATGTCCATAGATGATCGACTTGCGAACTGATATCGCCAAGGGTTTGCGGCTACGAATAATCATGAGCCTAGGTAGAATACGTTATAACATTGCTCCGCCATATGACCTCTTCGTTGTTGCATATTCTTACGTTGCGCGGTGCTACATTTGCGTCCATCGACCCGGTTCCATGTGTTCGAATCAAAACTCAAAATTCCCGAGAGCCATCAATGTCCAGACTGGGACCACATGCGGTGCGATGATGTATCGATCCAGGCGGAAACACTCAGCTACTTTTCAATGCCACGATGCCAAAAAGAAAAGCATCCTAAAACTGCGCCTGCTTCGAGGCGACCTTAACGCCCTTGCTTTCCATCCCCGCCTTGAACATGTCTCTGATATCGGCTTTACTGTCTTGGGTCTCCTTCTTGACGCTGCCATCCTTCTGCTGCAGACTTTCTAGGAACATTCGTTCGACCATTTGCTCGCCACTCTTCTCTGCTGCTTTTTCGTCTGCCGCACTGACAGCTTCACCAGCAACACGCTCGTCAAGTGCGAGCTTCGATTCTCCGAGCGCATGGATTTGCTCTTCGATGGTACCACGTGTAACAAGACGGACGACATCAACCTCACGAGTTTGTCCAACACGATGAGCACGATTCTCCGCCTGAATGTCGTCCTGCGGGTTGAAGCCAGAATCGAAGATGATGACCTTGTTCGCGCACGCAAGGTTGATACCAGCACCACCAGCTTTGGTGGAAAGCATGAAGACGGTGATACTCTCGTCGTTGTAGAACTGATCAATCATGTCCTGACGGATGTCCATCCTGGTCGAGCCATCCAAGCGCATGAACTTGATACCCATGGTTTCGAGCACAGCTTCGAGGATGTCCATCATGGTTGTGAATTGCGAGAAAACCAACACTCGGTCGCCATTCGCAGCATATCCATCGACCAGCTCCTTGAATTTCTGTACTTTGCCTGAGTCCATCCATTCTTCCTTCTGCAACGCGAACTTGTGCAGGTAATCACGCTCGGCGCAGAATCGATGAACGCCGTAATCACCACCTTTGATGCTGACCGCCGCCTCCCCTGTCAGGTACGCGCGGACCTGATCCTCGCGATTGTCCCTGAACTCATCGTGCTTCATCAAGGCAGCCTGAATCTTATCAAGCTTCTTCTCGTTGTAGATGAGGCGAGATAGCAAAGGCTGGATCGCAACTTTGCGCAGAGCCATCATGATATTGGAGCTTGCTTTCGCGCCTTTAGCTTTACTCTTCGCTGCTGCTTTGTCGGCGAAAATCTGCTGCGCCTCGGCAACGGTTCTTGCGTAGTGTTTGGTTTGTGTAGCTGTCATATCACAGAACTCCACCCGACTGTGTTTGGTGGGGAGATCAAGTACTTGCGCCTTCTTGCGTCGAAGAATGAACGGGGTCATCATCGTGCGTGCACGAGCGATCCGTTGCTGTGAGAGCAAAGCAGCATGATCCACGTCTTTAGTGGTGGCTTTGTGCTTGAAAATGTAATCAAGCTCCTCGCGCTTGCCCTCGAAGATATTCGGCATGATGAAAGCCAGAATGGAAATGAGCTCTTGGAGATTGTTCTGTAGCGGAGTGCCTGTGAGCAAAACCTTGAAATCGGCAGGAATGCGCATCAATTGCTTGTACCGGTCAGTGGTATGGTTGCGCAGAGCATGAGCTTCGTCGTAAACACACACAGCAGGCTCCAGTCGACGAAGGAACTTGTTATCATCAGGAGCTTTCGTCATGTCGTATGTGGTGACAATGACATCAGTCTCAGCAAAGTCCTCTTCGATATCCACCTGCAGCTGCGGACGTTCTGCTTGCGAGCCATAATATGCACGAACATTCAAAGACGGAGCGAATCGAGCAAATTCGCGCAACCAGTTTTCCAATGTCGAACCAGGAACAATGACCAGATGCACACCGTCCACTTCTTGCTGTTGTAGATGGGCGAGAAATGAAATGACCTGGCATGTCTTTCCCAGACCCATATCATCTGCAAGTATGCATGAGATCTTCTGTGTCCAGAGCAAATTCATCCAGTTCAGTCCGACGAGTTGGTAATCCTTCATGACAAGGTCCGCATCCATATTGCTTGGCTGGCCCAGAAAACTTCCCTTCCCGTTCGATTTCTTCGATACAGGTTCATCGGCATGTACGGAGGTCGGGGTGCCGATACCAGAGTCATGCGCCTCGTCCATGTTCATAAGCTGTAGCTCGCCATCCTTCTCGTTGACCCGAGCACCCCACTTCTTGAGCGCCAGCCGAATAGGTTCACCAATCTTCTCACAATGCTCGTTGAGTTTGTCCACAGCCTCAAATGCGATCCACATTTGAAGACTCGTCTCTACAATTTTTTCACCGATCGGAATCTTCCTTGACTTCTTCCCGTTCTTTGTATCTGGCGCGTTGGATATAGTTCGTACAGTGTCCAGGCTCCTGAACGGCCGTTGATCCAGAAGATACTTCACATCCTCTTCTTGCCCCGAACAGAGATCGACTAATTGTGATACCGTGCACTCGTTCATAAATTTGAGAACGCTGGCTTCAGCATCAGTACTGTCAGCCTCCTCTGGAACATCAGCCTCTTCAGCTGATTCGTCCTCCTCATCCTCATCATCGATGACAATTGGACGTTTCTGTTGCTGAGCTGGGATTGGTTGAGCAGGTGGCGAGGAGCCAGGGCTGAGGGATCGCTGGGGCTTCCGGCCTTGCTGTAATCGACGCTTCGGCTTGGCGATCTCTGGTTCGTCTTCGATGACCTTTGTGACATTTGTCTTTTGAGAAGGTATGCTTCCTTTGCGATACTTGTCCGCGATCGAGACTGTTGGGACTTTGACCTGCTGTTTCACGGTAGGGCGTGCAAAAGTTTGCGAGCCACCACGAGCGGTTGCCTGCGACACAGATGTTGCCACACCGCGCTTAGCGACTGGACTCATGGAAGCTAATGGGTCCTCCTCAGAATCGGAGAACACGATTTCTTCGTGGTCAGCTATCCAGACCATGGCGCTCTCCATATTCCCCTTGCACTTTTCCAATGCTAGCACGCATTTATCAATGCTCGTGTGATTGCCCATGATTCTCTGCACAGATATGACCTTCTCTCGCATCGTCCAGTCAGGGATGTCATCGAGAGTATGGTATCGGGCACGCGGAGGCACAGGCTGAGCACGCTGCGGATGTGCTTGAGTTTGCGGTCGAGGTTTACGTGAGACGCCAGCATACGAGCTGATCATGTCGTCGGCGACCTTTGCAGCAGGCCCAGGCTTGTGCTCGAATTGTCCCATCAAACTTGAGAAGAAAGTATTACTTCCAGACGCCGGACGAGAGGACACTTGTGGAGACTCTTTCACGACTCGATCGCTTCGATTGGGAGTGGAGTCCAGCCCACGTCCACCTATCTTGAAGTTCTGAGGTCTGATGTTTGATCTCAAGCCTTGAGTCTCCTCATCCGAACTGTGTTGTACCGGTGGGTCTGGCTCGTCGTCGTCACTCGAGGTGAGGTCCACCGCTGTAGGTTTGCTTGACTGCACGCCTGGTGGGGGCCGGAAGTTTGTGCCCATGGGCCCGATTGAAGACGCGAGCAGACCACGGAATGGCTGCGGCTTTGCAATGGTACGACTGATGGGTCTGGCCGGTTGAGGCGAAGTCGCGATAGGAGAGGAGCGCGAGACGAGCACTCCCGTGGTGGGCGACTGTGGTGACTTTGTCTGAGGGAGGAGAGGCTGCGTCGGCTGCGTGACGTGTGGTTGGGTCTGCGTAGGGAAAGTACTATGTGCAATCGTCGAGGAGTGACGTGGAGCCATATCTTCGCGAAATTGATGGGCGCCATACTGGAGCTTCTTCGCCTGCGAAGGAAGCGGTACGGTGGCTACGGTGGCAGAGGTGAAGTCGTCCTCTACGAGCTCATCTCCGCTGTCGTCTTGCGAGTCGTAGGCTTTGGCCTGACTGCCATCGTTCAGTCGTCTTCGCTTGTGGGGTGTACCCTCAGATATAGGGTCACTGTCCGCCATACTGGGTGACGACCGTGTAATGCGGATAGCGGTCTAGTATGAGGTTCAGTGGGGACACATGCGTAGAGCAGACGTGAAGTTGAAGTTGCGTGATAGCCGCGCGACGCGATGACTAGAAGTGAAGGTCGAAAGCGAAAAGTCACTTCAGTGATAATGCTACCGCAGCCTCGATGATGGCGAAAGACACACGGACATTCAGTAGCAAGTCTCGCTACGCAATCGCTTGACCGAAGCGCAAGTATCGCTCTCAAATGTCAAAGCCACGAGCAACGAAATCGCGAAGAAAGTGTGTACGTGCTGGAAGTGACATTGGAAACGCGAAATGCATCTATATTGAGGCGCGGCAAATCGACTACAAGCAAACCTTCTTACTGCACCCTAGCGAGCGGTACGTGCAAGCCACAACTCAGACTTCACTTTGCCAAACACTGCATCTACCATATATGTAGCTAATGACCATCGAAATACGAGATCAATCCCCGTCCTTATCAGAACATATTTTCACCACAAAGAATCAACGATCATGACGACCCGCCGAATCACGACTCAAGAGAAGACCATCCTTGACCAGGACGACATCAAGACGCAGGATGGCCCGTCCAACATATCGCCTGCAGTGCCGTCGGCGGTGATATTCAAGCTGCTTGGTTTCACAGCTGCCATGGCGGTCGTGCCTATCGGGTCCTACTTTTTGACCGTGAACACAATTTTCCGAGGTAAGTTCAGTCTACATTCATCTTTTGCGAGTGAAAGACCGATATATTTCTCGATTGAAGAGACCCGAACTCTGAATTGAGAGGTCAGATCGACTTCAAAACGACTCCGTACCTGAGATGTATTGTAGCTAATACTTTTCGAAGGCAATGCGACATATGCTGGTGGGCTGGCAGCGTTCATGGCCAATGTTGTATTGATCGGATATGTGATAGTAGCGTTCTGGGACGATAAAAGCGAACGGGAAGCAGATGAAGCGGAACGTAAGAAAGGACTTTGATTCATGCCTCGATGAACCAGAGAAGCGCCTATATCTCGTGTTCATGATGGAGATCATGGCTCTGGGATGCTTCAGGAACAGGTGGCAAGCGATACTCATGAACGCATGTATGAATGTGTATTTTCTGATTTGCACAAGTCACTATGGGCATTGTTGCGGCATTTCATCACGAACAGTTCTATTCCAGCAATGTGATTTGCTTGGCAGAATGTGAACTTAAGGTATACAATAACTTTACGCAGCTAGAGTAGAGAAAGGCGAGCCGGTAAATGCCTGCCTTTCCAATCTGCTTTTCATCGTACTGTGCCTTCTTCGACCTGTGGCACCCTTCGTGAACCATCTGACCTAGATGCATATATAAGTCGAGGCATCTTTCTTCTTTTTCGGATGTATCGGCCTTCTACGTAGAACAAGGATCCTCGAATCCGCCGAAGCCCTCCACTTGCCTTGTTGTGACAAACATGACCACCAATCGCCGCACATAACCGCGATTGGACTCTGCTTCAAAACAGCGAGTAGCTGACAAAAGTAGAGAACTCCGATCCTCATGATAGATCATTCGCGGTTGTGCTGACCCCGATCCTGGGATCCAAAGTAACGCCAAACAAACGCCGTGTCGACAAGTCAATTCAATATAGGTGTTTGCCGCAATTCAAATCATTACTTCTTCGTGCAAGAGCATTCGTAAGTCCAGAACTCCCGATTGTCAATGGTTGTCATGTAAGCTTCGCATGAAGCCGGATCAGAGTTTTGCAGTTCCTACTTGCTCTTGCTAAATCTGCGCTTGAGCCAACTCTTTCTGTTCTCCGGCTCGGGGCGAGATGTGGGTGGCAGCTTGCCTGGGGGGAGGGGAGCATTTGTAGAGTTACCGAGCGGAATGGGACGGCGTGGCGCCTGATATGAGTGCATCGATGGAGCGCCTCCGCCAGCACCGTATCCAGCGTCACCGTTCTGCTGAGGATATGCGCCTCCATACGAACCTTGGCCCTGCTCTTCAAGAATTGGACCTCCAAAGCCCCCGCCATTCGGGTTTCCATAGCCATTGGCTCCTGCACCGTATGGATCGGAAGGTCTGGCGGAGGGGTTGTTTGGATCGATGGAGCTGTTCTCGCTGCTTGGGTCGGTACTCGTGGCCCAGGGGCCGGTGCTATCGGAACCAGGGTCGGTGTTCATCGTGTGCTGCGATGGGTGGTATCCATGCTGGCCGTATGGACGCTGGATGGTGCCCTCTGATTGCATGCGGCTACCACTGTATCGAGTGCGAGGTCCGCCAGCGTAGTTGTCTTGACGGGCTCCTCCATAATATCCACCATTGCTCTGAGCCGGCCGACTTCCATTATTTTCATAGCCTCCGCCTGTAGTTGCTTTCTTGTTGGCAAAAACGTTCCTCTTAGTATTGAGCAAAGAATACTCACCACCAAAATGGCCGCTGCTCCTCCTGCTTTGGTCTTGATAAGACTCTGGACGAAGGGTTAGCTTGAGCAACCACGGCGAATCGAATATGCCCTTACGAGATCTGTTTGACGATCGTCTTCTGTATCCATTATCGATTGCCTTCTCGAACGAACGTATTGTGTCTAAGGGCCGCTCGAGGCGGGGACGAGTGGGGTTGGAGAGATCTGGATCGGCTGAGAAATTGTTAGTGAAAAGAATGCCATAACGAGCATATCTGGGTGCGGTCTTACCAATGATATTGCCATCGGCATCTTTGTGAGTAAGATCGCGCAGTGGCTGAAGGGTAGATTCCTCGAGCAGGGCAGCAGCTGAAACCCCCGAAATATTAGTTGGAATGCTTGGGTTGCTAGCTTCGACTGGAAGTGCGGCGGCCATGTTGAGGAAGGTGGTTCGAAAGGATAGAGCGATACAGAAGCAAGTGCAGAAGCCTCAGCAAAGTGATGACAACCTAAGGGAAGATGGGGAAGGTATGTAAGATAGCAAAAGACTCAACGCACCTCCAGGTTGAGCCTCGTTGATAGCAGCGTTAGGGTTGGCTTTGCTGGTGTTGTTCCAAATGCCGTCACGCTTAGCTTTTTCTGCAGGTGATTCGGTTAGATCATTTCTGCCCTTGGAGCCGCTGCTCTTATCGCTCCGCGACGAAAAGGCGCGCGCGCGTTGCGGGCGTGGTGTGGATGGCTGATCCATGTTGAGCGATCGTCGCACGATTCTCGAAGCAGGTCCGGGATGCTGAAAGTTCCGGGATAGAGTCCGGATTCGAAGAGAGTTGAGCGACCGTTATTATCGACGCCGGTCAAGTGAATGGCCAGGACTCCAGAATTTACTGTATCCGGTTCGAGGATGCAACGGTCGTGGTGGCCGGTGCGCGGATGTGGTATAGAAGCGAGGGCAGTGGATGGGTAGCTTTTATGATCAAGTGATCTGGTGCGATGGTGAAGACAAATACAAGAATGAGGATAAGTTGAAAGAGTGGTTGTGAGGGTGGTAGAAGAAGAAGTCGAGGTAAAAGGCAGAGGTGAGCTTGAAAACGAGAGCTCATGGAGGAGCAGAGCAGAAAGATGATAGCGTGGCCGCGCAACCGTCGAAGAGTCGTCCCACGTTCTGTACACCAATACGCCCAAGCTACTTCGTTACAGCACCACAGCATTCACCTTCCAGATCTATTCATATCGCGGATGTGGCGGAAACTCAACGCTATTGTTCTACTTCTTCTCCTCTTCCCAAACATCGTCCGACCTCATCATCATTCCTCTAACTCTATTGCGCAGACGTCACTTCTCTGCAGCATCTACCGTTGTACGGCACATGCCTGGTAACCCGCGACGACAGCAGACATCATTTGTGCTCAGGATAGGATATTATCAAGCGCCCGAGAAGCTCAGTATGCGTCTGGGCGAGGACCATGCAGCTAAACAAGATCTTCCCCAGCCCATTCCAGCTTGGCACGGTACAAAGACATATACGAGGATCAGCTATGCCGCTTGTGACGACTAGCAAGAGTCTTGGCAAAAGGTCGCAGAAAAGATCGTCGACCAGATCGTAGATATCCACAGCGACGCCACTGTGGTTCGTAGAAGAACAGCTGCCATTCCGATGAGCACCATAATTACAGCAGCCTACCAGATACGCTTCTGGCGGAGCCCAGAAACTGAGTCTCTGTATCTCTGCTGCCATTGCTAGCTGTGTCTGACCGAGCTCAACCATCCAGAACTCGGTCTCGTCGCTAGACCCGACAAAGCATAGAGGATGAGCTCGAATGACGAGTCGAGCCACGGCAATGATACGCAACGCCACACTCCCATTCTGCCCCTCTGCTCTGATATGCATTGCGCTTTACCCAACCGAGAGACCTCAAACAGTCGTGCCACGCGTTCTCCCGACCCTTGTGTACTGTACATCTGTACATCACCCACATATTCTCCGTGGATACGGGATGTTACCCCAGGTTCGGCAATTGAGTGAGTCTGCGAGCACAGATAATGCGTTCAGTTACCACGTCCAAGATTGGAGGAAATTCACTGACGAGGTAGATCTCGCGCGCTACGTTCTCCTAGTCATGGACGTTTAACTCGGTTGGCCATCTGAAACAGCTCCAGTGCTGGATTTGTGTTTCACTAGCTCTTTTCGCCACCATCAACGCTATCGTGAATGCTTCTGCAGATAAGCTTGCTGTGCTTTTGTACATTGGCTAGGACGGCACCATGGCGCGCAATTGATGCATTCGTATGTACTCGATTGACCCTCGGGCACCAGCCAGTCGCTGAATCTGAGCAACGACATACTTATTAACAGATTTACAATTTATGGGAACGCATAGTAATGTGGTTGTACACGATCTTCTATGGTCGCTCGATGGTGTATCATTCTCCGGTGTATAGAAAGCCTTAATCATATCACGACTCTTGGTTGAAAATTCGGCACCACGACGAGTCAGAACAACACTCCATTGCTGTTGTGATGTTCACCTTGTGACTTCTTGCTACAGCATTTGCAGCTAAGCTCCAGCTTTATAGTAAGGGAGGCTTTGCACGAGAGGTTGCTTTTTGGGGGTTATGTGTACCGTGCAAAGCTCCGAACTGGCCCTTCGGACTCACCTGCATTATCTGAATGTCGTGCACCATTGGAAGACAGCCAAAGGAACCACGCTGGTGTTATCCGCATATCTACGGAGAACCACATAGCATTGCAATCCACCTCATAATTCGAGAGCTTACGGAAGATATGACCTGGTGTTCTGGTAACCTTCAAGGCGACGCTGACATAGCTGGACGCGGTGTCGTCCTTTCGATGTGGGTGCTTACATCTATATCAATCGCGGTTTCCTGGCTTTTGTGGCACTCGAAGATCGTTCACCAACAAGATGCCAAATCTTCGGGAACGTATCGGATGCTGCTAAAGTGCGGTCTTATGTTTGGCGATATGCAGCTTTGCAACGCGTTGGCCATCATCTGCTCATCCATCATTCTCATTCAGTCCGATAACGAAACATCACTATACCATGTCTTTGTAGCTCGCTGCCTCGCACAGGCGAATTTCGCAGGTCATGGAGCAGCACTAATTTTCGACACAAGAATGCAAGCAAATTGGCAACTTCGACTGGTACTTCTTGGAGCCACACTTGGGCTGCACACATATTGGACGATGCTCTGCATTCACGAGTTCAAGCAGTGGGACCACGTTGCTCCGAAATGTTTCTTCAATATCAGTCGAATCCCGTTCTGGTACACGACATGGATGTACATAGATATACCTTGGACCTTGATCAGCTATTGCTGGCTGTTTGCGGAGTGTGTCAGCCATATGGATCAGCATCTTCGATGGCTGAACAATGCAACCTTCAGGCTCTGGTACGGCATGGGCAAACACGCCAAAGAAGCTTGCGTGAGATGCACACAGTTTATGCCATTTGCGGCCTTAGCATTCACCATCACAGCGTCAATACAAGCCATGGCTTTCTTGTTGCTAACAATCACGGTATGTCCACCGATCAGTGCGCCCTTCGCGTCCACGTTGTTCCTCATATGGACGGTGTACGATGCAGAAACAGTTCGATATGCCAACAAACACGTGCTTGTCCTTTCGCCGCACAACCAAGCTGGAGTGAGCATGCAAGGTCACCGTAATCCAGAGGATGACTGGGGTTACGGGCAGCTGCTACCTATGCTGCTGCTGATACTACCAATCCTACAGATAGCGGACGTGATAGCGGAAGAATCAGAGCATGGCCAAAGAACGTCAGTCCACGTACTCGACCTGACAGTCCTCAGGCGGCAAGCACTCGTTCTGTCCACGCGCGCAAGCAGTGGTCGACTGTTGTAGCCTCTTGCACCCTCGCTGGAGACAGCAGTGGAGGTTGGACGAGGACGATAAAGCTTCCTCTGTGCTGTTCTTGACACTGAGTTTGGATCGTTTCTGATTCGATAGTCGGCAGTTGGCCAGTTGTCCGTGCGGCTAAACGCAATCCTTACCTTATTCCTTCACATGAGATGAGGCATGCATGTGCAGCGGAGGTACGTTATATGTACCTGTTGATATTGCATGTATCGACAGCCATATATCGTCTACTCGACGTATTGTATGCTGGATCCTCTAGCAAACTTCTAGAGGCATTAGAATCCATCGAGGAAGCATTTGACAGCTCTGATGGAAATTAGTTTGCCGTTTCGTCATGATCTGCTACTGTTTCGTGATTTTCGTAGACTCCCAAAGACCCTGGAAGCTTCCACATCTGGCCTTTCCTGCACGTGATGCAGCTACCTGTCCTTAACCAAATATTGACAGCTGGCATCCTCCTCCACGCCGCTCATAAACACGCAAATCCGCCATTGACCTGGCTTTTCTCATCCTCAATCATCTTGCAATAGGCGAGACTTCATTGAGTCCTAACTCTTCCCGCGTCGAACACACCGCACAATGCGTGTCACTTCCTTTGTCGCGCTGGGCTGCTATGCAGCTATTGCCCGTGCAGACATCGCCGATGATCTTGAAGATGTCACCTCGAGTGTAGCATCGGTCGTTGAGTCCGTCACCTCTTCGGCTATCAGCAAGCCGACCTTCACTGTGAGTTGTACTGGCCAATGGCAGGAGTCTGGCCATTATCGACTTGCGTTACTTACGTACTAACACCCTGCCACAGCCTACCACACTCAAGGCACCCTTCCTCGAGCAGTTCACCGATGATTGGGAGAGCAGATGGCAGCCGTCACACGCCAAGAAGGAAGACACCGCGGATGAAGAGTGGGCTTACGTTGGTACCTGGAGTGTCGAGGAACCCAGTGTTCTCCGAGGTATCGAAGGTGACAAGGGTCTTGTTCTCAAGGACAAGGCTGCCCACCACGCCATCTCCGCCAAGTTCGATAAGCCCATCAACAACAAGGGTAAGACTCTTGTGCTACAGTACGAGGTCAAGCTTCAGGGTGGTCTTGAGTGCGGTGGCGCGTACGTCAAGCTTCTCCAGGACAACAAGGCCCTCCGCTCCGAGGAGTTCTCCAACGCCTCACCTTACATCATCATGTTTGGCCCTGACAAGTGTGGATCTACTAACAAGGTCCATTTCATCTTCCGTCATAAGAGCCCCAAGACTGGTGAATACGAGGAGAAGCACGCCGAACTCGTGCCCGCAGCTCGTATCAGCAAGAAGACCGCTCTCTACACCTTGATCGTCCGTCCCGACCAGACTTTCGAGATAAAGATCGACAATGCCAGTGCCATGAACGGCACCCTGCTTGAGAACTTCGCTCCGGCTGTCAACCCGGCGAAAGAAATCGACGACGCGAATGACAAGAAGCCAGAAGATTGGGTCGAGGAGTCTCAGATCAAAGACCCAGCCGCCAAGAAGCCGGACGATTGGGATGAGGAAGCGCCTTTCGAAATTGTCGACGAGGAGGCTGAGAAGCCTGCAGATTGGCTGGAGAACGAGCCGCTCACCGTCCCTGACCCTGAGGCCGAGAAGCCCGAAGACTGGGATGATGAGGAAGACGGTGACTGGTTGCCCCCACAGGTTCCCAACCCCAAGTGCGAGGAAGCCTCTGGTTGTGGCCCATGGACCCAGCCGATGAAGCGCAACCCAGAGTACAAGGGCAAGTGGAACGCACCCTTGATCGACAACCCTGCCTACAAGGGTATCTGGGCCCCACGCAAGATCAGCAACCCCAACTACTTCGAGGACAAGACTCCTTCTAACTTCGAGCCAATTGGTGGTGTACGTATCCCTTTCATCTCGTTTTGAAGATCACCCTGCTGACAATGCTACTCAGATCGGTTTCGAGCTTTGGACCATGCAAAATGATATTCTTTTCGACAACATCTACATCGGTCACTCCGAGGCTGACGCTAGCGCGCTTGCCGACGAGACCTTCAAGGTCAAGCATGAGGTCGAAACCGCCGCCGAAGAGGCCGAGAAGCCCAAGAAGCCAGACACCCCAGCCAAGAGCCCATCCGACCTTGTTTTCATGGATGACCCGGTCCTCTACGTTCGCGAGAAGGTTGAGCTGTTCATTGAGATTGCCAAGCGTGACCCCGTGGAGGCTGTCCGCTTCGTCCCCGAAGTCGCAGCAGGTGGCGCTGTCGCTATTGTGACTCTTCTCCTTCTCCTTGGCGGTCTTATCGGAGGTGGTGCCGCTGCGGCCCCCAGCAAAGAGCAGGTTAAGGCACATGCAGACAAGGCCAAGGCTCAAGCCCAGAAGACCAAGGACCAGGTCGTTGACGCTGTGGCAAGTGGTGTGCAGAGTGCGCAGGACGAGGTCAACAAGCGGACCACGAGGAGCTCTGCCCAGTAGACGCGCAGTATACACTGGGGAAAAAGAGATAGAGCACACGGAAAATGCAGTGGATACGAAGACTTGATTGCAAAACAGCTTTGCGGAAAGTTTCCATATTAGCGAGTGTACATTTATAGCTCGACTTCAATGAATTCAATCGAGGTTCAGCACGAGGTCTGCCCTTGCAACTCAGCATGTCTTGACTTGGACTTTTGAAAGCCCATGATACCGCCTTTCGCATCATTCTTCTGCTCCTTTTTCGACTAGCAACCTAACAATCTCATCATGACCCTCCCGTCGTGCAGTCGTGAGTACGTACTGTAAGTGGAGGATGTTGACATCGGCGCCGTTCCGGATCAGAAGTTTTGCAGTCTCCACATGGCCTCCACAACATGCGGCGTGGAGTGCGGTTGTCTGTTCTGCCACCATATCTACATCAGCACCTTTGTTGAGCAATAGTTCCACCACAGTCAAATTCCCCTGGCACGATGCAACCCAAAGAGGCTTAGTCAAGCAAGGTCGGTCAACTTCACCATTAGCATCAAGGCCATGGTCAAGTAGCAACTTCACAATCTTCATGTGGCCTGCACTTGATGCGTGCCAGAGTGCCGTGTGGAAGTGGTGTCGAGAAAGTATATGTGCTGTATGTGCCGACTCAAGTAGGAGTCTCACAATGTCGAAGTGGCCTTCATGACATGCAGCGTCGAGCGCGCTCCCGCCGCGTTTCCCTGAAGGAAAAATCTCGGCGCCGTTCTCTAGCAGACACTGCACGGTCGTTGCATGACCTCGGCCTGCTGCGGCTTTGAGTGGACTGCGATGAAAGAAGCCAGGAGCATTGACATCTGCGCCATTCTCGAGCAGCAGCATCACGATCTTAACACAGCCTGCGTCGGCTGCAACGTAAAGAGCACTGCAGTCATCTATCAGACTGGTGAGGTCAGATCCCCTGTCGAGCAGCAGTCTCACAACATTGATATAGCCTTTGCTGCAGGCAGCTTTGAGTGCATCACCGTGAGACCATCCCACGCCATCCGAAGTGGTAGCCTTATCAAGCATTAAACGTACGATTTCGACCTCTCCTCTGCCACACATGACAGCCAGGGTATCATCAGTTCTGTAAGCGCCGCGACCTGCAGTAACATCGGTAACTCTGTCCAGAAGTAGGCGGATCAACCCTGTGTCTGCCGGAGCAAATTCGCAAGCAATGTGAAATGCATTCCCATAATTGCCCACTTTGTTGACATCAGCGCCATGGTCGAGAAGAACCTTCGCCATCTCCATGAAACCTCTCATACATGCAACATGAAGCGCGGAACCATATTTGCCGCACTCAGCGTCCACGTCACAAACCCTGTGTATTAGCGATAGGACGACCTTGATGTAATTCTTGTCTGCTGCATCGTAGAGCAACTTGCTCCATTCGTCATCTTCCTGTGGTAAGATGCAGTCTGGGGATTCCAGGAATATGTGAACAAGAGCGCTAAGTCCACTGAGCACTGCCCAAGTAAATGGGGTTTGGTCCTTCGGAAGCGAGCCTGACCTTTTGATATGTGACTCTGCAATGGCTCGTTCGAGTGATGTTCTCTCGCAATGTGGCAAGAGCGCGTGAGAAGCGTCCACATGCCCTTTTGCTAATGCAGCAATTATGGGATATCGGTATCGCTCTACCAATGACATGAAGCCAGCATCTCGACCATCAATGGCTCGCAGTAGTCGGGCGTGGTTATTGTCGGCAAATACGTACGTATAGGTTACTTCCGGGGTATATTGATGATTCTGGTATTGCGACGTGAGATTGTGCGCTCGTACCCAGGTCTTGAAAGGGAATCTCTCCAGGAACGAGAGCTGGCATGTAGCCTCTGCAGCTTCATCGGCGTGATAAAAGATATTGTGGGTAGCATACTCAATGAATGGGAGTTGAGCACGTATCCTCTCTCGAACAGCCAAACGGTCAGAGGAGTTTAGCCCTGCATGCTGCTCACGATCGAAGATGGCGGAAGACTCATCGGAAGTCACGTATGTCTCGCAGCACTGTCTTAAGTGATTGTGACATTTACCCTTCAGGCTTTCTGGATCAGGTCCGATCTCCGGCCAAATTTCATTCAAACCGCCATCTCTCGCAAGGAAGTCTCGCACGGACTCGTGGATGAATTGTACGGTCGGCTTCGCCTCTTTTGTCAATTCAGCAAGCCCCTTGGAAGAACTGAGCACGTATCTGTTCATAGAGTCTTCGTCAATGGTGTCTGGCCTGAATGTCGAAGATGTCACGGGATCAAGACCCGCAACCATAGCGGAATAGTACTCCTCTCGCGTTAGTGGTCGTCTTGCGAAAAGTGTCCACATGAGACACAGGCGGAAGTCCTGCATGTTGTGCTTATCCCGTTGCACAATATCCCTGAAAAGATCACTCAGTCCAGCTGGCAATTCTTTGAGCCTCTTTTCCACAGCAGGTATGTAACCACGTTCGAACTCTTTATTTAGTATGTCGACGACAAGCACCGTCCACATGAACACACCATTTGCTTTCTCCCTGACACGGGCCCGGATATCTTCAATTGTCACTCCCGTGCCCGCTCGCAGGTAGTTTTGAATGTACTTTCTCAGGTCCTCGCTATGCTCTTGTTCATTCTCAAGGATCAATCGAAGACCGCGGCTCAGATCAATGGCCGGGTAGTGGCGACTGGCGAAGCATATATGAACCTGGACATTGACTTGGAGCGCCCTCTGTCCAAGATCCTCGAAGAAATGTATCATTTCCCGTACCTGCTGTTCATTACACTCATCGAGAGCGTCTATGAAGCACTTGAGTTTGCGATCCCCGAGGGCTAACACAGCTTCGGTAATCAGGTCGCATAAAGAATCTGTATCTTTGTACAGATGGTCAATATTGATGGTTGTATCAAATAGGTCGTCTATGACATGATACAGATCTGGGACTTTTTGCAACAATTGGTATAACAATGAGCGATACAATCCGACGGTCGTTTGTTCCATCCGATCTCCTCTTGCGTTGAAGAAGAATGAAACAACAATCTCGTTTTTACGCTTCAGCCTCGCCGAGCTCGCGTGGACAAATTTCATTAGAGTCGATTTGCCCGACCCAGGTTTCCCTCTGAGCCACATGAATCCATGGTGCTGCGAGATCTTGTCCAAGTCAGTCCACTCTTTGTAGATGGCGTGTTGCAGTATCCATGAGCATGTAGAGACATATTCCTTTTTGATGGTAGACCGTCGTGCGTCCATACGTTCAAAGTGCAACAAGTCTAGAAGGACTTTCCGCCTTTCCTTTGCAGGAGATGCGGCTAGAGGCTGTGTGTTGTTCTGTCGCGTGCCTCGATTCGGATCGTCATTGTCCAGGTACTGCCCCAGATCAGCCAATTCATGATGTCGGAATCTGTCTGCGATTGCTCTGGTGAGTGATGCTGAAGCATGTTTGCCCTCACCGTACATGATTGGTATGGAGACATCGAAGATACCCAGCATACAGTACGACTTATCCTCCGGCCTCGTAGTCTCACGGTTCGCAACCCATGACATGCGCTCTCGAACTCCAAAGCTCGTTAGCTGATCCTGAAGTAGTAGGGCGCGAGCAGGAATACCAGTAATTTCCTCGATCATCCCTACCCACGTCGCTTTTGTCCCCAGGAACTTGTTTTCCCGCGAGAAGAACTCAACAGTTGTCGGTGCCACAAGCTCCTGAAGAGTCCAGCCACGAGTGAACCATCTGCTGGATCGGAAAGCTTCCTCCTCCGTTAGCTGTGTGGTGGACTCTCCATAAAGGCGCTTGAGCTTTGGAACGTCTGACAGATACACGTAGCACTTTTCTGCCTGGCGGTACCATCGGAACATTGAAACGATGGCTTCGGAGAGCTCGGACGAATCCGATTTCTTGATACAGCATGTATCGACCCAGAAGTGTTGCAAGCCATCTTTTCGAGCTTGGTTTGCACAGAACTGGAGCTTTGCATACCCGACCTTGTTCTTGTAGTCAGAACCTCCAAGATCATCAAATGATATTTCTTCTTCATCAGGTCCCCAGGTATGCGAGAGAATTGCATAAGGTGGCACACTGTTAATGATATCCTTCGTGAGGCTTAATGTGCCGTCATGATCGATCTTCAGCAGTCGCATGACGCCTTCATACTAGGGGCATTCTTTCCCATTGCCAGTGGTACCTTGATTCCGGACGTGCTAAATACGGCCGGCTATTGAGATGAACCTGGATTCAACGTAGTGGTCGAAACCAGTCTGCACATAGAACATGTAGGGATGCAATCTGGCTGAAGGGTCTGCCAGCGATGGTTCATCTGAATGCTCAGCCTCGTAGGCATCTTCGTACATGAAGTTGTCGCAACCCCGCTAGCGCTGCAAAGCACAGCCTCGCTACTGCTGGCGACCCTCAAGAGGTTGAAATTCATGGGGAGAAACACATCAACGGTCGAGCGGAGTAAAGCGTCGACTTCATCCTCGTGTTTGAGCACGGAATATGATATTCTGGCCATCTTGTCCGACTTTGTGATGTTAACGTAGTTTATACATGTATGTAGTACCAAAGTAATGTGTACCGAAGACTACCGCTATACCATAGCGACCTCGGCCACCAGGTGGGGAGTTGACCTGAGGTTAACTACCGGCGCGGGAGCTATCACAATCCGCTGCGGCTTAACACTTCTCGGACGAGCGGTGTCACTTATCTTGTGATCTTTAGGTCTCTGCAACCTCGCTCCATACTGTCAGTGAGCAGAAGTGATGGCAGCCCGACGAGCGCTTTCACGCCGAGCATTACAAAGGCTCGCATTCCGGCCTATTGCGGCATCTTCACGGTCAGCTCTGAAAATGGCGCCGCCCACTGCCAACGCCAATGCCGTCCGGAGACTGCATGCCACCAGCTCACACTTCCAACCAGCAGCGACCAGTACGGCAGCGAGCTCAGCCTCCGAGTACCCTACATCTCACGACCAGATTCAGAAGCCCCTCGATACGCAAAACTTCCTGGACAACGTCTTCACTGCGTCTGAAGCTACGCAATGGATCGATCTCTACGACCCGGCTACCAACAATCTCGTCACCCGCGTTCCCCAGTCCACCGATGCCGAGCTCAAAGCTGCTGTAGACAGCGCAGAGAAGGCCTTCCCAGCATGGAAAGCACAGTCGGTGCTCGCGAGGCAGCAGATTATGTTCAAGTATGTGGCCTTGATTCGGGAAAACTGGGATAGACTGGCAGCTTCGATCACATTGGAACAGGGCAAGACCTTTGCCGATGCCAGAGGCGATGTGCTGCGTGGTCTGCAGGTCGCAGAGACTGCCTGCGGAATCACAACACAGCTGCCCGGCGAGGTACTCGAGGTGGCCAAAGATATGGAGACCAGAAGTTACCGCGAGCCACTCGGCGTGGTCGCCGTGATTTGCCCCTTCAACTTCCCAGCCATGATTCCGCTATGGAGCATCCCTATTGCGACCGTCACCGGCAACACTTGCGTGATCAAGCCATCAGAGCGCGACCCTGGCGCCATGATGATTCTCGCTGAGTTGGCTGAAAAGGCCGGCTTCCCACCAGGCGTCATCAATGTGATTCACGGATCTGCCAAGACGGTTGATTTCATTCTTGATGAGCCTCGCATCAAGGCCGTCTCATTCGTCGGTAGTAATAAAGCTGGTGAATACATCTACCAGCGTGCGTCTGCCAACGGCAAGCGAGTACAAGCCAACCTCGGAGCCAAGAACCACGCTGCTGTTCTGCCAGACTGCAACAAGAACCACGCCCTGAACGCCATCTCAGGTGCTGCCTTTGGCGCAGCTGGTCAACGATGTATGGCACTCTCCACCCTGGTCTTGGTTGGTGAAACCAAGGACTGGGCACCTGAGATCGCCGAGCGCGCGAAGCAATTGAGCATGAATGGTGGATTCGAGCAGGGAGCGGACCTCGGACCAGTCATCTCGCCCGAAGCCAAGAAGCGAATTGAAGATCTTATTGCGTCTGCAGAGAAGGAGGGTGCTACCATAGTTCTTGATGGCCGCGGTCAGAAGCCAGAGAAGTACCCCAATGGCAATTGGGTAAGTCCTGTTCTGTCCTTGCCAAAACCGAATACACGATTAACACCGCTTCTTAGGTCGGCCCCACCATCATCGCCAATGTCACCAAGGACATGACATGCTACAAGGAGGAGATCTTCGGCCCTGTACTTGTCTGTCTCAATGTACCCACCCTCGACGACGTCATTTCGCTCATCAACGAGAATGAATACGGCAACGGCGTCGCCATCTTCACCAACTCAGGCTCGACCGCCACTCGCTTCCAGAAGGAGATTGAGGCCGGCCAAGTTGGCATCAATGTCCCCATCCCCGTCCCATTGCCCATGTTCTCCTTCACGGGTAACAAGAAGTCCATTGGTGGTGGTGGCGTCAGCACATTCTACGGCAAACCTGGATTGAACTTCTACACTCAGACCAAGACCGTCACATCCTTCTGGAGCGCAGCTGATGCGGTTTCGACCAAGGCGAACGTCAGCATGCCAACGCACTCATAGATTGCAGTGGGGTGTGGCTCCTATCTATCGTATATAGCCCGTTTCTAAACAGTAAGCATTTACAAAGCTCTTCAGCTTGCCTGTAAAAACCTCGTATAAGACATATTTCACGGTTGCAGGTTCTGTTCGACCTCTTATGGGTTGCGATGCTGTCCATGGCTTTGAAGATGTGATTTCATGGTCGTAACATATCTACACATCGTGGGTCAAGCCTTCTACAGTTTTCCCGCTCGCCACTAAATCATAGCCGTGCCTTTTGTTCGATCTGCGCCTTGGTCTCTTGTACCAAATCCCAGCACAGCTCGCCAAATGGACCCATGTTGTCCGCATAATCCCGTGCCTTCTCGCTGCTCGCCTGCCGCACAGCGTACCGCGCCGCAATACCTTGCATAATAATCGTGTTACGGTACATCGTGAACGCCTCGGCCCACTTCAGCTCCTGCGAGGGGATCGGGGTGCTAGAGACTTCGGCATACCACGCCTTGCACTCTTCCAATGTCGGCAGTCCAGGAGTCGCGCCAGGTACAAAGGCGAGGTTCGCGCGGCCGGTATCCCGCGCACGTTGCGACGCCGCCATGGTGAACGGCATGATCAGGTTGGTAACATCGGACCAGGGGTGCCCGATGGTGGCCATCTCCCAGTCCAGGATACCAATGACGCGCGGCTCCGTCTTGTGGAAGACGACATTATCGATCTTGTAGTCGCCGTGCACGAAGCTGCTGCGATCGCGCGGCTGTGTCGCTGGGTTGCCGAAGAAAGTCACCATGTCGTCGTAGTGCGGGATATCTCCCACAGGCACACCAGTATCGATGTCCTTGACTCCAGCCTGGGCTTTGGACAGCGTCGCGAACGTCTTGAGCTGTCGGTTGTAGAAGCCGTTGGGCCGACCGAAGTTCTCCATTCCCACGCTCTTTGGTGCCACACGATGGAACTTGGCCAGGGTGGTGACGGCCGACTTCCACAGCGCTTTCCGCTCGGCCGCCGAGACACCAGGAATAGCGGGGTCTTCGAAAATGCGCCCGTCAAGAAAAGACATGATGTAGAACTTGGTGCCGACTATCGATTCATCGTCGCACATGCACAGTGCGCGCGGCACGGGGACGTCGGTGGTCTCGAGAGAATGAATGATGCGGTATTCGCGGTCGACCTGGTGGGCGGTCTTGGAGATGAGCTTTCCTGGGGGCTTTTTGCGCATGACATATTTGCTGCCATTCGGAGTGGTGAGGAGGTAGGTAGGATTGCTTTGACCATAGCCGAACTGCAGTGTTTTGTTGGTCAGTGTCTTGTTCAACAGTCTGGTTGAGCATCTTTATCGCTGAGTGCGGGTAACTCACCTGCTTCACAACCAGCGGAGTTTGGATCTCGGGGACATTCTGCTCGATGAACTTGGTCAAGTTGTCGAGATTGATCGGCTGTCGGATTGGGCCTGCCATGGTTGCCGATTGGCGTGGAAATAATTGGGAGAGCACATGGTGCTGAAGGTGTGGTTCGAAGGGTATAGATGTAGTAGTCTGGCGCGGGTAATAGCTCCAAGACCTCGGTATAAACTTTCGGTGCGGACTCGTGTGAGAGTGTGGAGTACTCGAAACGGGCTTCCACGAGGCTTCTTTCACGCTTCTATTTCCAGTAGAAATTGTAACATATGGACAAGCTACATTATATGTATATACTAAGGCATGTTGAGCACTCCATCAACTGCTGGAGGATGACAAGCAGGTATATGTACATGTATGCCACTTGGGAGATCACAATCAGCTTATTGTCGAGTCCGTCTTGGATATCTCTTTGGCCACTAGAGTCTCGATAGTGAGGTATTGGTCCAGACATACTACTTGGGCAGCGATACTATCGATCTAGAAACACTCATGTTTGTTATTCCCGGACGAACGGGCCCTAGAAATAGGTACCTTTACATTTACGTGTATGCCAAGGTACATTTGATCGTTGCTGGGGCTGATTGTTGGTGTTGATGTTATCGATCAACATCTCACACCGACTCCGGATCCCTGCAGCAGACAACGTGCACACAACAGTGCATGACGAGGCGGGTCACCACATAACAACAACAGAAAATTATAGGTCTCTAAATTAAATCTAAAATGATTAGGAAATATGCCAGACATGTCCATTGGGCGCGTGAACGTATACTTAATTCTACATTCGGACAGCTCGCAGTTCTGTAAATGTAGATTCGATAACGCGAGTGGTCCACGTCGCTTATAGAATTCCACTCGCACGCCGCTACACGTCCGCGTCTTCATCTTAACGTGCATACATAGGTCGATTACTCTCTCCTGACCTTCCCCATTTCCGCCCTCCAGCAATATATTCTCACCCTACCCACGACTCGTCTGTCTTCTTCGATCCTGCTGGCATCACCATCCGCCAACTTTATTGATTTCGTGGTCCAGAGTCGACCCACCACGTCCTCTTTATCGCTTACTAAATAATGACCGTTGCGCGGTGACCAATTTTGATTGTTGCCCCCTCCATCCGAGTACCTGGCTATAGGCGGTCACATAACATCAGTTCGCCTGGCGCACCGATACCACCATGGCCTTGCAGACCCCAAGACATCGCGGTCTGCAGCGACCATCGTACAGCAATCTCACCTCCTCTGGTGAAAAGGCTAGCCTGAGTGCGAGTACCGCTGTCAGCAGAAAAGCTAGTCTGCTTGCTCTTACTGGCGGTGCAGACCCCAAAACCCCCGCCGGCATGGACGCAGACCTAGAGGTCGGGGACCTGGTCAGTGTGCCAGGAGACATGTACGGCACTGTCAAGTTCGTCGGCAGCGTCAAAGGCAAGAACGGACGCTTCGTCGGTGTGGAACTCAGTCGAGAATTCGCAGCTAGAGGCAAAAACGATGGTGACGTTGATGGGTAGGATACTGACCATTCGGTAATTCACAATACTGTCAATTCACCAGCTGACAAGCTTTCTAGGACATATTACTTCACCACTACCGTCCCTGGCTCAGGTATCTTCCTCCCCGTACACCGCGCCGAGAAACGATACTCGCCGAATGCTTCGGATGGCTCATATCCGGCAACTCCAAACACACCATCCCACAGCACCACTCACGAGCAAAGAGCAAACGTCTATACTTCTCCTACCGTGTCTCAGACAAACAAATTCTCTCAGTCAGTCGGACCCGGCGCAAGACCGACGAGTCCGCAATTCAAGGCCAAGAGGCCGTCCCTCCCTCGCCCAGAGTCCCCACTAAGAAAACAACAACCTGTTCTTGCGCCAACACCCGCGAGAACATTGTCACAAAGTCAGCGTGGTGCACGGCCCGTGCTGAGCTCCACAACACCAAGCAAACCCAATCTACGAGCATCGACCAATACCCGCCCACCTACGTCTCACACCCCGAGGCCATACTCACGAACGGGGTCTCGTACCGGTCACAGACCCGAGAGCTTGACCGAAGAGGAACGCACACCCCTAGGCAATGGCCGACCGTCTTATACACCGGCGGTGCCTTCTTTCTCTCAGCCTTTACGCTCACCATCGCGGACAGGCAGCTCGGGAGGCCTGGCAGATGAGGTACACCGATTAAGGGCTGAAGTGGCGGAGAAGGACAAGAGGTTGCACGAACAGGCGCTGAGCCTACAGGAGATGGAAGCCAACGTCAAAGAACTGTCCACACTGTTGCCCACGGACGGCTTATCACCAGGAGCGGATCGCGGTGAAGACATGACTGTTGCGCAACTTAGACAGATGTTGAGGGAAAAGAACGAGAAGATCGGATTGTTGACCGCCGAGTTCGATGCACATCGGGCTGATTTCCGGAGTACGCTAGACAGCCTGGAAATGGCCAGCACAGAAACCGAGAGAGTGTATGAAGGACAGAAGCGTGATCTACTGGCTCAGGTAGAGCAGTTGCAAGAAGCCAACCAAAGTAGGGAGGACTTTGAGGGAGTCGCACTCCAACTGAAGCAGCTCGAGGAGCTTGTTGCTGAGCTGGAGGAAGGCTTGGAAGAGAGTAGGAGAGGTGAGGCTGAGGCAAGAGGCGAAGTGGAGTTCTTGCGCGGAGAGGTCGAACGAGGGCGGTCTGAACTGCGACGTGAGCGTGATAAAGCTGCTTCCGTCGCCAAGGTTGGCGAAACTGGTAATGCATCGAAAGAATTGAAGCAGAAAGACGATGAGATTCGTGGATTGAAAGCCATTGTTCACAGCCTGAGTTCTGGGCCCCAAACATCCACTGACGGCACCCCTAAGCCCATTGCTGATCCTGCCGAGCTGCAACGACTACAGACTGCTCTCACTGAAAGCAACCGCGAAAAGGAGAGCCTAGAAAAAGAGCTTGAACAACTTCGCCGCGACAATGCCACGACGAATGGACATGGACATACCAGGAATGAAAGTGAGCAGACGGCCACGGCGGGCAGTAATGGCGGGCCAACACGACAGCGAAGCTCGACCATCAAAGCTACTTTTGCGGAGCATGTCCGACGCTCCGGCCTTGATAATGCGGCCGTTCCTGAGCCCAACGGCAATGCAAGTACCGGGCTGTTCTGCGATATGTGTCAGTCCAAAGAGCACGATACCTTGGACTGCAACACTTTCTCTTCCGCCACAGAACCGGACTCGCCCATGGAAACAAATCAAAACGGCATCTCTAGCGCAGATGTGCCAGCCGCTCTTGCTCCGAGTTTAGGCAAGGAGAACCGAGAGAGCGCGCCAGACCCGACGGCCAAAGTGAGCGAAGAAGACAAGTGGTGTGCGCTGTGTGAAAAGGACGGGCACTTGGCTTTTGATTGCCCGGAGGAACAATACTAGGCGTTGGCGACACCTCTGGCGACAGAGTCGTTGCGTTGGCGAAGCGCAAAGAAACGTGCCCGTCTACTTTTGTCAGCGCTCACCCCTGGTGGAGGAAGTCCTGCTTCGTCACCAGGTCGGAAGAATCATCTCGGGCTTCTAGGAAGGAGAAGTGCGACCCTGTCACGAGAGGGCTTGTGATGTGGTCAGTGTTATAGGGGTCCCGTGACAGTGAGATTCATGGAGTTGTAGTAATGGCCATTGAGAGGAGCATAGATGAGTGCATGTAATGCTGTCGTTGACTGATGATTGTCGCTTTATGATACCACTTGCGGGCAGGATTTGACAGCGAAGCAGCGAGGCAACAAGAGCGAAACAGGTCAGGAAAGGCTTGGCGTTTAATCATTCTAGTCATTCGAATCGAGGGAATCATTTCAAGACCTCTCACAAGATCCCAGTGTGTTGATGATATCGTGAAAGACAGGGAATCAGTGATCAATGACTGGAGCTTCCTACATGTGACTTTATTGAGGCATGATGTAAGCGGGTATAGGTAACGGGACAATGATGGTCTTGTTGACCATCCTGTAGATCACATGTAACGCCTCTGAGATCTTCCTTTTGCCTCTCACTCATTCGAAGTCTATGTTGCCAGGTGAGACGAGCATATCGAAATGATTGTAATGCCTATAGGGTTTTCTGCATTTGCCGTGAGACCATGACTTTCATTGATCGTTTTGGGCGCATGGAAACCCATCGAAAGACGGCTCCTGCCGCCTGCTCTCAGCCTTCTGCACCGACAGTCGCCTTCACATGATTTGAATTCATTCATTTATTCGCCTTCCAGTTGCCGTCCACGAAGAAGAACCCGCATTTCGAGATCTTCAATCTGCGCTTTTTCAGATTTCATACCTCACCAATCCATACGTACACCACGACCGTCTCTCGAGGTTCACCCACCTGCCAGGTCTTCGCCCAGGTAAGTCGTAGCCCACCTTTCTGAACCCTCGCGCCGTTGGTCGTGCCGCCTCCGCCGCTTTCTGATTAGATAAACTCGTCTTCGCATGTTGATTTTCAAACTTCCACCACCTTCGCTCACGTTCACTGCTGCTGACGCTGACATTGCATTTCTCGAAAGAACCTCCTTCTGTCACCCTCTTACACGTTACACCAAACCACCGAAAGACTTTCTGAATTCTCACAACCCTTTCAAACCTCAGCGCGACCTAGATTTGATCTCGACCAAACCTCCCATCGTCGTTCACCATGGTGAAGGACACCAAGTTTTACGACGTCCTCGGCGTCAGCCCCGACGCTTCGGAAGCACAGCTGAAGACCGCCTACCGCAAAGGCGCTCTGAAGCACCACCCCGATAAGAACCAGCACTCCGAGGACGCTGCAGAGAAGTTCAAGGAAATCTCACACGCATATGAGACCCTATCAGACCCACAAAAGCGTCAGATCTACGACCAATATGGCGAGGAAGGACTTGAGCAAGGCGGCGCCGGCGCTGGAGGAATGAACGCGGAAGATCTCTTTGCACAATTCTTTGGTGGTGGAGGAGGAGGCTTTGGCGGCATGTTTGGTGGCGGCGGAGGAATGAGAGAGCAGGGCCCCAAGAAGGCGCGAACCATTCACCACGTGCACAAGGTTTCACTTGAAGATATCTACCGCGGCAAAGTGTCGAAGCTCGCGCTGCAAAAGTCGGTCATCTGTAACAAGTGTGAAGGTCGTGGAGGCAAAGAGGGTGCTGTCAAGCACTGCGCCGGCTGCAACGGTGTGGGTATGAAAACGATGATGCGCCAGATGGGTCCCATGATCCAACGATTCCAGACCGTCTGCCCAGACTGCAATGGCGAGGGTGAGACCATCCGCGAGAAGGACAAGTGCAAGCAATGTAACGGCAAAAAGACCGTTATTGAGCGGAAAGTGCTGCACGTGCATGTCGACAAGGGTGTGCAGAGTGGTACCAAGCTTGATTTCCGTGGCGAGGGAGACCAAATGCCAGGTGTGCAGCCTGGTGATGTACAGTTTGAGATTGAGCAGAAGCCACACGCACGCTTCCAGCGTAAGGGTGATGACCTGTTCTACCACGCCGAAATCGATCTCCTGACTGCATTGGCTGGTGGCGCCATCTACGTTGAGCATCTGGATGATCGGTGGCTGACTGTCGAGATCATGCCCGGCGAGGTTATTGCGCCAGGTAAGTGCCAATTTATTCCTGTTATACTTAGTATGAATCGACTAACAAGATTTCATAGGCGAGATCAAGGTCATTCGAGGCCAAGGAATGCCGTCGTACCGCCACCACGATTTCGGAAACCTCTACGTACAATTTGACGTCAAATTCCCCGAACGCATCAATGGTCCCAACGACGCTGACGGCTTCCCGACTGGCATGAGCCCCGAGCAAGTCAAGGCCCTCGAAAGCGTGCTCCCACCGCGAAAGCCGCAAACCGTACCTCCACCTGATGCTATGACCGAGGACTACCAACTCGAGAAGGTTGACCCGCTACAAGAAGGCGGTCGCGCGCACCGTGGCGCGACTGGTGAAGACGAGGATGATGAGATGCACGCAGGTGGTGAGCGCGTACAATGTGCGTCGCAGTAGACAGTACACGCGCCACGAGATGCAGTGAACCTTGATTATGGAGTGCACGATGCACACGAACAGAGCCGAGCCTACTCCACATATCTATACCTCAATCTCCGGCCGCCGTGATGGCTGGAGGCTGGCATATGAGGGGAAAGGAGTAGCGAAATACTTTTCTTTTTCTTTGTCCAACGAAAGTAACGGTGGAGGGGTGGCTGTGACAGTGCATGATCCTGAGTTCTTCGAGTGGTCAATGGAGCCATGAGGCACGAATCATAGAGTATCTGACTAGCAATCTTGTTGTGAAACGGAAAAACATGCATATTTACCTCACATGGCAGTAATTTGTGAACGAGTGTGCATTTCATGCAAGATATGGAATGTGAGCTAACCACTCCCATTCAATGCATGTATACTTTACGTTGCTCGGAATAGGCCGCGATGGCTCCTCCGAGATATCTCTTGCATATGCACGTTGCTATTAAGAAGCCGTCATGAAGGATACATGTAGGTAGAGAGGTGTTCCAGGACGGAGAAAGCTCAAAGTCCGCAGCACCACCGTCTTTCGCTTCCGTTACACCGACTTCGGGACTACTAAATCCGCTGTCCAGATGAAGGCAGGCAGACTTCAGGATCCACGAGCCGGAGACTTTCCACTCATACATGTCCCTTCGATGCTACGCTCCGGATACCGCTACAACGTTAATGTTCCTTTGTGACGATCGTTCTGCAATCCGTAAAAATGGCCGCCACGACCAGAGCAGAAATCCCAGTCCCGACCATGACTCAGGAAGAAGCGCCATTGAAAAGGACGCACATTCGCAATATCCTGGCATCTTCTTGATTCTACTTCTCCGAGTAGCCCAACAGGGACTGCAACCAGAGCCATGGCCAGTCAACCACTGAACATCTACCCTCTCGCGGCCTCGTCATCCAATCATCCATCTCCAGAAGTCGTCATTGCACAGGCCCTAGCGTTCCTACGACCTCATATGCAGATCGCGATTCCGTTATATCGACGCCTGCAGTTCGGACGATTTTTGCCTGATTCGACTCTGCTCACAAACCTAGACCTGACCGCTGCCAATACAAATGAGAAGAATGATCAAGTGGGCAATGCTGCGGCCGCGCCAGACGGCCCTTGGCTTATAGCGTTCGTCGATCGGTCCTGCCGACCAGAAACCGAGCTCTGGCTCAATTGCTCCTGGGAATTTGGAGCAGCGTCTAAAGCCAACGACCCTGGAGCCCTGGCGCTCCTTCGCAGGCTACTGGCGACATTGCGCGGACTGCCATTGCCTCGTTCAATTCATGCTATCTCCACGGACGCCATCCCTATACACGACCCGGGTACTGACTCGTCCGGCCTCTCGCGGGCTGACTACGCCTCGCACGCCAACATCAAATCTGTTATGCTCTGGGGAAGCGTTCATGAGCGTACCACTGCGTACTTGCAAACGCTCGACGTACTCCATAGCTCCTTCGCAGGCGGACTTGTACCAAACCTTCACCTTTTGTTCGATGTCGATGAGCTGTCAAGCGGAGAAGCACCTACACTACCCACGGGGTTCCATTGGGGGAAAGTAAATCCACGATATTTTGGATTGATTCGCTCACGCACTCAGATTCCACGACAGGAGCGCACGATGGCTGTATTACCAAGTCTGGCGATCTACCCAGAGACAAAAGGAGGGCAGGTTGAACAGGACCCAGTGGCGTGGGCGTTTGTTGGGCTCGATGGTAGCTTGACTACTTTGCATGTCGAGCCTGCTTACAGAGGCCGTGGTCTAGCAAAAGCCATAACAGTCAAGTTGTTCAGAGAAAAGATGGGTAAGTTTAAGGAGGAAGGTGTTAAAGGGTGGGCGCATGGCATCGTCATCGTGGGCAATGAAGCAAGTGCAAAATTATGCCAATGCTTGGGAGGAGAGCTTAAGTTCGAATGTTACTGGTTGAGGGTCGACCTGGATCGCGCGGAGAGGTGACAATAGCCAGGCATAAGGACATTTGAGCACGTAGAGAAGATTAAACAAATTCAGCGCACAGCGCGTAGAAGTGGACATGGAAGCATGGATGGATTCGTGATGTAGCTGATGGCACCATACATGAAACTAATCGCTGGCACTAAGATGCGCAAGTCAGCATTTATTGCAATATACTGAGCATCATACCAACTTTGCATTGCAGGACATCGAGTCATGAAAAAATTAGAATGTTGTGTTGCGTTGTAGGTCCTCACCGAGGATCTCAGGGTTAAAAAGGTGTAATCATAGAAACATGCATTGCTGCAATTGCGCCACTCACCATTCAAGACGTTGCGATGCTGCGATTCTTGCGACCGCTTAATCGAAGAGACCGAAGCCCATGTCCTCATCCTCTTCCTCTTCCTCTTCGGCAGGCTTCTCCTCTTCCTTGGTAGCCGCGGCAGAAGAAGTCTCAGCGGCAGCAGCAGTAGGGGCAGCGGAGGCGTAGTTCTCTGGGTTCTTGATGCGATCCTTCAGCTCATGAATCGCCTCCCACTCGTACTCCGGCAGCTCAACGGCGACGGAGATGAGGTTCTTGTACGAGTTGACGACGCTGTGCATGACCGATGGCAAAGTGGGGAAGTTGATGGCGAGCGAGATGGTAGCGATGGTGGTGATGGCCGTGGAGAAGGCCTTGAGCAGCTGAGACTCCTCAATGTCCAATACACTGGTCTCGAAGGTTTGGCCCTGATCATAGATCTGAGCAATACCCATGCCGTAGGTGAAGGGAGAGATGTTCAACATGTTCAACAGAGTTGCCTCAGAGGCACCGACCTTGCTGCCAGCCTCCACAAGCTTCAGGTCAGTCGTGATTTCGATGGTACCACGAGCGATCTTGGTTGGGACACCAAGAGCCTGGAAGAAAGAGGTCTTGCCGGGCTCCATACCGGTGTTTCCAGCTGGGACGAACACATCGGCAGGGGCAACAGCACCAGCACGAGCAGGTGCAGCGACTCGGTTGGCGAGGATCTTATCGCGGGTCTCTTTCAGATCGGCGTTGGTGAAGACGAACCCGACGTTACCCTTGACGTGGGGAAGGAGGCGCTCGTACTCGGGGAAATCGGCGATGAAGGTCTTGATGGCGCGGCGAACCTGCACAGCATAAGGGTCAGCGACCTATCTCATATCAATTCTAGAGTCGAATGTTCCTACCATGGTGTTCTTGCCCATCAAGACGACACCGGAGCCACGCATCGACTGGCGGATCTCGTGCATCTGTTGCGACGAGACATTGTCGACGGAGACGATGAAGATGCTCTTGTACTCCTCGAGGAGGCCCTTGAGCTTCTCAAAGTAGACAGCCTTTGTTCCTGTTTTGCCCCCCATAGTGTCTGTGCAGTATAGGGTGATTGGTTTTAAGGCCCGTATGTGATGTGTTGATGGTACAGAGATGCTCCGCGATGGCAATGAAGTCGCTACATTTTCGCCGTTCAACGTGGGCTTGGCGCGCTGCGGAAATTATTCCGGCCCAAATTCAAGCTATTGGCTTTTCCATTGGCTGAAGACACTTTTTCGGGCATAACAGCAACATTCGGTTGACTTCAGTATGCAACATCCTTTCCAGTGTATCGCTGCTGTGGAGCGCAATGATGTAAGGAAAGCATTCTTGCTGACTGCTTGTGGGTCTAAACTTATTTCCACGTGCCTGCAAACGGGAGCGATTATCTCACAATGGACAGCAGATTCCGGCGTAAGTGAAAGTCGTGACTGAGAAAATTGAACCAATTGTTAAACCCATACTGTAGGCGACTACGCAAGATGTCGAAGCGGAAGTTGAGAGCGAAGGCCCGCCTGCGAAGAAGCAGAAAATCGTGCCCGATCAAAAGACTTTGCCAAGCATCATTAGTTTGACAGTCTCCTCGGATCAACAGTCTGTTGTAACGGTGACCGACGACAAGTGCTTACGGGTATACAACGTCGCAGACAGTGGGGAATTGTCTGAATTCAGTCAAAGATCTATGCCCAAACGCCCATGTGCGATCGAGATTCTGCCTGATAATGAAACGATTTTGTGCGGTGACAAGTTTGGAGATGTATATTCTGTGCCACTGTTTGGACAAGCCTCCTCAACGGAGTTTGACAGCAATAAGCAGGAGAATGATATCCTAGCTGAAGATACCTTCAAGCCTCAGGCGACAAACCTGACGGTACACACCAAGCGAAACCGAAAAGCTCTCGAATCGCAGATGAAACAGAAGAACAGAACTCCAAAGTCAAGGGAACCGCTCAAATTCGAGCACGAGCTCTTGCTAGGTCATGTTTCAATGTTGACTGATCTTGCGTTTGTCACACATACCGTTGATGAGAAAGAGAGACGGTACATAGTAACAGCAGACCGGGATGAGCACATTCGATTCTCTCGAGCAGCTCCTCAAGCGCACGTCATCGAAGGATACTGTCTCGGTCATACAGAGTTTATCAGCAAAATACGGTCAATACCCAATACTGATCTTTTGGTCAGTGGAGGTGGCGACGACTGGCTTGGCGTCTGGGATTGGCCATCCTTTTCATTGCGGAGGAAGCTCGATCTCAAGAGCGCTCTCACTCAGTGCAGTTCAAAGCCAGTGACGGTATCTGGGATATGGGCTGTACCGGCTGGAAAGGACTGCGGTGCTTCTGTTCTTATTGCTTGTGAAAGGGTGCCTGCACTCTTCAGCGTAGCAGTCGAAAATCTCTTGCAAGGGAGTAGCGCATTGAACACGGTAGACCTACCCTACCCGCCATTAGACATTACGGTGGTCGATGGAGAAGTCCTTGTATCGCTGGATAGCAGAGAAACCGGCCAGGCACGACTGCAAAGTGTACAGCTCGGGCAGTCAAGGAGTTCTGATTGCGAAAAAGTCAACACGGCATTAGCTACCACAAATTGTGCCACAGCTGATAAGAACTTGGACACCTTATTGTACGGGATCTCAAATCTACGAAAACGAACTGGCTGGGGAACCATGGATACGGCAGGATCTCCTGAGCAGCAGGGCGGAGTCGAAGATCAGGATTGATAATCTATGATGTGCCATGCTCATGGTCGCCCAGCTTAAGACAGATAGGTTGGGAGAAGCTGGTCATTCACGAAACCGGTAGCCTGTATTCCTCTGTTCAGTTACTTCTACATTTAGGCACAATGATCTTGCTCTTTGCAGTCTTCTGGCATGATTGCATGACCTTGCACGAGTGAACGATATACTGTACAATCTATTGCATCGAAAGGAGTCATACGCTTGCTTCAGATGCCTGCTCACTCACCAGCATCAGAGAATGCATTGAAGCTACCGCCGTCTGACTGGCTTAATTACCGCACTTCCGCTCTTTACCAGCCCGGTCGGCTTCTTTGTGAGCCCGTTAGCTAAGTTGGAGACTGCATTATGCTTCTTGTCAACTCCACCGCTACTGCGCATCTTCACTCTATCCTCCGCGATGGCTTTTTCCAACTCCATCTTGCGTGAGAATTCCGTCTCTGTCATACGTTTCTCGACTTTGCTGAAGCCTTTTTGCTTCAGGCTATAGAACACACCACCCAGATCTGCTAACCAATGTGCGTCCACCGCCGTCACGCAGGACATGTACTCTTTCGAGGTTAAGATCAACTCGTGGTATACAACGTAGTCCGGGGGATCCCCGGAATTGTATAACGCAGAGGTCGGGTGTAATGCCATTGTCACGCTGGTACGTAGGTTCTGATACTCCCCCAACCCCTTTCGTTTCGCAGCCTGATGGTAGAAGCCCGAGCAAACACATTCGCGCACGATGTCTAGATCATATCCGCAAGACACCAGAGGCATCTTTGACGAAGTCATTATGTCGGTGATCTGCTGTCGAATCTCCTGTGCTCGTCGAAGTGCCTTTGGGTGTAAGAAGTGCTTTACGCACCATCCGTCCTTACTACCATTGGCCACCCATTGCTGATATACGGTCAAGAGGGTCAGATGATCCGAATCGTGTACGAAGAATTTTTCCCTTGCAGCGTCCGCTTCCTCCAATCGTTCTTTCGGCCGATAGAAGACCGATGGCACGCTGAGCATGGCTACGATGGTCACGATCTCTTGCGAGCATTGATATGTCGTAGAGGAAGCAATGACTAGTTTTGCTAACGACGGGTCCATCGGGAAAGATGTCATGGAGCGACCAAGATCTGTCAGTTCTCCCATATTTGTCAAGGCACCCAGAGCCCAGAGGTCAAAGAGCGAGGTGGAAATGGTGTCTTGCGGTGGCGGATCCATGAAGTCAAAATCCAACAAGTCCTTCACACCCAAGCTCTTCAGAAGGAGAACTGTATTGGCAAGGTTGGTCCGCTGAATCTCTGGAATTGTGGCAATGTAGAACTCATCTCGGAAGGCTCTTTCTGTGTACAGGTGGAACGCCTTTCCTGGTCCGGTTCGTCCAGCTCTACCAGCTCGCTGGGAAGCATTGGCTTGGGAGATGGGCGTGATTTGTAAGGTATCCATGCCCATCCTAGGATTGTAGACTTTGAGCTTGCTGAAGCCACAATCAACAACATACATAATGCCATCGACTGTTAGCGAAGTCTCCGCGATGTTGGTGGCGACAATGACTTTTCTCACACCAGGTGCCGCACGATCAAAGATCTTGGCTTGCAGATCTGCGGGCATTTGAGAATAAATGGGCAGGATGCTTAGTTTTGGCGGATCGTTCAGCTGCGCCAGACGCTCGGCGAGCAGCTCGCAGGTAATCTCAATATCCTCCTGACCAGTCATGAACACGAGAATGTCTCCGGCCGGTTGCGAAACATGTATCGCTAGCACCTGACGCACAGCTGCGTCGACATAATCTTCGCAAGGCGAACGAGAGTATTGGATGTCAACCGGAAATGTGCGACCTGGAATGAAGAATTCTGGTGCACCGGCATAGAAGCGAGAGAAGCGTTCAGAATTCATCGTAGCAGACGTGACAATCAGTTTCAGGTCCCGTCGGCGTGCGAGAACTTTCTTGATCAAGCCCATCAGAACGTCCGTGTTGAGCGCACGCTCATGCGCCTCGTCCATAATTATACAGCTATATTGATCAAGATCGGGGTTGGTAAGAGATTCGCGCAGCAAAACACCGTCGGTCATATATTTGATGACTGTTTCCTTACTTGTACAATCCTCGAATCGGATAGCATAACCCACCTTACCGCCCAGCGGAACCGACATCTCCTCACTCACGCGTTTGGCCACAGACATGGCAGCAACACGTCTTGGCTGAGTACATCCAATAATACCATGATTTCCGTAACCGTCTTCGTACAGAAATTGGGTGAGCTGTGTTGTCTTGCCCGAGCCTGTTTGGCCAACGACAATAACAACTTGGTTGTCTCTGACCACTCGCAGTAGTTCTTCTCGCACGGCAAATGCAGGCAAGTATTCTCTTTGTTCCTTCAATGATTTGGTCCGCGAAAAGTCGCTCTGCCCATCACCCTTTCTCATGTGTTCGGCAAACTTGTTGCCCTTGGTCTTTTCTCCCGAAACAACATCGTGCGGTGCCGCAGAGTCTGTGTCCTCTTCTTTCACGCCCAGCACATTCCCGAGAGCAGTCCCGGCCATAGCTGTGGCATCCTGAGCCTGCTTTTGTCGCTCTTTCTGCTGCCGCTTCTCTTTGACTACTTTACTCCCCTTCCTCGAGAAGACCGCCATATCACTCTGGGGATCTCGGACCGCGCTAACCGGCTCCACCTGCTTCGTGAAGACGGTTTTGCCATCTAGGAATGGCGGTTTGAGATCATGAACAAGCAGGTGCACACGCGTATCATCGTTATCGTCCTCAAAGTCGTTATATTGGTCCCTGGTCTGAGCCACACTACTTGCTAGCATGCGGTTCGTCTCCCACGCGTCATTGTCCTTCTGCCGCTGTAGATACTTCGGGTTCACTCTTTGTCGTACAGCCAACTTCTTCTCAAGCAATTCCCGCTCGCGTTCAGCGTCGGCCCATGACACATCTTCACTTCCTCCGAAAGGATTGTGGCTCTCGTCACCAAATGCAGCGCCTTCTTCAGCGGTGTTGTACCAGTCGCGATCCAGCGCGGTCGTGTCCGCCTCTTCAGTCCCAGCTTCGGGTCCTTCGAACTGCTGAACGGGTTTGGAACTGTTGTGTCTTTGGTTGGCCGGTACATAATCTAGACGACGGCGTTTCGGGCTGCGAAATGCTTCTTGGTCCATTGTTGTGTCGTGTACATGCATAAAGAAAATATGTGTGCACTACTGTTGACGTTCATATATGAGGTACGCAGGTACACGCGCTAGAAACGTGATTGGGAACAGTGGCATGAGAGACTTCAAACCTCAAATGCAGTCAGCGAGACATATTCTGCATCTCACCTACTTCCATGGTACATGAAAATGAGGTTTAGTCTAGGAGGCATGCTGCATTCTGGCCATGGATACTGAATCTGGAAACCTGTCACCATTGCAAGTCTTTGCTGCTGAAAGCTGCCTCTCCCAGCACGCACAGTGTACCTTACATAAGGTATCACCATATATAGCCCCGGTGCTCACTCGTCCTAGGTATACAAATGTAGGGAAGATGCTTCGCTAAAGATCCACTACGCATGACTGACTGCCTTCATATATAACCTCATAGCTTCGTGGGTGACATAGTTCAACAAGAAACATAGGTACACTGGCTTGACTTCTTCTACCCAATGCGTTTGTACCACTTGAGTCATTGGTAACCTAAAGAGTAGATATAACACGAAGCTTCGAAAACTTTTCGAGATAAGCCGATGTGGCATTGCATTAATATAGCGGGTGCGTGCGAAAACTCCTTGGCAGAAGAGCGTCCATGCACGTTCTTCGACTTTTGTTAGACCCGTGGTCGGGCATGTATGCAAGACGATCTCTGGCACGTTCGCCGCTTTTAGTGATTGTACTGCGTGGGGAGACCGACGCAGTCATGCGACGCAAGGACAATCAAATCGGCCACGCCAGCAGCACTGTTCGTGATGCGAGACCTCCTCCATTGCAGATTGCGCAATCTTTCACCAGGCGCCGACCTCGAAGCTTTGCTCATCAAAAAACGTACACACCACTGTGCGATCTGCAAATTTGCGACCGGCCAGAGCGGCAAGGGCTTTCGCGGCGGAGCTCGGTTCTTCATATGCAAGGTATATCTTTCCCAAGCCGGCATCTAGAGTCAAGGTCAGTATGGTGGTAAGATTCGCGCCGGATAACAAGAAAACAGCTCCCAATATACTTGCAAAGCCTCGGAAACAGACTGCCCAGGTGTGACAGGCCTTGAGTTGAACCCAACATCAGTACCGCAGAACGGTTACACAAGGTCATGAAACGCTCAAAGAAGCCGCCGCCGTCGCCGCTAACATGTAACAACGCAGAAGGAAATAGAGATATGCACTTACTTGATCGATTCCCAGGAGTGGGCCTTGGCATCTTCACCTCCAGCAATTTGCCGTATTTTGAACACTCTTCCCGAACATCCTCGAGGATTTCTGTACAAGCCGCTCTTGTTAGCACGATACTCAGGCATGATATGCATGAAGGCCCCAAGACTTGTCGAATGCCAGTCTGCACTACGCCGGCAATCGCCTGCTCCAATAATGGACCCACATGATGGTCAGTGGGTGGCTTTGACTTACCATCAGCTTCCTCCGCGTCCATCAATTCCTCAGTAGTAATCATGTTCATGAGACATAATACCCTGCCACCTTGTGCCTCCTTTGAAGTCATGCCTGCCATTACCGACATGGCGCCGACCGACATTTCTGCGCCTGCGATTCATGTTAGCACACACATGTATAAGGATGAGCCGAGTTGGGACAGCACTCGTTGCCACATGATCTCGATGCAGTGTACTTACCTCCCGGACCAATGGTTGTCTGTGTTACTCCCACACAAGCTCTCTTCACCGCTAACTGCTTGTCTCCGATCTCGACTGCATTCAGACCGCCGATTGCAGCATCGGTGACCTCCGAGTCGTTGTATTCACAGAACGCCCAGCCGCGGTTCGCATCGCTCCCTACCCTATCTTTCACCAAAACAAAGTGTTTCAACTCTCCGAAGGCCTCTAATAGCTCACGAACTTGCTCTTCTTCGAGGAAGGTGCCGATATTTGTGATTGAAAGCTTGTTTGGGCTGTCTGGGACCACGTCAAAGCCCAGTACGCCATTCTCCTCGCCCTCCGATGTGGCAGAAGGGACAATGTAGTCCTTGGGGCGCTTGAGGGATAAGCCTTGACCTTCAGCCATGTCGGCGTCCGCACCGTTGGAGTTATTTTCCATAGTGATACCATCCAAGGCTAGCGCGTTGGTTGCATCTTCGGCAGTCTTGAGCTCGAGCAGTGCATAGCCTCCATCTTTGCTTATCTGTGCGGACACACAAGGATCCGAGCCCTTGGTAACATTGAGCTCATTCAGTTGGAGATTGAAGAACGCTGTGATGGTAGCATCATTTGAGCCCGGTGGAATGTTGTACACAAATAGTCGTTTGGCTTGCCTGGCTGTGCCTGGTTTGAGGGCGGCACTGCCAGCAGAGTTTCCGGGTTGATTCATGAAAGCTTGAAGACGAGTAGGGTCCATAGGCTGCTGACGTGGAGCACCTGGAAGCGGGAACATACCAGAGAGCTTAGCCTGCTCGGCCGTCACGTTCTCGTAACCAGGCGGCTTGATATCCCATTGAGTGAGACGTCGTTTCCTGCTCAGGACGGACACGACATCGGTCAGATCTGGAGTAGGTTCCTTCACTTTCCTCTGCTCAGGCGTCGCGCTGCGAGGCCCTCGCCGCTGTTGAGCATCCATTTCCGCCATGTCATCTCTTTCACCTCGCACGTCTCGGTCTCCACGATCACGGGCAGGACCGCGGCCGTTGTAGTCGTCGCGTCGATCGTCCCTGCGCATGCGGCGACGGTCATCGTCACGATCCCTATCTCCTCGACCCCCTCCCCGGCGATCACCTCGGTCTCTGTCACCACGATCTCTGTCACCTCCTCCAGGGCCAGATCTCCAGTCTCCTCCACGACCGCCGCCGCGCCCTCCGCTCCCACCGTATCTTTCTTCTCGCTCCCTGTCACGGTAGCCCCGGTCGCCGGCATATGAGTCTACCCCAGCATCACGACCACCATTGCGCCTATCTCCATATCCACCGTTTCGACCTTGTCGATCACCGCCACGAGGTGAGCGAGATCTGCGTCTGTCGTCGCGGTCGCGGCGCGGTGGTCGGTCATCACGAGGAGCGTAACGACGGTCTGACATACCTGCAGAACAGGCGATGACACGAGAAGGATCTCAGCAGGTGTGTGGTAACAGAGTACGAAGAGGTATGTGTAGTGCTTGCGGTCCTTCTTTCAGAGATGTGGGTGTCGTTGCTTCGTCGAATGCTTTGGAACACGCGTTATGTTTCGACGTATCAGGGCTGTGTAGACACTCCAATGGCTGCCACACAGGATTGTTGTATCGAGATTGGCGACAATCAATGAGCGACTGGTTTGGAAGGACAAGAAATGTATGCTTGATGCGCATGAAGCTGGTAGACGTGAAACAGTGAAGCTCAACTTTTTGATTCGTAGCTCGCAACCTCAGAGCCAGCGGGAGCGGCCTTATCCGTCGGGGTGTCCACACCATATATGTAGATCTACATGAACATGGACAGTAGCTACTGTACATGTACATATATGTACTTGGGAATGTGATGAGAGAATGCCTAATCTAATCCTCATGGCACGGTAATTACTGTGCCTACAGTGTGTCCGTCATGTTACATAGGGACGCCGTGAAGTCAAGAATGGAATGATTGCTTTGCATACGAGACTGCTACGTTGTGTGCTTTTGTCCATCTATCATCTGTCGCGATTTTCATACATGTACACTCCCATGAAGATTTCCCCAAAGCAAGAACGCCAATCCCGACCAGGTACGTTACGGCACGTAAGTCTCGCGCTGCGTGTGAGAGCACCTACGCCTGATCACCTATCCATCGTATTCATGCGTCATCACGAGACTCGTTCCTGCGGTGCCTCAAGCTCCCGATGCGCTTCTTGATACCCTCCTTGATGCTACCACTGGGGCCAATACCACCCATTCTCGCGGCATCGTTATCTTTGGAGTTCGCGTAGTATGCGTCGTTGTACTTGCTCTCGTTCCCAGCAATGGTCACCGGATCTCGTTTGTCGAGCGTCCCCTCACGCTCGGCTTTGTGATAGTCTTTCATCAGCTGCGCACGATCCTCCATCTCGATACCGTTCTCGTCGATCTTGTGGGCTTGCATGGCACGGTCAAGGCTAAAGCCAGGCTCGCTTTGACCTTTCAAGTCGTCCTGGTCATAAGTCTCTCCGGCCCATCTCTTGTAACCCTCATCTTCGCCTCTCTCATGCATGACGTCGGCCCCTTCTTCGTATTCGTAAGTGCGTCCGAATCTATCAGTAACACCTGGAGGGACGACGGCAACTCCGTCGAGTGGCTTGTGCTTCTCCACGGCATCACGGACGTTCTCTGCAGGCGTGGCTTTGAGCGCTTCGGCATTGCTACTTTCTAGAGCACTGATGGGGGCGATCTTGGGGTCGGTGTTGCGTGCCAATAATGCAGCATCGAAGGGCCCTTCATGATGATAGGGTCGACCACCAAGAGCAGGATCCAGGCGATCAACCAAGTCTGCACCAGGAAGGTGGCGCTTGGACAGATGCGGAGAACGATTGGCCTTCCGGGAATCGCGCCTAATGATGTCCAGTGGCTGTCCCGAAGTGTCTCCGGGGAATCTCTCCTTCAACGAGCTGGTACGACGTCTATGTGAGTGGCTTGCGTCTGGGGCGCTGCCAACACCGGGATATGGCGGAGGGGCTCCTCCTGCTCGGGAAGGGCTACCAGGTGCGTGTGAACGATAATTGGGGAAAGCTTCTCTTGGGCTTCCGCTACCTAGTCCACTACCACTTGCTCCACCACTGACCGCGCGAGTGTGGGTTGTGATGCCACTCTTATCTGCTTGACCAACAAACTCTGGTTTGCCATGCTCAGCGGCAGTGGCTGATACATTAGTAGCAACTTTTTTAAATGTTGCAGGGTCGAAGGGGTCTCTGGCGTTAAGGCTCGCAGCAGACTTCACGCCTGTTGTGGTAGGAGATGTCACATCTTTGGTATTGGCGAAAGTGCTTCCAAAGTGGGAACCAGGTCCAGTCTCAGCCGAGGGCTCAGGAGCATGGAATGGGTCGATCAGAGCAGCTTGAGCCTGAGAAATCGTTGATCAGTACACGTACATTGTGGAACGTTTGTGGATGTTGGGTTCCCTTATCACCTTACCTCTTTAAAGTCGGCAGAGGCCATGGTGATTGTTGGGCCGTCCAGAAGCTGGTTGATTAACGTTGGGTGGAAGCAAGAAGAACGTAAAAGTTGGGCCGTTTCCACCTATGGGTTCTGGTGAAACAGAAGTTGAGAGATTAGAGTGCGATTGAGCTGGGTATTGCTCACAGATAAGGTGAGCATTCATGAAAAGTCTCATTACTGTACGCGTAAGATCATGTTGAACGTGCACTGCAGTTGCGACGGCATCCGGCCGACGTCATTGCGCCAAGTTTCTGTCTCGAAGGGGCAAATTGCCGAAGCGCGAACATGGAGCGCCTGAGGCGATGATGTGGGTGTAAAATGGCGTAAATGCATTCGATACCCCAGGACATTTCACAGATGGGCACGTGTAGGCCACACGTCTTTGTCTTGTGTCCCTAAGGTGGGAACGCATACATATCAGACCTAGTAGCCTCCATATCAGCTGTGGAGCAGTCACATCACAAACGGCCTAGGAAACTGGCACCAGATCGAGGTCTACCTTGTTGCCTATATTATACACATGGCAGCCCTGGTATCGTACTCGTCCTCGGACGACGAGGACGACAAACGAGATACGCAAGGTCGGCAGCTATGCGGTGGCAACAATTCTTCTCCTCCACCCAAGAAACGTAGACTATCAGCAAGTTCGCAGGTCACCAGATTCGATTCACGGAATGTGTATCCTAAAACTTTGCCTACCACCATCCACTCTGCTCCGCAACGAGCTGAACCCGCAACGCCATCGCTCCCTGAGGCATTTCTGAATTTGTATTCATCCACAGTACGGACGACTACTTCAGATCAGCCATCGCTCCACGAAGGCCGCAAGCGTGTTACACCGCATATCGAAGGGTGCTGGTCTGTGCATGTATTCATCGAGTGTGAGTAACGATACGGTCTGCTTATAATTTTCCGATTGCTCGACTTCTCAAATGGATTGCAATACCAATATACTTACAGCTATTGATAGGGCTCCCAGAGCCACAAGAGTTCCAGGTACTAGCCAAGTTGATCTCCAACATGCAAAACCTTGAGAAGAATGGCGTCAAAATACACAGCTTGCTTGAGACCGAGCTTGGCGTACAGCTGCCGTTGCATATATCGTTGTCTCGTCCATTAGTATTCCGGGCGGAGATGAAAGATCTCTTTGTTGCATCAGCTCAAAATTCTATTGCTGCAAGTAGTGCAGCGCGCTTCGTAGTCAAACCCGCCACTCTGAGATGGCACCCGAATGAAAATCGGACCAGATGGTTCTTGGTCTTGCAGCTCCACGCAAGCGCCGACGAGGAGCTAGGAAGGCTGCTACATATCTGCAATGAGGTAGCAAGACGATTCCAACAACCAGAGCTATACATTGATTCAGGGCAGATGAGCACTCAACGCCCGAATGTGACATCTGAACAGAATATCACAAGCAAGACTTCGATCCGAAAACCACGGTCTAATCAATTTCACGTCTCCATTGGATGGTCCTTGACCGCCCCCATCGCGACTGGTGGTGCAGAGGGACCTGACATAAATTTGCAACTGCCTCCCGAAATAGAAAAATTGCAAATTTTGGTAGCATCTGTCAAGATCAGAAGCGGACAGGATGTCACCACGATCCCTTTGAGTGTTCCTCGGTCGAAAAAGAAGTTGTTTGTATGACAGAGACTAGCATTGACATCTGGAAGTCTGAGAAGGGTACATTGTCGAACATGGCGGGCAAGCGTGTCAGATGGTCCGGGAATTGCCTGATGGGCGTATAGATCGGCTTGTACTTAGCAGACAAGCACAGCATAGCAATTGAATAGCAGCGTAAAGTGTTGTGCTGATCGTAACAACACAAGTCTTGACCAGACTGATGTGCTACTGTGCGGCAGAAACATTATTGTGAAATTGCATTTATGTTGGCCAGCTCGTACAGAAGGCCGGGAAAACAGTCCGCGGTACGAACCGTACGATGCTCGTCGTCGGTCTCGCAAAGACCGGAGACTAAATCGGTAAGGGCATAGCAACACGTCTCACAATAATTTTGATGACGACAAAGGTGCACTCACAAAACGGCCTTCTCCACTTTCAGATTGTCGACCGTGCTCTGCTGGCTCCACGTTGCGACATCCATGAACAACGTGCATACGGAGCGTATACGATGGGGCTGTTGCCGGTTGATTTCTGTCCCGAATGAGCGCCCGTGACACAAGCTCACAATTTGAGAGCATTGGTGTTGTCACGTTGTATCACTACGAATATTCCGTTCCAGGCATATGTTGTAAGCAGGCATGTGTTGCGTTCGTGAAAGCCGGCAGCAGAGCTTGCATGAAGTGTGTGGATATGTCTGCCGAGGAATATAGTTTAGACCAGGAGGATGATCCAAATGCTACTCCGCGCGCCACAGTTATACCCGCCTATGGTGGCCTCGGCATAAGCGGCTGACGTCGAAGACTAAACCTGGTGCTGTACCTGCATCGAGAACATGACGAAAAGTCATGGACCAAGACTGGCCGAGAAGGTCAGCGAGCATATAGTGCTGGACACCCCGCTCGATATACACTTGGCTCTCTCTGTTCTCCTCTCTTCTCTCTTTTCACTTTCCCTCATCTCTTTGTGAAAGGACCATCAGGATGAAGCTTAACACCGGCCTTCTGCTCACGTCGCTCGCTGCGAGCGTCACCGCCATTGGGAAGGACAGGACTGCATATCATCGTCCTACCGTCTCGAGCGCGACAAACGGGTCTGCGCCATTGCCTCCGAGCCAGGATCCTTGGTATACCGCCCCAGAGAATTTCTCGCGCGCTCCACCAGGCACCATCCTTAAGGTCCGCAGCGCTCCTGGTATCGTAGCCGAGGTGGCCAACACCAGCGCGGCTTACAACATTCTATACCGCACTACCAACAGCCAGTACAAGGCTGCCTGGGCCGTGACTACTCTTCTCGTTCCTTTCAAGAACGTCACTTGCGATGACAAGCTGCTCTCGTACCAGATCCCATACGACTCGGCCGATGTCGATGCCAGCCCATCCTACAGTCTAAATTCTGGTGGCGGGTATTCGGGAGATTCGGATATCAGCGAGTCGCTGGGGCGTGGATGGTTCGTTAACGTGCCCGATTACGAAGGACCTCTTGCTTCTTTCACCGCCGGTGTTCAGTCTGGTCATGCTACCCTCGACTCTGTCCGTGCCGTCCTCAAATCAAAAGCAGGCCTGAAGAAACACGCAACAAAAATCGCGCTTTGGGGTTACTCGGGCGGCGCTCTGGCAAGTGAATGGGGTCTCGAACTTCAAGTCCAGTATGCCCCGGAATTGAAGTTTGTGGGTGCAGCTCTTGGAGGACTCACCCCCAACGTTACCAGCGTGCTGGAGACTGTCGATAGCACTGTGTACGCTGGCCTAATCCCTGCCGGTATTCTTGGTCTCGCCAGCCAGTTCCCAGATGTGCAGGTCTTCTTGCAGTCGCAACTTAAGACCAGCGGCCCCCATAACGCTACCGGATTCAATGCCGCAAAGAACTATACATTGATTGAAGCCATCGGTGCTTACGCCGGCCAGGAAATCGGTAGTTACTTTACTGCTGGCGTGTCCACATTGTCAGCCCCGCAGGCGCAAGAGATCATCGACAGCGACGGTGTCATGGGCTATCACGGTGTGCCACAATTCCCGCTCTTTGTCTACAAGGCTATTGGCGATGACATTAGTGTCATTGCTGACACTGACGAGTTGGTTGCCCGTTATTGCGATGTTGGCGCGACTATTAAATACCAACGGAACACTGTTGGTGACCACGCATCAGAAGAAACTAACGGTGTAGCGCGTTCGTTCGCCTTTTTGGACAGCGTGCTTGCGGGAACCTACAATGCGTCTGGATGCAGCATTTCGAACGTTACGGTCCAAGCCTAAAAGATATGAGCATGAGTATGAAAATAACAAGAATGCTACCAATATGGGAATCATACGAAAATGTAAATGTACATATAGGAGATAGATGCGAAACGCTCTAATGTCATATGCAAAACCTGAGCGTGCGTACAGACCCTTCCAGCGTATATACAGTACTGTGGTGCTCCCTGAAGTGGCCTCCATGGACGAATTAACGATCGGCGCTTCACCAAGTACATGTAGTAACATATTTACCAATCGAGGCATTGTTGCAGCTCGATCGTACCAAGGTTGATGCTGATATCCTTCTCGTCTCGATAGACGTACACCAATATACATATCACATTGAGTCCGTAGGCACGCATATGGTGCTATGCGCTTGGATCTTGGTCGATCTGGGCAATAAATGCGGAAGCAATTGGGGAAGGTTTGCCTTCCTACAAGCTCTACAGTGGTGCTCACAGCTGACGCCTCCTACCTTAGTCAGGGTATCCAAGCAGCTCCGCGACTCACACGCACTTCCATCATGCATTAACGAACGTAATTTGGTGCCTTGCCGCGCTCAAGAGTGATATGGATCAGGCGCTGGTGCCAATAGCAGGGCACGCGATAGATGCGCATCCCACATGCGGCCCGACATGCCATCGGGGCATGAGGTGTACATCATCACATGTCAAGATATCTACGGTTTGCGGATCTGGGACCTCAATCCGCAAAGTTGAGGCGCCAGGCACCAACATTTCTTCACCTAACCAGTCCGTATCGGGCCGTAGATTCACGCATATCTGCTCACGGCTTATGAAGCACGCCGGTGTTAAGTACAGGTAGATTTTGCAGCCAACAAAGCAGGTCCAGGCATTTCAGCTGTGAACAGTATATATACGGTAAGAGAGACAGCAGGATGGGAATGGCCCCCATGCAGCCTTCCCCAAGCACATCCATACTTCCTAGTCCGCTTTACATTCGCCGATCATCATGGCTGCTCGCTCTAATGCGATCTCATTCGGGATCCTCATATACCCGGTCCAACTCCTCGACATCTCTGGTCCAGTGGACATTCTTTCCAACATCACGAAAGAGTTTGCTCAGATCTTCGCTCCTGTTCTGCCAGAAGCTGCTCGCAATGGTTCAAGCGCTGAGGACATTGTCCAGCGAGCCGCGAACATCAAGTTTCATCACATCGGGCTCAGTAGCGAACCTGTAGCTACATCGTTCGGAGCCACGTTGGTCCCAAGCTGTACCATTCACGATTGCCCACCACTTGACTACCTTCTTGTGGGTGGCCCCGATCCTAACTACGCCATCAATCAAGTGACCGAGGAGCTTCAGGAATTTCTCCGCCAGCAAAGTGTCGAAGTCAAGACCGTCTTCACCACTTGCACTGGTGCTATGACAGTGGCTGCATCTGGCGTTTTGGATGGACTCGAAGCGACTGTCAATCACGCGTGCTTGCCCATTGCGGAGCAAGTTTTCCCCAAGGTGAAGTGGGTTGGAAGCAAGAATTGGGTGGAAGGAGACAAGTATTGGACGTCCAGTGGTGCCGTAGCTGGTATGGACATGTTTGCAGAGTGGGTGAGGAAGAAGTATGGCGAAGAGCTGCTGGGAATAAGCACTATGGTACTTGATTATCAGCCGAGGGACGTTGACGGAAATGCTCTTGCATTCATCAACGGTGACGGCAAGCGCGTTGGCGTCTAGAACACCTGATGAAGAGGCTGCGCCTTTGGGATCACTGAAACAGTGATAAGGCAGCAGTGTGTCCAGTGGCTACATGTAGTTGTGGTCCGAAGAAGCGGTGACTCTAAGTATCTAGAGTAGATCTAACGTGTTCTCCACTCATCGTTTTCATTCACCATTCACATAGGGAACAAGTGAATGCGACATAGTTCCTTCTATGCCACCAAATTACATATATGCACAGCCCAATCTGCTTGTCGAGAAAGTGGTATGGTCGTTGAACCCATTGATTGTTAGCTCTCTTATCGAGATCGAGCATTAGCCTGCTGAGACGGCCCATACGTCGAACCACCCCCATCCTTTGCCTGTATGCTGCCACGCCAGAGACAGACAAAAGTCACATCGCTATAATGCTCCTGTTACAACACTCTAGCCTCCGAACCAATCTTAGGACTTGGTATATCACTCCTGAAGATAGGTTCATCAAAATTCAAGCCGAATACATCAGAATTCCAAATGCGTACATTCGTTTTAGGAAATGTGACTTTCTCCTGTCTCACGCCTGGCTGCTTCCAGTGGATATACCCTTTGATGCAGATCAGGCACGGGTCTACATATCACCATCGCAAGCGGGAGATCTGCACCATCTCGTTCTAGAAGCCTGCATAATCGGCATGGAGCTACTACATAGCTGGACTTTGGTGCGTGCCCGCCAGAGACACGGAGTGGACGGTCGTGGTGTTAGCCTCACTATTGCGACCAAGACCTGTGACAAATGCTGCGTGAAAGTCCTGGAGACGTGCCTTATACTGCTCCCTAAGATATCGATTGGAAGCGCTGCGTGTCGAGTGCGTCACGAACCTACAGCTCTGACTAAATCCGCAAAGCAAGATGCTTCGTCAGCAAACACTACTTATTGAGCTCCGAATTCCTTGGTGCCATTGTCGACGGAGCTCACCCCGCCGCCCATTGAACCATTCCAGGTCGTCTTCATGGCGGCACACGAATGATGCTGCTACTCCCGTACTGCAAACGCGCCACAAACATCCTGATAGATCATTTATCATACAAGCGACAGTTCTATACATATGGCTGACCTGGTGAAGACTGCATGCCGGCGTTGTCGTGAGCAAAAGGTGGGTGTCTGTGACACACACGACAGCCGATGGTGCATACTAAGTCGTCACGGTTATCAGCTTAGGTGCTCTCGTGAAGCTCAAGAGTGTTCGCGATGCGCAAGACTTGGTTTCGCGTGTAGCTATCCGGAACCGCCTGATAGAAAGCTAGTAGCAGCGAAGCGTCGCAATGCTGTGAGGAGAGCAAATCTAGACAAGCGCTCGAGCGGCCAGCAAAGCAGTGCCCTGTTTGAGTCTTCAGTGGCCACTTCTGGGCTTGTTCCTGGACATAGGTTCTCGGGAAACGCCTACCATCTCGCGAAACAAATCCAGGACGTCCTTTGCCAGACTTATTTTGCGTGTGTTTTCAATTCATGCTTGATCTTCCATCGGCCGACCTTCGAACATGCCATGAGCGAGAAGTCACTGCCTCAATACCTGCTACTGGCCGTATATGCCATGTCAACGAAGTACGGGAGCAGCCAATCCTTTTGCTTCGACCATCACGACTGATTACACAACAGTGTCCTCGCCCGGAACTCTAATCTAGGCCAGCTTCACGCAAATGATCTCGAGCCTCTTGGTGATCTCGCAGACTATGGAAGAGATTGCGCACTACGTTCGGGGAAAGAGCTCTTGCAGGACGTGGACCAACCAACACTGCACAAAGTTCAAACATGTCAAATTCTTGCTCTCTACTGGTTTGCGCAAGGCGAATCTCAGCGAAGTTGCACGTTCTCAGGTTGTATTTCTAACGATCCAAAAGTGAGGCGTTGCTGATAGCATTATTTCAGGCTTATCTTTTCAAGCCAGCAGATCAATGACAATGCGCATGGCGAGTGGGGTCGAAGACTCTCGAGCAGATGGTGATTCCACGCAAGCTGAGAACCTGCGCCGCTGCTTCTGGTCTTCCTGGATGATGAATAGCCTACTTGTGGATCGTTACATGACTGGTAGCTCTGCGGATCGACATGCACTGACACTTCCCCTTCCGGCCATGGAAACGTCGTATCTGAATGACACCTATGATGCGCAGAGCACATTGCCCGAGATCTTGTCCAACTCTGAAAATAGGGCAAATGAAAGTATTCTTGCAGAGGCGATAAGAATTATCTGGCACTGGTCCGTATTCCCTCTCTCATCGGCTATTCCAATGCTCGAGCCTTGTCAATTGACACAAGCAGGGTTCGTATTCGTGACTACCTCGAAACGAGAACGTCATCAACCATGGCAGACATCGTTGTACCCCTGTTCAGCCTAGACGATGACCTGACCCAATGGAGGTCCCAGCTTCACCCAACCTTCTCGTATTCGAAACATAATCTCTATCAAGAGCTCATCGCGAAACGCCAGCCTGCTTTCGCCACAGTGCATGCCATGTACCATTCATGCCGGCTGGTATTACATGCGTCACTGGTTCCGGTACTTAATGGCGTTGCGCTTGAGTCACCGACGCCAAAGGAACTGATCAAAACAAGTACTGATGTGGTAATTAAACAAGCCCAATCATTGTCCAGTCTGGCGATCGATATCCTGGCGTCAAATCATGATGCGAGCCAACTGGCACCTTTTGTGGGGTATTGCATGTATGTAGGTGCTTTTGTACACATGAAGATGTCCCAAGGGCCAGACAAATCGCGGATATGCCAAGATCTTAGGCACTGTCTACTATTACTCCGTGCCATGAAGCCGTACTGGAAGCTGCTTGACAAATTGGTGAGTTATTGACCAACATTTCCTGAAGAAGCACGATTGATGAACAGCCGTAGTGGATCCGGCTGTCCTGCTTGTACGAAGCGGAAATTGTCTATAGCCAGCGACAGAGCGCCATTACATGTGCCACGAGCGCATTCGAATCACCAAGTAACGGGTCGACCAGCAGATGCAAAGGCTCGCCCACGTCTCAAAATCCTGACTTGTCGAGGGATCGACCGGTAGCTCATTACAGCCTCGATAGCCTCGACAGTTCTGGTTCTGCGGCACATGAAGCGAATGCCGCGTTGGCTCTAGAACTCTTGATCGATCAGTCTGAAGAGATAACCCTTGTCGAGAACGCCATCGAACCCACCATGGGATCAACTGTCCCAGGTCCACAGCAGGAGCTGTTTGATCCAACGATGTTAGGAAGTCTAGGCTCTACCTCGATGACAGGCGCGGATTATGCTCAATGGGCCAACACAATCGAAGGGACACTTGACGTCGCTGAGGTGAATGAGTACCTCAGTTTGCTTACGTCGAGTAATAACGGCCTCGAGTGGTGGCAGTTCGGAATGGACAGTGTTGTGTAACAAGCTATGCATAAGTATGCAGCAAGACTACACTCATACTGCGTTCAGCTCTAGGAAGGAGGGTGTTGAATTCTCACCCGAAACCTTTGAGCCACACAAAATCTATGGGTCCAACATAGGAGATTTGTCATGGACTCGGCTGAAAATCGCGACTTCTCCGAAACGTAATTGACAACGGTATTTTGCTGCGAAGCAAGCATTCCCAGCACATTAAGCAAGCACTAAAACAGTTTTGAAGGTTGCGACAAGGATCACAGAGCATGTCAGATCACATTAAGCAGTATATTATCTTCCCAGCTGAATATCAAGATTAACCAGCCTCTAGTGACCGACCACACTTGCGAACCATTCCATAATGACTTGATTGCTGTAGATCAGAGCGCCACTGTGGCAATGAAGCTGGGCAGCTTGGTCAGATCCAAATGTTTTGAGTGTCGCATTCTTGCCAATGGCAGCGGCTACACGTTGAGGTTGGCCCTTGAAGAACATGTCATCCGCCGCGTCACCAATGAATGCCGGCATACCGATCTTCTCGGCCACGCCGCCTTTCAGCGTCATTTTTTCCACCACTGCAAATATATCGGACATTGAGTCGTTGCAGAAGACGAATTTCATGTTGTCCTGCAACCATCGTTGGTTGCTTGATCCCACCTCTTTGACGAAGTACGCATTGAAGGCGTCTTTATTTCCAGCTTCCCAAAGACTTCTCGCTTCCGGTACGATGTTCATGCAGCACTCGAGGAAGTCGAAGACACCGTCAATACACATGACAGCTGTAAGACGAGGTTCAAATGCTGCGGCTCGCGCGGCCAGGTATCCACCTAAGCTCATTCCTACTAGTCCAAGTTTGTCCGTGTCAACGAAGGACAGTTCATCATGTTTGCGGGCAAAGATGAAGTCTACCACTGGGGTAACAGCTTTCTCCCACTCCGCGATGAAGCCTTTACCTTGCGTTTCAATGAGTGTGCGATGCCCAGGTCCTTCGTACAGCACCACGTTGTATCCTCTATCAAGAGCCGCAAACCCATACACATGCATCGTCTCTTCCATGACGCTCTCGAAGCCACCACCAATGATCAAGGTTGGTCGGGGTTGTGATGTTGACGCTTCAGCAGCTCTGAATACCATGACTGGCATCCCGAAGCCATCGGCTTTGACTGTGAAGCGTTTTCCTGGGATGGGGAGGAGTGCATTCGCCTTGTTGAAGTACTTTGTCCATGCATGATAGCTTTGGCTTAGACGTGGGTCACGTTTGTTGCCATGCAGGAAGAAATCAGACACGAAAAAGTAATGACTGGCTCGCCAGTACACTTCTCGAAGCGTTACAGGAGAGTACGAATCTTCTTTCGCTTCATCGATTGTAGACAGCACACGGACTGCCATTTTGCTCCATTCATTGTACCAGCTGTCCCAATCTCCGGATTTGAGCTTCTGCATGACTTCGAGGACCTCACCGATGTCAGCTCCGTGATATGGGATAGTTCCAATGGCTCGCATAGTCTCGTAATGGAAATTGATGTCATCGTGGAGTTGTAACATTTTGGCGGCGGTGTTGAACTAGCGAGCTTCCTTGACGTCTGCGTCACGGGGCAAATGGGTTGAGTCTGAAGTTATGTGATTAAAACTTACTACTGCATTGCGCAGTCATTACGGCCTTTATAGTTGCTTCCATGTTGAATGAATCTAGCATTCGTCACATAATTGCCACTGCTCCGAATCGTGTTCGCGATGGCCCGATCGATCGGGCCGAACGTCCCTCTTAACGACAAACTCAATAAACATAGACTGACAATAGCTACATAGCACACCTCTCCTTCACACGTGTCGGGTGACGTCTATGACTATCGCTGGATCCATGTAAGGTGTGGTGGCATCATGACTTCCACGTCATTGTGGAAGTCATCGGCGACGGTTGTATCTACAATATCTAACTGACGGACAATCATTGCGTGATTGAGCTCTCCCTAGCGTTAGGACCTTCCAACTCGAGCGCTCGTGAAGCCCGGTCTAACAACACTTTCATTCGCCGACGCATTCGCTAGATCAATCTGAAACTTCTTATAGAAACATCGTAGCTGAGCGAATTATCGCAGAATCATTTCCTTGTCGTCTTGCTCCACCTTCGCGGGCGGATCATGCTCAATATCCCTGGTATGCCAAGAACTTGTGAATCTTCGAGAACGAACTTGGTGAAGAGTAGTGCAGGTTTGCGCTATGTCCTGTGGCGTTTGGAATGATATAGCTGTAATCAGAGGCGGCTGGGAAGAACCCAGCTGCATCTTCAAGTTTATTGGTAGGGCGGAGGCAGTCCGCTCCATTTGCGTTGTTACACACAATCGCATCTTGCTGACCAGTAACGACAAACACGGAGCCTGTGAAGAGGGTCGCGGGTGTGACGCCGTAGAACAGTGTCGCAAGTTCACCAAGCGCTACAGTGCCTTCGTTGTCAAAGTCAGCTTGGGCGACTGCAGGATCGAACCCTCCCACTCCATCAACAGTGTACAGTCCATAGACGCGGCCAGGCTCATAAGATTGAGCGAGGTAGCCGACCGACAGATTCGCAAAACGAGAATTCACAACTGGCGCAGGAACCGCTAGGCCTGCTGCGAGGGGCACCAAGCCAGTCACGAAGTCGCCTGTGTACCCAGTGAGCACAAATGTGTCCACTGCGTCTGGATAGGTAGCGGCGAGTGCGTTCCCTTGGATGGAGCCGTAGCTGTGGCCGACGTACTATGCACAATGTGAGTTCAAGAGAATCTCATAAGCAAGCAAGAAAGAACTCACGATGACTTTGTCAAACCTTTTGCCCGCCAGTGGTCCCCCGATTGACCCGCTTCGAAGCATCGTGATGAGGTGATTCGCAATCTCGGTTTGCAGACCCATTTGAACGACAGCCACGGGATCCGGATGAGAGCTGTTGCCAGAGCCAAGATTGTCGATACTGATGGTCGGGTATCCATGCTATATTTGATACGATTAACAAAGCCCGGTACTCAGGGTGCATCTTGTACCATAGATAAAGCGAACTCACATCGGATGCTACCTTAATGTAACTGTACATATCCCCATCGACACCAACCGGATATGTGAGCCCACTCCAATAGTTCTTGGTGTTGGTAATGGCGTGTTGCAGATATTGGATGGTTCCCGCGCGCGATGCAACCTTTACCGCTGGCTCACAGTATCGGACACTCATGTTAAAGTGACCAGACTGTTCCACATTTCCAACACCACCCAGGATACCAGCCACACCAGAAGATAGTTGACTGACAAGATAGTCGGTCAAGACAGTGCCGTCCGCGAGGTTGCTGGGGATGTTGTCTGCAGGAATCATTTTCCCACTCGAAGCAGTTACTGGGACAAGGAAGTCTGTACATTTTGGTTCAGCACGACGAGCAATGGTCGAGGCTTGTGCCAAAGCTGCGGCAAATCCCAAAGTAAAGATGGTGGAGATGATCATATTGGATGCGTTCAGGATAAGATTGTGCTGAGTGGAGTTGGAGGATGAATGGTACTGTATCGCTCATTCTTCGTCACGGTAAACCCACTATATATGTAGAAGAACGGAGATCTCTGCCACTCGACCGAGCTTGGCAGAACTGGATGTGCTGTCAACCGGCAATCATCACCGATGTAGATGGTCATGGAGATGTATCTCAATCAGTGACGATCATGCCAAGCTATCAACCAGGATGGCATAACACAGGATGCGCTTGAATGCCTAGAACCTTGCTAGATTGATCGAATGACATACCGAAAAAGGCTGGTAGAGCTTTAAGCTCTGGCGCTTTGCAACGATCTCCTTATCGTTCCATTGAAGCCACAGCAAGACTATTCTTTGGTCGCTCAAATGGACCAACATGTGTGTGAACAAGGACTCTATGTGCACTTGTAGTGTAGAATAGGGTGTAGATAGGCGGGAGCGGCAACAAGGCTTTGGATGCATTGCAGATCTCCCGAGGAATTTAGACGGAGATGCGTGTGTCGAACAGGGCCCTTATCATCGCGCATGGAATTCACATGTGTGTGAGATGTCGAGTATCTGGAATGAGTCTGTTGGCCCGATGAAATGTACACCAAACGCCATGGTCGCATCTCAGATAGCACCCGCATGTATGTCCTACATGTATATCAAAAGCGTGGACTGCCTTTCTCCGCGGCTCTGCCACACGTCTAACATGTCTTGATGATGATGGACCGCAGGAAACCCCACAATTGATTGCATGGAAGTGTGATCCTGGTCGAGTGCACCAGATCTGCTGGATCCCGAAACCTGCGCGCAAGATTGTGCAGAGGCAATCAGGCCGATCGAAGGCGCCCCGTGGACGTCTTTGCAGGAGACTCGCAGTCTCATACAGCCCAATGAGCCGGTATATACATATGCCTCTTCTGTGGTCTGAGGTACTGCTCTTCAGACTTTACCAATTTACCTCACTCGAAGACCATGAAGCTCCTCTTTGCTTTCGCTCTTGCTAGTGCCTTTGCGCATTTGGCGACCTCGTCGCCATTTGACGTTCACCCAGACAAGGCTTCAACGAGTGTATATGACAATTGGCAGCCAGCCAGGCATGGAGACTGTGAGCCGAAGAGACACCATAACTCTCTTGCCCGTCTGACAGCATCGTAGTACGCAGTCCCTGCCCATGGATGAACTCTTTCGCCAACCATAACTTTCTTCCTCATGGTAAGATAGCCACCTAGCAAAGCGTACATGACCGCAGCGAGACTCACGCAGATACTGCGTCCAGATGGGCGTAATATCACGATTCCTTTAATGGAGGACGTCTTCAAGAAGTTCGCCAACATCGGACCAGATGTTGCAGTAAAGCTAGGCACTGCTGCGTTGAGCATTGTAGGGCCTAATGCCACGTCCTTCACGCTTCAAGACATCGACGCCCATAATGTGATCGAACACGACGGAAGCTTGAGGTAAGATTCTGTAGCATGATCTTGTAATAGACTTACTGATGCCATGTAGTCGAAGTGATTATGCACTCGGCGATGATCATGATTTCAACTATGCGTACTTCAGCGAAGCTGCTGCTTACTTCCATAAGCCCACCATCAACGTGACTGACGCTGCCGGGGCACGCTTTTCCCGTATGACCACCATGAAGAAGCTCAACCCAGACTTCAATCTCACCATGGCTGGCCTCACGGGCAGCTTCGTCGAACAGAGTTTCTATCTCAGTATCTTCGGGGACCCATACATCGGCATCGCGCAAAGTGACTGGGTGCTAGAATGGTTCTGTAAGTGCAATGAAAGCACATAAGGTTTCTCAAATGCTGACCCAAATATCCGTGCAGACGCAGAAAGACTGCCTACCCATCTGGGGTGGACGCCGAGAGCACAAGAGACAAATCTGACAACCTTGACGGCGATGGCCAAACGAGTCATGGCTGCCACACCAGACACTGTCATTCCGCCCGACGAAAGTTTCTTGCTTGGCCATTGAGTGTGCCTGGCACTAGCTCGGCTGACGCTATGGAGGCGTACCAGTCTGTAATGATACTGTTATTCCTGGTGGCGTACTGTTCGGCCAACTGATACCCATACGAAGAGTAATTCTTCATTAGACTCCCGAGTGACCGGATTACTTTTTGAATTGTACTTGCAGTGGCCACTTTGTTCGAAGCCCTTTCCGCTCGTGATGAAGTGGTCGTTGGCATCGCGCAGTGTTGTGCTTCGTTTCGTGTGCATGACTTGAATGCCATGAGTACATTGCAAATTAGTAGCTGAAAAGATCTCTAACATTTCCAAAATCTTCATGGTGGCGACATGACTGCTTCTGCGACTGACGCCAAAATGGAGGTAAGCACGTTGCGATACTAGAGGTCAACTTAAATAGGATGTCTACGCAACAAGTATCTTAACTTCCCAAAGAAGTCGTTACGGCGTTGACATCAATTCAGAAACACTGCAATGCCGATCCGCACCTCAGTTCTCGGTTAAACGCCGTGAATGCCGCTGCTTAGGAGTAGCATGGATCTTTTACCATGTTCGGCAATACACACGGGCCTGCTTGTGGTAAAGGTACCCTTCTGTCACCCATGAATGCTCATTTCGAGCAGTAGACGACTCGTGTCTACCCAACTCATGGCTTAAGTGTTGAATTCTCCAGTCTATCGTCCCTTCGGAGGCTATGCGCTGCAAATACACGATACAACCCTGTGTAGCAGGGCCAGTCGTCAACTTGACGGCTTTCATATTTTCTAGCCTGCTGCATCTCTCGATCGAGAGCAAGTTCGTACACTGACAGCAGCGATGATCACAGAATCACATAGGCAAAGAGTGTTCACTCATTGCGCAATGCAGGTGCTTGCTGCTACGGTAATGGAGTCAATAGTCCTGTGAGTCGAGTCAGCCTACCCTCAGGAATCATGAAAGAGAAACAATCACCATGTAATGTAATCTGACGTGTCACCGAAGCTCGCTGGTGTCGAGCCATCACTTGCGCTCAGAGTTGTATTGAAGTTCGGGTTTGCCTCATTGAGAGTAATCACCGTGTTCGTGTACGTGTGTGCGGGAGTTCCGGAGGTGTTTCGGTAACACTCGATTGTGTCGGCCTAAATAATGTATTTGTCAGATCATGTGAAGAGTTTCGATTAAAGCGATAGAACCTACCAGTTTGACTCCCGTGGATTGTCCCCAGTTCAAGTACGTGATCATGTTGCCGTTCAACGATGCAGTCTGTGTCCAGTTGCCCTAATCCAAGGTCAGTACAACGCCCTCGACAGACATTCCGCGACAAATGGCGTACATCGCTAAGCTCATATGTAATATCAATCAAGTCCCCAGGGTTTGCGAGGTAGCCAAGACCATCATTGCCGTCAACGTTCATTGCGCCACTGTAGAAATAGGACACGACACACCACCCAACATTGTCAGTAGTACCACAGTAGTCTCTGTATACAAGATCAGCGACCTAACCTCACTTGCGACCTGTATTACGGAGTACGTACCCAAGGTAGATTGGGTCGTTCGAGATGAGCGTCTGGACCAGTCCACCGTTCTCGACGGCCAAACCTGGCCATAAGAGTAGCCCTTGGTCAGCGATCTCGGGAATCTGGAATTCTTTCAGCATTGGTCTCTGTCTTCCTGTAACTAGTCATTCGCACCTGCAGAGTTGTCTGCACCTTGATGATCTCTGGCGTCACCGAATCGTCTGGGTCTGTGTCCCAGGCTGCCTGCCCAAAGCCACTAGCGATCGTGGAGGCAGCGAAGGAGGCGATGAGGGCGAACTTGAGAGACATGATGTGAAAGTGCTATGGTGTATCGAGGGCCAGATGGAGTAGGCTGCGGGCGTCGTACTTGGTCGCGACGAAGTAACGGAGATTAGCTGGCGCGAAGATGGTGCTTTCGAGTTTCTCGAGCGACATTTGAGGTGGCCCTTCATCGGCTCTTATCTATCAATGCTCCTTTTCGCGTTGTAAGGACTTCGAACATCGACGAAGTATGCTCATATGAGGGAATGTTAATCCTGCATTCCTCAAGATCTTGCGAACGAATGCGTAAGTAGTCACGATCTTATACATTGTCGCAAGATATGCACAACATATTGAAGCCGTATACAGCATAGTGAATGGACTTTGTGGACGGCGTTCCTTACTGCATGGCATACTTGAGAGCCCTTGCCGTGTGGCATCCTTCATAGCCCTCCCCGTGTGGCATCGAATTACTTCATTTCCGTGTGGCATCGAACCACTCCATTTCCGTGTGGCATCTACCGAGTCCTTGCTTATGTATGCTATCACCATCGTAAGCGTCTAGAGCTTAAAGGCGTAGACAAAGATCTTGTAGATACGCGCGATAGGCTCTCGTTTACGAATGTTACGTCCTCGATCGCGACGTCGCGTCTGTTCTCGATCGCGGCCTTGCGCCTGTTCTAGCTCGACGTCACGTCCTGAAATTACATCGGAATTCTTGTTAGTCTCGTCGCACGACCGCTCTCTTGTGCTAAGGTCTTTGTCGAGTAGTAGGAGGTCGCTTTTACTCTCGCTACTATTCTGCCATCCCCGCGTCCCCCCCCCTAAATCCGACTACAGGTCTATCTACGCATAGCCCTAATACACTCTCTTTCTACATCGCGATATACTCTCTTCCTAACTAGTCTCTATATATATACATAGCTAAGTGATAGTAAGAAAGAAGAAGAAGACTTACCTACTAACTATTATAAGCTTATATATAGATAGTAAGATCGACTAATAGAAGCAAGGCTACTACGCAACTCTAGCGCTATAGCTTAGTTCTATATTAGTAAACTTTACTCTTACTTACTTAGATTACTTATAAGCTAGTAAGCCTTACCTAGCTTATAGTAAGCCTAGTAATCCTCTCTTATATATAGTATAGCTACTTTTATTAGATAGAACTATATACAACTTATTATTTATATTTAGTAATTAGAATAATATAACTCTCTATCTTATAGTCTTAACTATTCCTTCTATAGAAGATCTAATAAGACTAAGAAAGATCTTAATAACTTTATATACTCTTAAGATAAGTAATAAATAAAGTACTACTAGGACTTCTACTTCTAGTAAAGTAGATAGTCTCTACTAATCTATCTACTATTCTAGAGAAAAAGATACTCTCTTATTTAAATTCTATATATAAAAGTTAAGTATATACTAATATTTTTATAAAACTTAATACTCTATTATTAATACTCTATTACTTATCTAAAATATACTAAAATAGTCTAGAATTAAGATATATATAATATAACTCTATTCTATCTATACTTTCTTTATAATATTTTATATTCTAGTAAGTTATTTGTTTACTTTATTAGTATAAAGATATATAAAATATAGATAATATTTATTAATATAATAGAGTAATATAGAGTATATTATATATATCTAAGTATAAATATACTACTCTCTATACTTAATAGTAAGAGTTACTATTAGATATAGAATTACACTACTTTTATTAAGAGATAAAGTAGCTAGATCTATATAAATACTAGAAGGTACTTTACTTTATAGAACTATAAACTAGGGTTAGGGTTAGGGTTAGGGTTAGGGTTAGGGTTAGGGTTAGGGTTAGGGTTAGGGTTAGGGTTAGGGTTAGGGTTAGGGTTAGGGTTAGGGCAGTTGCTC
>PXOE01000029.1:0-27163 GCA_003012245.1 Microcyclospora tardicrescens
AGCCATGGGAGGGTTCTTGGGGGTTCCAAAGCGCAAAGGTGCAGGTGGGCGGTCGGGGATGGAGGCGCAGATGGTGGGAGTTGCTGGTTCACGATGATGTAGAAGGTGAGGCATGTACTGTGCGATAGGCAGTTAGATCATAGATGTCTTTCTAGGCAGGTTGAGGGACTTTCGAGGTGGTTGGGTGATCCTTACCAACAGTATTTACCTTTGGGAAGGAATCGACTTCGCCGATGTTCGCTCTCGTCCATACAGATCACATCTACCTTAGGCAGAGACGCCTTACCTGAGGTATGCAGGGTAAGTAGCTACATGCCGGTGTTCTCTGCGACCTAACTTGAAGTCCCCATCAATCGGGTTGAAATATGCTGTCATGTACTTTGTAAAGTGACGAGCGTATGTGAATGTTCATGTTCGTACAGAAGAAGTAACCATCTTACAGTTACAACAACAAGAACGACAAGGACTAAACGCAGACCGCTCAGAGGTCCAAGATTACTTTCGCCGCCCGTTTCTTATGCTATAAAAAAGCTGGCGTACAAAGACATATACATGTTAGGTCCCCAATCTGGCCCAATGCTGCTTCATTTCTGCCTGTCCCATCCCATTGCCCACACGAAAGAACGCCGTCGCTGAATCGAAAGATCGCAAATGCAGACCGTACTACCTACAGTGGCCTGCCGATGCTGGTGATGGACTGTGCAGGTGGGATGACAGACCACTCCGCAACGCCATTGAAAACTCCAAGCTTTTCCCAAAATGCCATCGTGCGCAAAGTACGAGATGCCTCTTCGTTGGCTCATTCTCTCAAGCAACGCTGGTGACCGGCTGAGTCTGACCGGCCAGCTCCTCTTCGCCGGTCTCTGCAATCGACGCGACCGGATCAATGCTGGTTCGCTTCTTCTTGCGTTCGTCCTGCTCTTTCTTAAGCCGCTGCTTCTCCTGTAGTAGAGCCCATTTCTCAGCTTTGACCCGCGCTTTCTCTTCCTTCTCACGATCCAACTTCTTCTCCTCCTCACTCTTCGCCGCTTCCTTCTCGGTCGCATAATCCTTCCACTTTCGCCACCCGTCAAAGTCGATCAGCGCCTGCATGCATCCCCATTCCTTGACCTTGCGCTCCAGCCACATGAAATCGACCGGCTTGGTGAGAAAGTCGTTGCAGCCGGCTGCGAGTGCTTCGTGACGATCTGATTGCAGCGAAGAAGCAGTCAGTGCCACGATGATGATCGGAGACTTGAAAAGACCGGCTGTGATGACCAATTTGTCAGTGTCTGCCGCCTTTTCTTTCTCCGCCGTTGCTGCTTCTGTCCCTTTCTTGGAGTCCTTTGCTGCATCCGCTGACTTGCCCGTCGACTCGTCCACTTTGGCATCACCATTGATCTCGTCGGGACTTTCACTGGTAGCTTCTACGGACGAGAAAACACCAATCCCGTTGACTCGCTCCAGGCGTCGAATCTCCTTCGTAGCCTGCAGACCATTCATGATGGGCATCTGAATGTCCATGAGCACCAAATGGAAGCCACCGGCCTTCCACTTATCCACTGCGATCTGGCCATTCATCGCCGTTTGCCACCGCACCTTTAGTCGTTTCATCAGACTCTCCAGAATACGAAGGTTGATGATGTTGTCTTCCACAATCAGAACATTGATGGGCGGGACAGCTCCGTCGAGCATGGAATTCACCAAGCCAAGATTCGACAGACCAGCATTGTTGTTAGGATGGTGAGATTTGGTAGGTGGCCGGTCGGGTGTTGACTTTCGCTTTTTCGCTGGTCGAGACAAGCGATGTGGGTGTCCCGAGGTGACTGCGTTTGGTGTAGGCGGGCGGGAGTTGCTTTTGCTGAAGAGTGTAGCTTCGGGGATTGGAGGAGTTGGCAGTGGTGGAGCCGCAGGCACTCCGTTAGAGAGATACTGGCCGTCAGAAGCCGTGGAGCCGTTGCGTGGTCTCGAAGTAACCTGTCGATGAAGGATCGGGTTGAGACTGGTGGGCGCAGTCGCCGAAGATGTGGCGGCATTTCCGGTGGTGAGCAGGGTAGGGGAGGATGTTGGATGCCGTCGGTTAGACGGTCTGTGCCGCCGTGTTGCACCTGGAGACGGCAGTGCTGGCAATTGGCCCGTGTTGAGGACTGACATGGCCCGTGGATGTTGGTCGGGGTGCCCACTTGAATGATGATGGCGGCTCTCGTGAGAGCTGGTGGTCAATGGAGTGGTACTAGGTATGAGTGGCATGGGCGGGAAGTAGTCTGTGCCATTCTCGTGCGGCCGGTGATCCTCGGCCATGTGATAGCTCTGAGCGTGATAGATTCGGGGAGAGGGCCGTGGTGTTCGTTTTTGTGGCACGTCAATGATGAGCGCCTCCTCGACCGTTTGACCCCCAACATAGCAAGCGTCTAGAGCTTGACATATCTCTTCCTCCGGCCCCAGTACCCGCTCATGCCGTAGCCCAGTGGTGTCCGTCCGCTGTGCGATCCTCAATGTCATGTCCGGCGCATCGAACGTCTTGCCCAAAGAATTGGCATATTTCTGCAATATCATATCTCGTACATCATCTACCAGGTCGTCCTCCTTGATTTTTACCAATGTCGCTGAAGCACCAGGACGCTTCACCCATATCTTGCGGTATGTTGGATGTGCCATGGTTGGAGATTCGTGTCCGGGAAAGTGTTCGTGAATGCTAGCTGAAGGTGTGGGAAGGTGCCCGGGGTTGGTTGTTTCCGATTGGGCTTGCTCGGTTTCTGCGCTCAGAAGGTTGGCACTCCCGTTGAGGTCATTGGATATGCCTGGGAGTTGAAGACGGCGAAGGGCAACTTCTTTTACAGAAGGTCTAACACGTAAAATGTTAGTAAGCCTTTTCCGTATTGTAGTGTATAAGCAATCAGCATTGCACAATCCACGGATCAACCTCCAGTTTCGAAGATGCTTCCTATGCGGCGCGCAAAAGATGAGGGAAAACCTACTCTATCTCTGGTTGGTGTTGTTGCCCAAGTGATGCATCTGGTGTTGGGTGCTCGACTGTCACAGCAGGCACAGGCGAGTAATCGTCCTTCTCCAGGTTGAGCTCAATGTCAGACCCTCCTAAGGTCTGCTCATCCGCCTGGCTATCCGAGGCTTTTCTTGAAGTAGGCGTACGACTGTGTGCACGGCGTGCTTCGTGGTGTTGTCCAACAGAAACACCCTCGTGATCCGCGGGTACTGCCTTTCTGAGTACCGAGCGTGGAAGGCAGGGCGGCGACCGGGATGCTGCGGATCGTCTGGGCGGCTGACTCTTCGAGCGTGGAGGTGAAGGCGAGGTGGTGGTGGTGGTGGTGCTGCTTGTACTGCTGCTGGTATGTGATGTGGTAGCTGTCTCACGATCGGTTTGAGCCGAAGCGGTGCGTTGAAAGAAGCGCGACGGTCGAAAGCCAAACCGGGCCATAAGTCGATGCTGGATCGGAGGCGTTGGTCAAGCAATCGCCGACCATTTCATGCCGATGCTGGTGAACTGCGATTTCCACGACGGATAGTCACGTTGATACAATGAAGAGATGGAGGTGGCATGTTCAGCGCGGATAGACGACTATACAGATATGTACCGACATGTAGCTAATAAGCAGCACAGTGGAGGAGCAGGAAGAATTGGAGCGGGACGTGCAGCAGGTGCCGTGCGCGTCGCTGGTGCAGGCGGAGAGATCGTGTTTCTGTATATGCGATCGGTCGATGCGGCACCACCACCACCAAACGACACTCCAACTTCTTCGACTCCCCAATCCTGCTGCCCGCGCTGGCCTCGCAACCAGGTAATTTCCACTTCATCCCTGATGGATGCAATATTGCCTGTACAATACAGTATCCGACGATCCTATGAAGGCTCATACCGACCAACAAATGCTGTCTTGCAACTTCGCCGCTGTGGACAGCCTCAGAAGCAGACACTTCCGGCCACGGGTAACGCGGTCCACACCATCTGCAGCTAGATACGAGCTACGAGTGATGTGCAATGCTTGGGGTTTCTGCAGCTCAGAGTGGATTTCTACCTTCAAGCAAACTCTGGTTGTTATCACCAGCTCGAATAACATCGACGATGTACTCGCAAACGCAAGCAGCGGATATGCCGGGACCTCGCCTCGCGTACAGGTGTCGTTGGGATAGCAGGCGACAGCTTGAATGCCAACTTATTACTTGCCAGAACAGAACGTCCTCCTGACCTTATGAAACATCATGCCGGACAACTGGCCTGACAGCATGCTACTTCAATACAGCCTGCATATCCATCTTGTGGTGTATGACGCTTCTTAACCTCCCAAGATATACGTGATGTTTCACCTGAGGAGCCCTGCACGCGTACCATGTAAAGATGCATGGCACGTTTCATGTTGAGCTGTCCGAGCCACGGTAAATGTTGTACTACGTCTGCTTGTGGTGTTCGCAATGGTCGCAAGTCCTGATAGGTCTCGAGTCTCGTGGATACTATAGTATTAGCCTCATCCGCCCTATGAATATTCGCCTTGCAGTATCGGAATAGTGAAGCAGTGCAAGCTGTGTCCTAGCAGAAAGTCCAACTGTTGGAGTTCGCCGTGCGGAGAGAAGATTCTGCATCGCGAAGCTGGTAACCACACAACGACCACTGTCTGTTAACTCTAACAATAACAGGAGAACGTGATTTGGTCAGCATCACGGGGATGCTTCGAGGGAAGTTACGCAGATTGAGGCTGAGGTACATGTAACTACAGTACAGTCCATTCATGTACAGATGGTTGAGCATCTCGGCCAATCATCATGATTACCGTGCGCTTCCATCAATTCCCGCTTACGGCATTCGCCAAATATCTTCCTTTGCCGGCATTCGAATGTTGAGATTTGCTTCCAATCAAGGCCGACTATGACCGGTCTTCGTCACACCAGTCAGCAGCATGTCGGAAGTGAGGCGCAGTCCATCTACAAGTCCGCAGGGAAAGACTGAAGAGAAAAAAGAGAAGCGCACCAGCCGTGCTTGTCTGGTGTGTCGGAAACGGAAAAGTGCTTGTCATCTGTACGTTACACCTGTCTTTCTAACATTGGTTCATTCTGCTCCAGTGATACAGTCTGGTGCAATGCTAGATACCGCACAATCTTTGCTTCACGAGGCCATTTGACGCAGCCATGATCGCAGACAAATGGCACATGGATTGCCGACTGCAATGTGTCGTTCAAACCCCGATCTGAAGCCGATGGACCGGCTTTGGTGCACCTTGCGCTCTACAAGCAGAACCATGTTGCCGAGACCAATGACTGACAAAGCAAGATAGACCGGTCATCGATGGCCAAGTACAGACACCTTGTCAGCGATGTGCTGCCTCTGGTGCAGAGTGTATCATAGGCTCTAGCAATCGTGGTGGTCGTAGAGTACGGAAACGTGCAGTATCACAAACAGGCTTCGATGGCGACTCGACGGGACGACGAGCTGATACTGTAGATGCTGCGGGTTTCAACAACCATGGGACCCACGAACTGTGAATCCTCCTCACAGTATATTCAGTGTCCACGGCTGACATAGTATAGGCGTAACAAAGAGCTGGACAGGCGGTTCTCAAGGACCTCTCCAAGCCCTGGATTAGTCCTTGACCCAGCCTTGCGGACGTTTGGACCGGTCAGAGAAGCATACATGGGCGAAGACACCCGTGAATCTTCCTTAGGCTCGGGCGCGGTCGCGTTCAATGACCTACAGAATCCCAGTGATGCGCTTGGGATCCTGGCCCAAATCGCAAGCCGTGGGCATGACGACGAACGATCTCGACTGCAAACATTGACCGAAGAAAGCTTCAACCATGCATATGATTTCAACTATCCGCTGGCCAGGAGTGGCAAGCTGAACTGGATGACTATCGCTATGCTGCTGCATCGCTATAAGACCTTCTACCATCCATACTTTCCACTAGTCCCGGCGGCCGTCCTTGATTCGGCAAGTCTTTATATCACAGCACAGAATGCACCACATCTATTGACTGCCATGCTCGTCATTGCCTCGAGAGACTTGACCAATGAAGCTCACATGTTCGATACATGCGCGGAGCACATGCGCGCACTCGTGTCTGCTCTGGCCGCTGGTGGGCCGGGTAATGTGGAGGCGGTGGAAGCTCTTCTCATCCTCGCTGAATGGACTCCGTACACATCTAGAAGCGATGCTGGGAACGTTGGTCGGGGAGAAGAAGATCGAGAAGCGTGGATGCATGTAGGGACCGCCTTACGTATCGGATACTTCTTAGGACTCGACCGTTACTCGTTCTCAGTCCGGGGTGATGACACGAAAGACCCTCAGTGGCAACGAAAACGGCAAGTCTGGACGGCTTGCTACATCAGTGACCGCCAGATCTCGATACGTCTGGGACGAGCTTTCTGGTCTCGTGGACCGGGACCATTGACGACTCTTCGCAAGGAGGACTTCCCAATGCTGGCTGCCGCGTCTCCCGAGGAGGAAGACTATGCAAGTATATTTCAAGCAACCTTGGAGCTGACTCTGCTCTTTTCGAATGTGCATGATGTCTTGTATAACAATCCCGGGAATAGCATGCGTAGTCATTTGAGCGGAGGGTAAGGATGCTCCAATTTCGTTCACAAGTCGATCAGACGTAACTAACAACCTTTAGATACATCAAATACATTGATGACTTTCGTAGTGCGATCTACGGGTGGAAGTCGGTCTGGGGCACCTTGACTTGCTCACCTAATCTCAAAGCTACATTACTCATGAGCTACGATTACCTCCGTCTATACACCAATGCATTCGCCTTCCATGCTACTGTCATGCGTGCCCTTCCACAAACTCAGCAAGGCGCAGAGGGTGTCCCAAAGAGCAGCAAGCCAGCCATGCAGCGCATCTTCTACAACAATGTCGGCGCCGTCGGGGATGCCAGGTTCATCTACGAAGGCCTCGATGCCGCCAAAAGTCTTCTTGACATGTGCAACACCTTTGTCGATCCGGAGAAAGCCTTGCGATTCATGCCCTTGCGATTCTATCTCTACTGCGTCTACAGCGCGGTTTTCCTCTACCGTGCTCGATGTGCGGGTGTCCTTGCTGCAGATGAAGAACAATCGGTCCGCCAGATGGTCACCGAGACCGTCAGCCGGCTCGAAAGATCAGGCATCGGTACCAAACACCCCGGCACTCGATACGCCAAACTCGTTAAGCTTCTCTGGGACAAGGTCGACCGCCGCGAACGACAAGAGGTAGGTGCTACGGCTGCCACCCTCGCTAATCCGTATCGGCCGGTCTCCGTCAGCGAGTCGGTCGGCCCTGACATGACGGACCCGACGCTGACACAAGAATCGCCTATCTTGGCAGAGGTCATGGGAGACTTCTCCTGGACGGACTTGGATGCGATTGGCAATTTCGCGGTCAATGGAGGCGGTGGCGTTAACCCGAGTGAGGTCGAGTGGTGGAATGGGTTCCTGCCTGCTGACAGTAATAATTTGCTGTTTGATGGCGGGCTGGGATTGGACGTTTAGCGAGCGAGGCGTCTTTTTGGGAGAAGATGATCTGGATTGATGAACATATGCCTTCTTCTCGCAACTGTCCGCGATGGACGGCCGCAGTACTCTTTTAAACCGAGCACATGTACATATCGCTTTCGCTCACATGGCGACGCACGATCTGCTCCTGCCTCATCACTCAATGCATAATTCTGGCCTTGCATTTATATCTACCGAGTCCAATAATCCAGAGCCATGTACTGTTTGACAGCCGATGGTGGGGCTCGTCTCCCTGCATCATGATCTGCACGTCCAAACTGTTTGAGATGCCGACATATCCCGTCGTACCTACTCCAAGCAAACGCCGACTTCGAGAGACATGTCACTTGAAGCAGGGAATTTGGACATCACTTGACTTTCTGAAGATGTTACTCCTCTAGCTAATCAATTACTCGTCCCGTGGTATCCCCGCACGACTACATTCCGTTCGTCCCTGTGCTGAGTGTTGGCCTTGGTCATCAAGCAACAACTTCGAAAGTTTTCCCCGCAGCCATGAGCTCCTCCTCAAAGCCCGCCGCCCTGCTCATCGGCAAGATCACACATGCACGCGAGGAATGGGACGCGCTGTCGTCCTTGCTGACGCTCAAGGTACGCCTTCAGCATGAGCCGAACCATCTTCCTGCTCCACGTTCGCAAGAACCCTCCGCTAATGTCCCCCGCAGACCTACGAAACCGGCTCCCGCCCCGCCTTCCTCTCCGCCCTGCAATCCGGCACCTACAACAACGTGGTGGCCATCTACCGCTCGAACGAAAGCACGAGCGTGACGGGCCCCTTCGACGCCGAGCTGCTCGCCGCACTACCCGCGAGCGTCAAGTTCATCACGCACAACGGCGCCGGGTACGACAACATCGATGTCGCGGCGTGCTCGGAGCGTGGGATCGGCGTCAGCAGCACGCCGATTGCGGTCAATGAGGCGACGGCGGACGTTGCTATGTTCTTGATGTTGGGCGCTTTGAGACGGATCACAGTGCCGTTTCAGGCGGTGCGTAAGGGCGAGTGGAGAGGGAAGGGGTTTGGCTTGGGTCATGATCCGGCGAGGAAGGTGCTGGGTGTGTTGGGCATGGGTGGGATGTGAGTTATACTGTTCCCACAGCTAGCAGGAAGCTGGCTGTACGAGCCACCGTTCAAGACAGAACACTGACTCCTCTTCCCCCCAGCGGCCAAGCCCTCGCCAAACGCGCTGCGGCCTTCGGCATGACGATCCAATACCACAACCGACACCGCCTGCCGTCCTCCGAAGAAGCAGGCGCGCACTACGTCTCCTTCGACGACCTCCTCGCCACCTCTGACGTGCTCTCGCTCAACTTGTCCCTTAATGCCTCAACGCGGCACATCATCTCCGCGCCCGAGTTCGCAAAAATGAAATCCGGCGTCGTGATAATAAACACCGCGCGCGGCCCGATCATCGACGAAGCCGCGCTGGTCGACGCCCTGGCGTCTGGGAAGGTGTTCTCCGCGGGACTCGATGTGTTCGAGGAGGAGCCGAAGATCCACCCGGGCCTGCTGGAGAATGAGAATGTCGTGCTGCTGCCACATATCGGGACCGCGACGTGGGAGACGCAGCGCGAGATGGAGCTGCTGGTGTTGCGGAACTTGAAGAGCGCGGTCGAGGGAAAGGGGTTGCTGACGCAGGTGCCAGAGCAGAAGGCGGAGAAGTCGAAGATATAGCCATTCGAGAGCAGATTCAATAGATGGGGCAAAACCCGCCGCTTCGCATGATGGAGATCCCAACATTAGGAAGTGATGAGCGGTAACTCAAGAGATTCTCCGTTCGCTTGGCCAGCATACTGCGTCTTATAAGCGCAGAGATACGTCCATGGTGACGCTACGAAAGAAATGATAGACGTCCTTATCTAGATATTCATTTGAATGGAAAATGCATGTCCGGCTTTCTTGTACTTCGGTTCATGTTCTCGCCGGGAACAGACTTGTGGGAAGTAGGAACTCCATTTACCTGAGGCCTTCAGAAAAGGTTCGGTTCCTGAAAGGCATTGCCTTCAAAGGTCTACCTCGAATTTCAAGGGCGGTGATCAAGATAGCACAAAAACTTGAAGAGCTCGGCGGGAGGAAATGGTCAAAGGCGTATGCACTGCCTGCACCATTGAAGATACACCAGGCAAGCGGTCTGCATGTGGCTACTCATCACTTCACCATGGTGACAAACAGAGCATGAGAGATGGTTAGATCTATAGATTCTTGTTCTGACAGAGCAGTAGATACATTGCAAAGTATGACAAGAGTGGACCACTACAAATGGTGGCCAATATTCTATCGGAAGCGCTGAAAAAGCCCAACATGCAGAAGCTCCATCCAACGCCAATAGAGCGCCAAGTCCGATCATTCAAAGAGGTGTGTGTGTGTGTGAGAAGATCGTGGATGGGAGGATATCTTAAAAAAAGAGATTCGTGGCGCTGAAAATGCAGAGAGGTTTTGGTGAGAAGAAAAGGCCACCTTATATACAGGTGTATGCCGAGCGCGGATGTGTGGGTGTGATGACGAGCCGTTGCAGTTGTGTTATAGCATAGTCGCGATCATAGCTGCAAATGCGAGGAGCACTGCAGTTGTGGAAGTGGCAAAGGCGCTGCTCGCGTCGTTGGTGGCTTGTAGACTTGAGGTGGTGAACATGGAGGCGAAGCCGATGTTCGAGGTGTTTTGGCAGTTGTCCTCGGTGACGGGGATGATGCGAGGATCGAGTGGGTCAACGAGTGTAAGGTCAACGCACTATAATGGGAAAATGTCGAGGTCAGCAGCCGATCATTGTGATGCAGAAAGATATATCGTGCTTGTGGCAACATACATTGTAAAGAGCAGCGCCGTGCTGAGCGGTCTCGATCAATTGCAAGGTGATGTTCTGTCCCACCTGCAGGCTCAAGTTTGCTGGCATTCCAATCTGCGGCAGGCATACTGAACCAGGGTAGTATGTGTTGTCTGGGCCAAGAATCTGAAATGGCGGTACGACGGGATGCGACATGTTTGGAGGAGCAATGTCACCCGGCCCTTGGATGCCGATGTTGACATAGATCAACGCCTTGCTGTGACCGGGAAACCAGCCGGGCTGGAATCCCAACGCACCACCAGTGACTGGCCAGAATGTGCGATTGGATTCCCCGGACATGGGCATGCCACCGCCTGGTAGATACTGTTAGCAATGTTCGGAGGAGTGCATGCGGTTTGGAAGTGCCTACAAGGGTATATCCATTGCATTCCCCATGGAAACTCGGCGGTTCCATTCTCTGCGAAGTCGACTCCGACAGTGTTCGGGTTTATGTTTGGCGATACTCCTGTTGCATGCAAATTGTCTCCTCTCCAGCCTGGGTATGTGATCACAGTGTGTGCGAGGGTGTATTCGGCCACAGCCAACAGGCTCAGTAGTCTTGCGCCAAACATCTTGCAGGTGTTGCTTGTAGCGGCACAGCTCGTAAGCTCAGGATTCAGGGTTCGGGCAGGTCCGCGGGTCGGTGGTGGGAGTGTAGTCTAGGTCGCAGACTTCGAGAGGAGAGGTTACAGTCTCGTGGATGCCTTGAGCGACGTTGCAGGCGATATATGCTGGTGGAACAAGGTCGATACAATGGATGATGGTCTGAAGAGTGAGGTTCCGATGTGGAAGTGCCTCTGGAGGCGGCATCAGCCCTTAAAGAGACCATGGTCTGGCACATTAGCCATCACGCCGACCCTGCAGCAGCAAGGTGGTGAAGCATGGAGCTTGGCGTCGATCAGGGCAATGATTGGAAGAGAGCGCTGCATGGCTGGTAGAGCTGTGCTGGAAACGGATGTGACCAGAAGTGCACTTGCAGTCTCGATCCAAGCAGGCTGGAGGGTTAACCGCCCAACGGAAGCCCGGAAGCTGGCGTGTGGGGTCCGACACGGCCAAACATGTCTGGAGGCGCCCGCTGACCCACCAATCAGCACGAGCTTGGAATGCTTGACTGTGATGTTGTTGCAATCATGTCCAGACAAGCTTTGCGATCTGGCGTCAAAGTACAGTATCGTAAGTCACTGTGCTGGTCTAATGACGCTCGGCGATGATATACTGGACGGTTTTATGTGATGAGTCGGAAAGCTTACCCGAGATATGCGCTGATGAGATCCGTGCATTCGAGAATTGTCGCCGCAGCAGAGGGTCAGGAACGCGTTGTGCTATGAGATGTGACCATTGCAAGGTGAGCGAAACGGTCGTTTGATGATTGAGCTCTGCCAGAGATGGAGACTTGGCTACTGTACTTGAGCGCATCTGTGCTTCCCCACTGCTCATGGCGACAATTTGGTCTGGCATACTTCGGAGATGAGTCCGATGATACATCTGCTTACCACCTTTGCTTGAGGTAGCTGTGTGAGACTTAATACGTCGGAGCCATTGTTTGAGCAAGGATGCAGGGTTGGGTCCTCCAGGAGAAGCGCGGTGCCTTGTGATGCATCTGCCGCTCGGGTTACTGCGCATAACAGCACTCGCAAGCTTTCACTTCGATGTATCTCGATTTTAGGACTACCAAGAAAACTTGACTTCGACAAATGAAGCTATGCTGTAGAAAAGTACATGTATCTGTCGACTTCCGGGACTTCTGCTACAAGCTCGAAAGCTGAGAGGCTCGGCAGTTCGGCGGACGTGACCACAATACTGCCAGACCGGAGTCACCGCATGCAGAGGATGCATACTGGGTCAAACAAGCCGGAATGCATGTGCTGCAGAAAAGATGCAAAAGCTCGAAGACAAAGTTTCGCGTGAAAGCGCCACTCTCTGCAGCACAGCCTGTCAATAAGAGATACGTGTCCTCTTTCCTGGACGTGGGTGCCCATCCAGGACCGATGTGCAGATAGTAGTAGTTGCCCTGCAAAGTATGTCGATGAAAGAAATTGAGCTTGGAGCTGCCTGAAACCGGTGTGAACGCATGTCAGCTAGAGTACAGCCGCCTGACGCCACATTTGAGCATCCTGGTCATCATGCAATGCGAGGCAACAAGAGAAGTGTTGGGAAGACGTATGGCCCCATGTGCAAGCACCTGCTCACTCACATGTGGGCTGATTTCGCTGAAACAGTTTCCACCTCGGGTGACCGCCTCAGGCCGTGATGAAAACACACCGTCAATACAATCACGCGGCACAATGGGTAAACTTTCCTGGTATGCAAGCCGTCAACCGGGGAGTGTCTGATAACGATGCAAGCAAGCAGAGTCCAAAAGGTAAGGTGCTTCGCCGATCTGATGATATATCCCGTTGCTTCAAGCTCAGCGGACAACCCTCCGATCACGTCCGTAAGTGCGCCCCCCACGAATCAGACCGAATGTGCCGAGTCGGACGGCGCACCGAGGGAATGCGAGAGCAAGCATGGAGGATTAGGCAGGCGAAAGCATACGAGATGGTGCAAAGTATAAGAGCGAAGCGCGAATGAGAGAGGGCGAAGTCGCAGGAGAGATGGGCGCTACCGAGGGAGCGGGACGCAGCCAGGACCTCTCGTCCGCAAGTGCATGATGCACTAGTCGAGCTGGCGGTTACGAAGCGAGTCCACTCGAGCACGACCGACACACACCTTTCTCGACTGCTATTCGAGCAACAACCCGGCAGTGTTGGTCGTCGACGGCGCGTCGGCGCCTCTAGCAGTACGATCGTCGTCTTGCAGCAGCGAATGACCAGGCGATCACTCGGCCGTCAAAGTCAAAGTGCGCCCGCGAGCTTCCTATCCACCTTCGACAGACGCTTGGCCAATGAGTACCCTGCGGACAGACGGCATCAGCAGATGAAACCGGTCTCACGATCCTGCATCGTACGGCTGAGGCCCTCTAAACCCTGAAGAAAATTCACGCGTTTCAGTGCGATGCCTGCGAAGTTACCCAACCCTCCCCCCATGCATATGTACTGTGCCGCAACGTCGCGCGTGCGAGGTCAGGCTCCCCTCCTCTGCCCCAGCTCGCAATCCGGTATTCGTTCTTGATCTTTGCTGGGGGTTCCTGGTCTTTCTTCTTCGTCATCTATCTTTCTTAAAGCAGGACAGGTCCTGTAACCGAGTTTGCACTGGTAATATTTGCGTCCGCGCTCACTAGTTGTCCACGCGTGCCGGCTGTGTTACACTTGCTCCCTCGCCTTTCGCGAACGCCAAGGACTTCTTGTTTTTCACCTTTCGCTGCAGGACAGCTATAACAGTTTTCGAGTGTTGGCGGATATTGCATTCTTGGCAAACTCATTGAAAGGAGCCCAGCGAAACTGCATCGGACAACTCTTGCCGCCGAGATGTCTCGATCAATGTCCGTCTCATCATCATCCGGTGGTTCCAATCACAATGGACATCCCAGCAGCCATTTGCCCCCATGGGAACGACGTGATATACCGCGCGTACCCTACATGGGACCGAAATCACCAGGCTTCTCTCACGTTGAGCAGTTCGAGGTCCAGCCACGAACAGGCCAACACAGGAGTGATCGCAGCCCCGTGCACACCAACTTGCACAGACAGAGATCCTACGACAACTGGGCACCACAACAATCAGTATCTCCCATCGAGCCTTGGAGGGTCGGAGCAGGGCCACCAACAGCGCAACCACCATCACGGATTGAGGCGCCGTACCATACACCGCTATATATTCCTCAAGGGCCGCGGACAGCACCCATGAAGTACCAGACCAGCTACTCTCCCATGGCCCCGCCATCTCCACCAGACAGCAGGAGCCCATCGTCAGTCCATCCCTCACCTCCACCGCCTGCGACTCCAGCGTCCGCACTACCAGGAACCATGTCGAGCCGCGAGCGTTCTCAATCGCGCAGTCGTGCACAGAAGCGCAAGGCCGGCTCGAAGCATGAGAAGTCCGAGTCGACAAGCAAGTTTGGTTCAAAGTTCAAGTCTGCCTTCAAGGACATGTTCAAGCGTGATCCTGTCGATGACAGCGAATTCGAGCACATCGGCAGCCGGCACTGGACGGAGGAAGACTATTGAGCTGAGGTACCCTCGTTGTACATCCGCCAACACTCCTGACAGATGACCACGAGTCGCCCATTGCAGACTCGCTATGCATCAAGCTTGTCACGCCAGACCCTGGCGGCATTCCTTGTTCTGTTGAACATACAGCTCGCTCCTCAAATCAACTCGAGTGGCGTGAATGTCCCCGAAGCGTCCACCAGTGTCTCGCCTGCGAGATGCAGGCGCTATATACATGGACGCCATGCCCAAATCACGACTTCCCTTTCCTACCTGTTTGTCGCTTTGGAGTTATTGTCGGGTTTGACTTTACTTGTGCTTTGGAGGGAGTGGCATTTGTGGCAAGTTTTGTCGCCAGAATGCTGTGTTTTCTTTTGTCAGCGTTTCTATACCCACAGCTTACTTGTTGGTTGGTCCTCTGTCTAGATTGTTGGAACCTGGCTCTTGTTGCGCAGGATGTACGCGGTGCAGTGGCACGATTCTCACGACGATGACTAGTGCTGTGGGCTAAGCTCCCATTTCCTATAGAAGAACCCCCGGTTAGCGGTGGAGGCGGTAATCACGAGAATTCGAAAAATTTCTTGAATTTCCCTGTCTTACTTGATTCCGCCTGCAATGATACTGTATGCCTCGATGAGTGTGCCCAACGCTCGAACTGTAGTTGGCGGCGCGGTAACTTCCGTAGTTGGCGGTATATGCTTTGCCGGCCTGCACACCCACAAAAGACAACCATGCACAGCAGCTGCAGACTGTTCTTCACTCTGCAGGGATGACCGGGCCAGTCACGCGCGCAGCATGTGTATGCACTCATCGTTCGGAAAGGCAATATCCGCCGATCGGCACACGAATGCGCTTGCATCGTGAGTTCGTGATGGGGATCCGTGGGGTCCCCAAGCCGATCACGTGGGATCGCTTACATTCACCACTCTCGCGGCCGGTATGCCCAATCCTTGCCGGATGCGTCGATGGGCTTATCGTGCTCGGCCGCTCAGCTGCAGGACGAAACCCTGCGGGTTCGGCAAACGATACTGGCTGCTCGGTCGGGATGACAGTCGGGATAAGCGCTCACATGATTTCGGCCTCATGCGGCAGAGCGAGCGTAGCTGTCACTGCACGTGTGAGTGGTGTTTGACTTCACCGGAACGTCAGACTACTACTAACTATAGCCTGGACAGGACATGGACTAACTCGCACACCTTGCTGTATGCGTTGTCCCGATATAACGATGCTGCGATTGTCCGGCCAGCTCAAATCGATAGCATGTTCAACTCCTGAGGTTTAGATCGTCCTACACGTCTAGCAGTTCGTACGTCCAGCCGACGTGTTCAGACAAGCACAAAGTAAAAGTATGTGCACACGTTCCGACTGAGAGAAAGTGACCGCCTGCTCGCGGTTCGTCAAGCTTTGCGGACCCGTTTCTGGGCACATCTTCCTCCCGAAGTTCGCCACATCGCTGACAAACTCTTGCCAACCATGATAGACTCCTACCGGAGTATGATTCGGCCGTGGGAACGAGCAGGAACGGGGACTCGGGCTGCTACCCATGTTGCTACTGGGGTATCTTCCATAAGACACGTCAAGCACTCATCACAAAGCTGATGATCGACTTGCAGGGTACCAGACGAAAACCCTCGCAGAATGCAACTTGTCAATTGACCTGCCGAACCAATAGAACCCATTGTCAGTCGTGGTCATCTCGGATGTTGATGGAGCAGATCTGCCAGAGCTCTGAGGAGCCCAATGTCACTCCACTAACATACATGTACATACAGGTATGCATATGTGGCGGCAGGCTAGATGTTGATCCTATCTCGGCCTCCACCGCGGTAATGAGTTCCGTGCGGGATAATCTCACGCAGTCCCAACGAATGCGACGTTTTCTCTCTCTCAATGGTTGAGATCGATCCATGGCAGCATAGTTCCTATGTCGAGCGACTGCCAACATAGTGCAGACATAGTCTTCCGATACCTGATGGGCGAGAACTGACATGCATGCCTCCATGAGTCTGCGTCGCATCATGATGACAGCCTATGATTGGGAGTGCAGCATGGCTGATTTTAGTGCATACTTGCGCTCGCCCTAGGGGACTGGCGACAGCCGCGCCGTTGGACGCTTGTACTCTGACCAACCAAAGTAGACACTAGCTATAGATTGCCGCGCAGGACAGCACATTTAGTAACGATCTAAATCCTCTGGCAAGGATGTCCAATGACTATCAAGCGGATACTCCCTGAGCTCCGGCAATAGATGCGAGGTAGCGAAGAATCCCACCATGGCTTGCGGCACAGCAGCATGACAGGAAATAGATCTCTGACCAACTTGCTGGCGGTATGCTGGCCATACACCATTCCCTCGGTATGCTGTTTGCGGTGCCGCGCGTGTACTTGATGTTGGTTAACGGTGCTGGCGCGAAGCTGTTCTGCATCGCAATCGACCCACACGGCCTCATATAGAAGGTCGCAAGCATTCTCATGCGCTTGAGGAACGCGATCCCCAGCCTCGAGCTGTCTTCTGACTGAAGGAACTACAACGCAAAAGAGCAACAATGCGTCGTTCCAGTCGTTCCAACGTCCCGATTTCTTCTCCAGTCCCCGAACAGACATGGCTAGACCGAGAGACTCGGCACAATCCACAGCTTCTGGTCGACGGTATGTCTTTCGACATGCTCAATACTCAACGAGCACCCAGAGCTGTCGACAGCAGCAACGCGCTGGGCATTCATACACGATCGCGATCGACAGACCGAGGAGCTTCATCCCAGCACGCTGGATGGCCTCACGCGCCACGAACGCAACGTTCTCACTCTGCTTCTGGAGAGAGCCGGGTGTACACAAGAGTCGTACTGAAGCCTGCTACCCGCCCTCCACTGCTGACCCAGCAGTCCCATATGGGAAGCCCACCTCTCGAAGTTCCGCCTCGATCAGCAAGCGCTCCTCCCGAGAGCCCAGTCAGTAGGCCAGACCCACAGCGACCCTACGATGCGGTGCGAACGCACAGTGATGCGATGCAGCTTCCGCTACCGGGGACAATGGCCAGTCGCTCGCCCGACCTTTCGAGGACTCAAAGCAAGATAGAACGACGATCCCGTATACGTGGTCGAGAGCAGCAAGCAGAAGCCGTCGCGCATCCTCAGGCGTCGTCACAAGGCAGTTCCTCTACTGTAGAGCGCGGTCAGGGACCACGTTTTGGCAAGAAAGCAAAGTCATTCTTTAGAGACATTTTCCGCCGAACCTCGGTCGATGATGGACACGTGAAGAAGATTCAGGTCAGGCATTGGGCGGAGGACGATGATGACGAAGAGGATGCTGATGAACGACGATTTGGATGAATGAACGAATCAGGAACTGGTCAGGTTACGTTGGCCATTTGAAATATGCAGTTGCAACGGGAGGATTTTTGTCTGTATGGCTGTCATGGAGCGTTACGACGTCAATACCCTGGGACGGCAGATGTTGGATTTCATCGTTGACACTTGGATTGTACGGCCTATCTTGTTAGATGGAGTTAAGGGGGAGAATCATGTAACCGAAAAATCAATCGCTCGACTCACAAATATTCTGAAACGAATGTATGCAGTCTATGTTGGGTGTTGCTGAAAAGGTCCAGCCGCTTGCGTTCGCGCTGCAGGTCCGGCATGCATCATGCATGCACCACCGCCGTACAGCCACAGACAACACAAATCCTCGGCGGCTACGACGTCTGCATTGGACGTCAGTCTATCTTTACGCACACATCGGTGCATGCACGGCGCTCAAGCACATCTAGGCTCGTTCGCGATGAAACAAATGGCACACTTCGCACTGGACAAGTGTTGCATTGGCTTGGCCACCAACAAGTGGCGAGTAGTACTGGGCCTGTCATGCATTGAAAGAACTCATCGACCAGGCCCTCTTACTGATATTGTTCCAACGACTCTGTATCCTTTCAGCTGACCATTGTTCCTACCACCGGCTTTTATTCCTTCGCGCCAAACATACTCGCAGACCTACAGACAATGAATAAAATCATCATTATGGCTTTGCAGCGCGATGGCCCCTCTGCAGGACGGCGAGAGCATCCGCTCCGGCACAAAATCTCCATCCTGCCGCCCTCATCCTGGGCCAAGATCGATCTGACCGATCTGTTCAACATGGACGACTACTACAATGCCAACATCACCCCGACGTCGGCGCACTCTGGTCTTCGCCTGTCGTATACCGCGCCGTGGCATTCGCCCCAACACGACGCTACAGCTGTCATCACCCCAGACTCCCCGGCAAGCAGTACGTGGAGTCTGGCGACGGTCACCCAAGTGCTGGATGACATGCCCACACCCACACCAGCGTCCATGCCTGCACCGCCGCCGGTATACGCTGACCCAGACTTCCGTTTCGCTCACGCGGATCTGAAGCCACCACCCCTGTACCTGCACCCATTCTACAGTCGGAGCGCGATAGTACCAGTCGAACTTGAGTCGCGTCCGTCAACAGCATCACCAGTGGTAGTACACGACTGGTACTTCAAACCATTGCCACGACTGCCGCAGTTCGAAGATGAAGACGAAGACACAAGGGCGACCGATCGAGAAGTGTCAGGTGCCGGCCATGTGGATAGGACACGATCCCGGCGGAAGTTGAAGGCGCTGTTGAGAGTGGTGATGTGGAGTCGTTCGGCGGTGACGAGTCATCGAAAAGATCGACGGCTGGAGTTGTAATGCATATGCTTTTTCTGGGTGGCGTTACAGGTGCTGGATCATTCCTGCTTCAGGTTGGCGTTTGGGGTCATCCATGCTTTTACATCTCTGGCGATTTTGTTTCCGGCGAAACGGGTGATTTGGTGGAAAAGTTGAGACCTGTTCAACGTCGATCAATCCATTGACCGGGTCTTTCAGAACGCATTAGTGATGTAACACGTAACGACGTTGTTGCTCTCATGATCGCCGTTGAAGTACCCTTATGTCGTTCGACCTAATTGCCAGCTAGTCGTAGACCATATTGAGTAGAGTATAGGTCCGGTCTAAGGTTTGGTTTGTCGGCAACATGTGAAGGAAGCAACGCGTTCTGTAGAGCTTGTCTGCTTTGACTGAGTGAAGATGTGTCTTGTTGATGGTGTTTCCGCCGGAGTCTGTTCCTTCAATATGACATTGCGACGGGCCTGGATAGGCTATGCACAACTGTTTGACAGACGAGGCTTCATTGCGTGCCTATATCGCTTGGTCTATGTCCTTGCTCCTCTCTATACCTAGTCTTTGAGACCAAAAGCGCCCTCGTCCGATCACAATGTCAATAACCTCTGGCAGCTCATTATCAACCACCCACTCTTCCTTATATTTCAATAATCACCACATTCTCATCCTCATACCCATAGTAGCCATTCCTTAAGACTTCCCTACTTCGCGAACCAAGCGTCTCCTCTCGCCCAGTACAGCAGACTGCCGCCAATAGCCAACGAGTTGATCACCCCAATCACATGTCCGAATACCGCATCCTGCACGCCATACTTCCGCACGATCAGCAGATCGCCCACCGTCGTGATCGCACCCGCCAGCACCGCGACGCCCAGCGCCTTGCGGTCCCGCACGTACGTTCCCAGCACGAGCAGCAACACGCCGTTATGCAGGTTCCGCGCCGCAACGGCCAGCACCAGCGCCTCCTGCGTGCGGGCCGCCTGCGTCGCCGCCGTCTTCTCGGTCGCGTCGCCGGCCTCCAGCGCGCCTGGATGCGTTTGTGCGGATGAGGCGGGTGTCAACGGGAGGCCGTAGGCTTTGGAGAACTCGATGCGGTTCGCGAGACCGCCCAGCCCGAAGATGGTGAGTTCGGCGCAGCCGAGGAGCAGCGCGAGGCATTCGGCGGGCGGTGGGAGGTGGGCCCAGAAATCTTGACGGGTGAAGGTTGAGGTCGACATGGTAGGCAAGTTGCGTGGAGGAGTTGGAGAGTCTTGGGTGTTGAACAGAGGAGAGGGAGTGTAGACAGCTACTGTTTATGAGGGAGTTTATTCCGGTGATCACTGGCGTCATTGGAAGCTATGGCTTTCGGGCTTCGGCGTGAGGAGAGCTTGGGCCTGCAATCAACAGATCTATGTAAATCTACAAGGAGGACTTCTGATATGTTGTTCACTTATAGCTTATGGAAGGGAGCAATGATACAGCCTGGAGCTAATTGATACATTAAAAATTGTTGTCCAAACCTACCTGGGTAGTTCACGAGGTATCTATACAGCGCCAAATGCACTTTGCCGTACAATCCAAGACAATAGAGCAAAGACATGCTTTACTATGTCCTAGCTTCCAACCAAATGGCAGCTTCCTCTACTGTTATGCTAGCAGGTCATCTCCTTCGAACGATCAATTGACGTCGACTTCTGGAGTCTGTCCACTTAGCAAGAGTAGTCGGCTGGCTTCAACACACTGTCGGGTAACGAACGTCTCCAAGTGCGCCCTACGCCCTGGTAGACATCTTCTTCTGACTCCTCTTCTGCTCGATCTCCTTCTCCTTCTTGAGAAATTTCTTCTGCTCTTCTGCTGACATGCGACTCAATTTCCTGTCCCTTTCTTCCCTCTTTGCCTTTTCGCTAAGTTCTCTACGCTCTGCAGCCTTCTCATCCTCGTCGATCTTCTTGATCTTGCGCACTTCCTCGTCACGTGTAGCACGGACTTTGCGTAATGCCTCAGGTCGGAAGTGGGCAGTGTTCACCAGATGATCCGGTAGACGGAGGAAGGCGGCGAAGAGAGCGTTGGAAGCAGTAGAGCTGGTGTCGATGAGCATAGAAAGCGAGACACGCTTGCGAGGGACGGTGTCGTTCAGATTCTTCGGCGCGTCCATGCCTTGGTCGGAGACAATGAGGGCTTCGAGGCTCTCACCGGCGGACTCCACAGCTTTGATCAGTTCAGGGGTAAGCATGGCTTCGGTGACTTCGGCACTCTCGCTCATGACAGTGCTCCAGATCGGGAGCTTCGGATGGTCTTTAGTAGAGGTCAAAGAGAGATCGTAGCGGTCTGTACGAAGCTGGTTCATCTTATCCTTGTGGACGATGGCCCAGACGAAGCCATCGTATGTGGAATCCTTGCTTGATGGAGTTCCGAATTGCGTTTGCGAGGGAACCAGGGTCTTCTCCTTTCCGTCAAAACAGTACGCAGTCGCTTCGACCCGCTCAGCTGGCGCCGGCATGGAGTCGAAGAAGAACGACATGAGCACATCGAATGCCCACTTGAGTGGGTTGTAGCGGGGGTATAAAGTGAGCTTCACATCAAGGAATGCAACATTCTGGCGGCCCGTGCAATAAGTGATGAACTCGTTCTTGCTCTTCTCTTTGAGCAGGTGATCCACCGATGTCGAGCCTTGCGCACCCTCTTTCGGTTGTGTAGTCTTTCTCCCGCCAAACCCTACGACAGCATACTCGCTCTCAAGCAATGCCTGATGCGCCTCTGCCCATTGCCCGGCACGAGAGCGATTCACCCGCGATCCGAACACGTTGACGAGCACGATGACGATGATGATCGGAATGATGACCATTTCCTGATAGAAGTCGGCAAGCGTGACGCGCTCCCAGACTCTGTACCATTTTGTGTATGGTCTGCCGGCGAAGTTCATGGGCGATCGGAAGGCCGCCAATGAGTCTTTGGTGGTTTCGACAGCATCGGGAGCTCCGCTGGCGACGTGTGCTGGCGGTACTGGTGTGGCATAGTCTGCGAAGTCTGCAGCGAGAGGTATCAGTTAGTTCTTGAACAGAGGTCGTGCAATAATGCCATTGGAACAGCAAGAGATCCATATACGCACCAGCATCAATGTCAGTCGCGACAGAGGAGACTGATGACTTGGCGCCGCCAAACAAGTGCTGGGCAGCATTGAAGATGCCCGCCATCCTTGCTTGTCGAAGCTACTGCTGGCAAAGGGAAATAATGAAGGGAAAGTGGTACGGTATAGTACGTGGGAATGAAGCAATAATCAATGCGACAGGCGCAAGTGTTACGAAAGCCACGTGCGGCTCAAGTTGACGGGGTTCATTTCGGCGACTCCACTTCGAGAAAGGGCTGGAGGAGCTAATAAACCATCATGAATCTCACCCTCGCCCACAACCCACTCGTGACGAGATCGTTCATGCTCAAGTGTCCTATTACCATTCATGCGAATGACGATGTGCATTCTTGATGGTAGTGTCTCCGGCCAAGAGCTCAACGCAGGTCTTTAACCTCACCCAATGCTCCTGAAAGGGATGCGGCCAACTCACACAGAGTCCTGACAGCTACATCAATGGTGCAGCATACTCTAGAGTCTCTCTGTCGATTTAAAGATACATCTATACCCTCAACGGCGGCAATCAGTATAACGAAGATTCCCCAGGCTGGGGCAATTGATGTGGCAGGCCTGGAATCCCGTCAAGCAATGCAACCCATCTCTGACTTCGTTGACATGAGTTGGCAATGACATTTGTTCACAAACTTCGAAACCAGGAAACTTTTCACCAATCAAATCTGTCATGAGATACTTCGATGTAGCTAACTCAAGACCTAAAACACCATCCTGGATCACGAAAAGATATGTCTAAACGCCGTGACTCCCATTGCCAGAAACCATTCCCCACCAGTCTCCCTATGCCCCAGATATCTCTTCACCCACTTAAATCGTCCGAAAATCGCTTAAGCAGTGCAGGTGTCGACGTTGAGGGTGATCTCGTCGATGAACCTATATTGATGTCAGCTATGAGGTGGAATAAACCATGCGGTGAAGCGGTACTTACCAGGTGGTGAAGTCAGTGGTGTCACCGAAGCTCGCCGGGCTGGCGTTAGGCGCGGACAAGGTGGTGTTGAAGTTCGGGTTGGCAGCGTTCAAGGTGATGGTGGTGTTGTAGTAGGTGTGCTGAGGAGTTGCGTCGACGTTGCTGTGGCACTCAATGGTGTTGGCCTAAAGCAGCATCATTCGTTAGCATGACAGCTCGGATATCAAGGTCGGAACGGTAGCACATACAAGGTGAATCGCGACTCCACCGGCCCAGTCGAGCGATACAATGGTGTTGCCGTTCAGGGTAGCGGTCTGAGTCCAGTTCGACTGTGGTAAAGTCAGCCTCTGATTGTACACGAGTTCGTTCGATCATATATGACTTACACCAGACTGCTGGTAGGTGATCTGAACCAGATCACCGGGCTGTGCCAAGTACCCGGTTGGGTCGCTGCTGCTGGATTGACCGTCCTGGCCGGTGTAGGTGTAGGCAACAATGCACCATCCGTTGTCGTTCGTGCCACAGTAGTACCTAGCGCGAGAGTCAGAGATGCCTGCTCTTCAATCATTTCTGTTAATGAACATACGGGAGGTACTGTTGATCGTTGGTGATGAGCGTCTGCTCCAAGTAGCCATCATCGGTGTAGATTCCAGGCCAGAGAAGAACACCTTGCTCGGAGAGAGCGGGAACCTGTTGTCATGTCAGGCGACGGTCGCGGAAAGACGGTATACAAACGTTCATACCTCAATGGTCGTCTGGACGTAGGTGATCTGGGGCGTCACAGTCGAATCGGGGTCTGTGTCCCACAAGGTGTTTGGGGCAAAGCCAGCAGACACAGAGCCAGCCAGCAGACCACCGAAGGCCAACGCAGATAGTTTGAGAGACATGGTGTATGATAAAAGTGTAGGAAGCGAACGATGGTGTCAATGAACGACGGTAAAGCGAATGTTTCTGCGAAGGCCGAAGGTGTTGCTGCAATGTGGAAGAGTAGTCTTCTCGTTGTATTGGACCTTGACTTATATACCTGATGCACTATCAGAGCGAGCATACGATCGTCGCTGAGACTACACGCAATGGAGTTGGTCCTTCATCCTGCCATCCCTCGCAAGAGCTGAGTGATGCAGTTGCAGACTCATGGGTTTGTAATGCTACTGCTACTAGCGAACTTACTGTTGGAAGGACTCATGCTAGGCAACATGATGAGCTGGATTTGCTGCAAAGCCCCATACCATGGGCCTTTCGATAATAAGGCCAGTACTGTGAGTAGCTTCACGCATATAACTAACCTGCTCAACCAAACGCTCATACACCGTGGATTCCAAGGACTGCCGGTGGAGTCATGGAGGTTGACACAGGTACCAAGTCGAAGCCGTTGTACGGACCCATCTCATTGCTGCGAGCTCATTGCTGTACGTATTGTGGGGAAATTGGTGCCAATGATCCGCAAGGATTCCTTTAAATGCAGGATGCGTGTATGTCTCGGTCGCCGGTCGCGCACGTGGCTGTGGCGTGTTAAAGTAAAGCTTGATCGCTGAGTAGTCAGCTTGACATCGCGATATGAGATCGTTCATTCTCCATGTTGTGAATCTATGCTGGAAGAGTCTGCGACGTTATTGATTGCGAAACTTATGAAGAAAACAGGGTGACCCCAGATGTCGATACTGTTACCACGCCTTCTCGAACGACATCAGAGACACCAGCCAGGTTGGCAGCCTCTGGGTATCGCACAGGCACTCCATTCGAAGGTATCATCGGCGATGAACCTGCATGCGCATGGAAGGAAAGTCAGACAGGATCTTAACGATAGGCCGTAGACATGTGTAGCATAGAGGCAGTGAGATTCTCGAATCCTCGATAGTTCCGAGTCACTCCAGGGAGAACTGAAGCTGCGGCCACTCCTCAATCATCTTGCTGACCCTCGGTTCCCAAGGCTGAATGGCACCTCAGCAATCTGTGTAGATGTGCTGATGTGCTGATGCTGATGCTGCGCTGATGGTGTGGTGTAAACGGTAGGAGTGCATGCAGGACTTCCGGCCGTGCTCCAAGCTACGGGCTCTACCCTCAAGCTCCTGGGAGCTGCGCTGCCGAAGTCCAAGTTCAGGAGCACAGCTTCTTCTGCAATCCTCCTTTTCAGCAACATTCGTCGTTCAAGTGACTGATTACGTCCTCATAGTTTGTCAAGTCATTTCTTTGTCAGAAAACTTTCTGGGAAATCATTCCGGGGGTGGCGTCGCAAGATCTACCCTGATAGGACCATTCCTCCATTCCATCGATCTGAGCCAGGACCTCAGCTTGCGAACATGGCTATCCCCGGCTCGGAACCAGTTGGCTTGCCCCTGGAGGAGTCGACCAAGTCATTTTGGCATTCTCAACCTTCCTCTCTGCTGATGGGCCATCGGTCCACAAGGAATCTACCTTCAACAGCAGACGTTGTGATTATTGGAAGTGGTATCACGGGAGCTAGCATTGCCCACCATCTACTACACAATGGTCCTTCGGATGTGTCCGTAGGCGACCAAAGTAGTGGTCATGGGCCAGAAGTAGTGATGCTAGAGGCAAGAGAGGCATGCTGGGGAGCTACGGGAAGGGTAAGGCACTTTCTTTAGATTACTGTGTCTACCAAAAGTGAACGACTGACCATTTATCCCATAGAATGGCGGGCATTGCCAGCCTGTACTGTTCGATCACCCTTATGATCAAAGCATCCCACGGTTTGAGCTCCAGAATCTTCATGCCCTTGCCTCCCTCATCCAGAGCAAGCAAATTGACTGCGAGTTCGTTGCTCAGCCGGCAGTGAGAGGCATGTACTCCGTTGACCATGTTGCGGAAAAAGACTCCGCACTTGCCTGGTTGGAGTCCACAGCACCAGATCTGTACAAGATGATAAGGATGGTCAAGGACCCAAGCGAGCTTGCGAAGTTGCGCTTGCAATCTAGCACAGACCTCGATGGTCATTCAGGTGCGATCGCTGCTCTCGTCACCAGCACAGCGGCACGTATGTGGCCTTACAAGTTCGTTGCTCGGATCTTAGAGGACCTGATCTTGAGCACCGCCTATCCATCCAACGGATCCTTCAACTTGCAGACTCTAACTCCCGTACACTCTCTCACTCAGACTACCGACGGACAGTGGTTTGTGGTCACGGAAAGGGGCAACATATTCGCCAAGAAAGTCATTCTGGCCACCAACGCATACACATCGCATCTACTCCCCAGCTTCAGCGACCTCATCGTCCCCTGCCGAGGCCAGATGAGCGCCTTGATTCCCGCACAGTTCCTTCGTGATGAGAATCGCCTACCAAACTCTTACGGTCTACTTGGTGAGGGGATCGACGACTATCTGATTCAACGACCCAATGAGTCCGGTGGCCACTTGATGTTCGGCGGCGGAAGACAGATGGGACCGAGCATGGGCACGATCGACGACTCAGTCATCGACCCTGATACTGCCTCGTATCTGCGCCGGAAACTGCCCAAAGTCTTCACTGATCCTTCCACGGCAAAGCCCGCCGCTCCTCCTTCTGACGAGAAAACAGCAGAGACCGAACTCCACGCCACGCATGAATGGACTGGCATCATGGGATTCTCGCGTGATGATTTGCCCTGGATCGGGCCTGTGCCAAGTCTCCTCCTTCCCCATTCTCATAGCACAAGGAAGACACAGTCGAATCTCTACATCGCAGCTGGATACACCGGGCATGGCATGCCGAATGCCTGGTTGTGCGGCAAAGTTGTGGCGCTGATGGCCAGTCAGGACAGTGCTGATGTAGAGGCGGTCCGGAACGAGGTAGGCGTGCCACGGGCATACATCATCACCGAGGAGCGAGTGAGGCGTGCCCGGGCGATGGCGAGTGTCGCCTCTAGAGACTGGGCGGAGATGCAGCGAGGCTTGGACGCGAGAGTCAGAGCGGGAGGGAATATGTATGTACGTCGATAACGAGATGATGACTTCTTATGATTGAAATGGCGAACTTTATATGATTCATGACTCTATTTCGCACAATCAAACACTAATCCCACCCCATCGTCTCCCGCCGTCACGACCATCCGTCCACCACCACCCTGCACGAAGCCCAGCAC
>PXOE01000030.1:0-133254 GCA_003012245.1 Microcyclospora tardicrescens
GGATATCACGCTCGTGCTGCTGCTTTGGACCAATTTTGCGATCGCATTGGATGGAGGCGTACTTACACAGTTACATGCTTGCTTGATCGTGGACCCACGACACAATCTGGATGGTCTCGAAGCGGTGAAAATGCAAAAGAGTCTGCTTACATCTTCGCCAGGGAGGTGAGCACAAAATATGTTGGATCACGGGCAGACAACTTGCATAGACTTGTCGCTAAGAGATCTTTACAATCGTGGGAAGTTTGGCGGAGTACGTCCTGGTGGGTGGAACAAGATTGTCGAGCTTAAGAGCCGTGCTGTTCTCTTCGCACGCATGCCTTGTTTGGTGGTCGGACGGTGCATTAAGACACAACGAGATGGCCACATTGTCCGAAGTCACGCAACAAATTATGTGGAATGTAACGGCGAATTCAGCTGCACTGGGAAACGATCGAAAGATTGGCTGTATAGTCTGAGGTCGGTAATGGAACGATGAGATTGATATCCCCTGAGTCGTCTATGGATCTGTGATGGTGTGCGACGATGTCTTGAATTGTGCTGAGGAAAAGAAAGAAGACCTTGCATTGGTGATCGGATGTCGTGTGGGGGAATAGCGCAATGAGTAGACCGATGTGCTCTGGGTTGTGAAACGGTTTTGAGTACAAAGGTGCTACAAGTTGCATTGAGATACAACGAGCAGGCTTCGGTGTGGTCGATGTTGCGGTTGATGTTGCAGTGATGAGCAACTATGTAGGAACACCGGTTTGCCCTCAGGAGAACCACATTATGAATAGAGCAGGACGATGCTGCGAGTCGAATTGAGGTGAAAGTCGCCGACTTTGTGTGGTCCCCATTGCAATGGAGAGCAACGATTTGAGGATATCAATTTGCCCTGTACCGTGTGCGTTAGGTTTTACAACGGTGCTTGGAACCATCATAGAGACAGCGACAAAACCTCTTGTGTGGTCGATGTTGCAAAGGAGAGCAACGATGTAAGAAGACGATATGCCCGGGAGTTGTATGTTGATAACGGCCGACGGTAGATTGAGTTGCAGTGTTGAACAACGAGAAAGATTGGTTGCCTCGTGTTGCGTGATGAAAACGTTCGATCGTGCTTCAAATCGCGTCGAGAGACGATGAGAAGAATGGGGTCACCTATGTTGATGAACAAGCATGTTGTTTATACTGGCGCTTAGGAAGGTGATGCTAGGATTACTGGCGTGAGTCGAACTCGTTCAGAGTCCGGCCAAGTCGGTCGCATTGCGAGCTGGCTCGTTCGAGATCTCGCCAACATAAGATTTCCACCCAGTATAAGGCTCGCGGAAACGACGAGTCCGATCCCTCCATCGTCTCCGATCCCAAGTTGGTCACGTAGCAGCTCATGTAGTCCCAAGCAGAAATACACCCTTGCTGTACATCCTAACCGGTCATGGGCTTTCCAATGTCATTTATGCTTGGAGGAGCACTTTGTTTCCATGTTTTTGAATGCAACTCATATACACTTTGAACGCAGCCTACGGAGTGGGTAGCACTTTTCCGATTAGAGTTTTGGATTTACATCTGTTAGGGATCTAGCATGCTGCGTAATCATAAGGGCGTGGTAAATTGTACCTTACCACTAAATTAGCTTAAAGTACAGCACAAGATAGGTACCGATAGGTAAGGAGGCTCTACCTGCCCCGTGATCATGAAGTTGCTACAAGCTTACCCTAGGTAGGTATCTAAGTGAGCTGATTATCAGTGTACCGGGTAAATTGTCGTAGTGATCGACGTCAATGGGTTGACTCTGTAGACACATCTCTCTTCCTGTACGACGTTATCTCCTCTAGAGGTTCATACTGTTCGCGTGTACAGATATCATACATGTACTTAGTACAATATCTGCGATTTCCTGAGGTCCCGTTGTCATGTTGCTGGTGATAGGCATACTCACACAATTCCATATCTTCGAACATCAGTTGCACGTCGACCCAGGGTGCACGGAAGTAATATAAGGTGATGTCGCTTGTAATGTATCCTCTGCTCCTGGTTGATTGATTCGGATGCGAAGTGGCGTGTTGAACATGGAGTAGGCTATTCCAACTAGAGTAGCGGCCCGTGTAGATCTATTCTCGCGCTCGGGTACCTTGGGCTAAAATCCATACATGTACATTGCGATTACCATAGCATGTATCCATGTACACGTATGATCTACATACGCATAAACTACATTTGCTCTTCTCGCATACTTCGTACTTTGAATTCGTCCTACATCTTGCATTCTTGGCACTTCGGATCTCCTCACGTCTCGCATTCTACTTCGGATCCCTCCCACTTCTCGCACTCCTCACACCTCGGATTCATCCCACTTCTCCGCATTCTTCGCACTTCGGATTCCCCCCACATCTCGTATTCCTCGCACTTCTCATACATAGTTCATGCACTGTACTAGATCATCCTCGTATGCATGTGTGCATACTTACACTCGCTGAACATTCGCCGAGGCGTGTGCAGATCTATCCGCCTACATATAGCTATGGCCAAGTACGGTAAATCTTTCAGCATTTCTGTGCTTTCAATTCATCACCATCCTCCTTGAAACGAAACAACAGAATGCAGAATCTGTTCAGCATCCTATTCACTTTCGCCGGCCTGGCCGTGACTTATCTAGTAGTCCACGTCGTGATCCACCCATACATCCTTGTTGATAGGAGATGGCTGGACTCGCAATCGTGGGCGGGGCTCAAGAAGGAGTCGTTCTCCCGTCTTCGAGCAAGTTTCAGAACCGTTACAAACAGTAGATCGATGATCACTGAAGGCTATGAAAAGGTCAGGCTGATCGAGATCTTCGCAAGGGGTGAGGCGCTGATGTATGGAGAATAGTTCTCGAAATTCAACAAGGTCTTCGTTCTTCCTCAGCTGAACCGCGCACCATTCCTCATCCTACCAGCCGACAAAGTCCAGGAATTCCACAACCTCAGCGACGATTTTGTAGATCATACGACTATTGGTACCGAAGCTATTGCAGGCAACTGGACTCTCGGCCCAGAGTTCCAAGACCCCTCTAACTTCTCAGTGGTCCGGCGTCAGCTTACGCGCAAATTACCATTGCTCACTACTGATGTCTATGCCGAATTGGTCCTCGCAATGGAGCAGCACTGGCCGGTGGAAGGAATCGAGCCCAAGACCTTCAATATCTACCCAACAGCGATGAAGATTGTTAGTCGGGCAGCAAATCGGGTTTTCTCTGGTCAAGAGATCTGTAGGAATTGATCCTTTCCATCCCCATGCGGAAGACTTCCTAACATTGCTTCTTAGGCCGCAATCAGGAATTTCTCGAACATTCCCGCCTTTTTGCCATGACTGTATTCACCTCCGGAGCTATCATGCAGCTTCTCCCATCAATTCTTCATCCCATCTATGGCCGTATTGCCCGCCGTAATGTTGAGAAGCACGTGACAATTTGCAAAAGAATCGCAGAACCTGTGATCCGGGAACGGATCCAGCAGATGCGTGAGCAGGGCAAAGATTATGTGCCTAAGGTAAAGTTTTCTGCGACTTGCACTCTTGCGAAAGAGCTGTCCTAACAACATTTAACAGAACGATGTGCTCCAGTGGGTACTTGACGATTCATTTGCCACGGAAGCAACACATCCTCGGAAGATGGAGACTGATTGGCTTTGCCGTAATGTATTGATCCTGAACATGGTTGCCATCCATACGACGAGTATGGTGATGTCCAACACCCTCATGGATCTGTACAGTTCGCCGCATCGTGACGAGTTCGTCACGGGACTGCGAGAAGAATGCACAAGAGTGTTGAAAGAAAGTGGAGGAGAGTGGAACAAAGACGCTGTCAACAATCTTGTCCGCGTTGATTCTGTCATCAGAGAATCCATGCGCTTGTCAACATTGTCTGAAATTGCCACACCAAGAATTGTAAGTCGTAAAACTACCTTGGACATAACTGAGCTAATCACGTCTTCTGAACTCAGGTCAAGGCCCCTAACGGCATAACCTTGAGTGGCGGTATTCACATCCCGAAAGGAGTTCGTGTTGTGGTTCCCGCCCACGCTATTCATACCGACGACGCATTCTACCCAAATGCAAAGACCTGGGATGGCTTTCGATTTTCACGGCCCAGAGAAGAATTCCTTGCGAAGGAGGCCCAAGCAGCGCATGAAACCGGGGGAAAAGTTGATCTGACCGGGATCCTGGAACAAAAGAACCGAGGGTTGATTGTGACGAACGACCAATTCATCTCCTTTGGTACCGGCCGACATTCATGCCCCGGTCGTTTCTTCGCCAGTCAAGAAATGAAGCTGATGCTGGCGCATATCGTCATGAATTACGATATGAAGATTGACGGTGGAAGGCCACAGAACATGTCTATCAATGCCGGAAATGTGCCGCGAGACTCGGCACAGATTCAAATTTCGAGGCGAAAGTACTAGGACATGAAGAGGAAAGTGGGATGATGATGAGCTTCATAGATGTTGTATGTGATTTGTTGTGAAGAGAAAAGGAACAAAACCCGTGGTATAAGCCTGACCATATGTACTCGAGCAGCAGTGATGTTGAGTTAGGTTGAACTATGACAGAATGTGCCATGCCGGGTGTTTGACTTCGAGATGTCGTTGACGATCATCAATTTTCGAACAAATCAGCGTCTTCTGCCGCATGTATCTTGCCTCAACTTTTGTAATCGTGGTGAGAAGTACCAGCCTTCAAGAGCAGGAGACTCTGCTCTTCACTGCCTACGTAACCTTGACTGGGGTTTCGTTGAAGCGGGAAGTTTTGGTACAAGCAGCGCTTCGGGCTTATGTGCATCGGCGCCGCATCCAGTCCGCCAAGGCAAATCGCCAGCCTATGCGGACCGATAACTGCCCGGCGGCACAGCATTTTGAGCTGTCCAAGCTGAACTCATGTATAGATCTGAGCGATCGTTTTGGTACAAACCGGAAAAAAGCAGCGTCATAATTCTTGCGAAGAGACGGCACAGTCACCCGTCATCTCCGCGCTGCTATATGATAGGATTGCGATCTTGGACCGAGGAGTTAGAAGTATAACACACACAGTAGTGTATATGCAGCGAGATTTGCGGACAAAGGAGAACCTGTGATCACAACAGAGTTCGTGTCGTGCACTTGGCAGTGGAGCGTTTGACGCAGAGTGCGTGACGGCGTGGGCGACTAGCTCGAGCACGTCCGCCGACTATGACTTCACCGGAGATCTTTCTCGAACCCCCAGCCGCGCGACTGCGTGCAGTCTTGGAAGTATCATGTACGAATGGGACAGAGTACAGTACATCTACTTCAAAGCTACACGTACTGGAGCCTGACAGCTATGCGGCGAACCATGCCGACGTCAAGGGCTCTGGTTCTGCCTTCTTACCGGTTACCGACAGTCCGGGCACGCGTGTGAACCTTCACCACATCCTGCATGCCATCGTGATCGTCAACAGATCGTTGTCTTCCAACAGATTATAGCCTTTCCACTACGGGACGAGATGTTAGAGTTCACGAGCTCGACAAATGTCCATGCATATCACATGCCTTGGGCTTCGCGTTTCGCTGGCTAAGAGATGAACCAAAGCACACCAGGCAAGTCGAGCACGAAGCTTAAGTGTACGAGGACGATCATTACTGGTAATTTGACCTGTAGACGCCGTATGACATATGCGATCGACCGCAAACAGAGCTCGCAAAACCACTTGACCGTGTCCGCGGCCTGGGCGACACTTGGCGCGCTTGGCAATACAATGTTGCTGTGCCTCATATCTGCTTCAAAGGCACATGTGCTTGCATTGATATCCCACACCTCCGGCTTTAGGTTTGATCCTTTGTGTGGTACAAGCGATCTGCAGATGGCAGCTCACACACTGACCACTGACAATGCTGGAGATGGAGCGGGGAGCGTCTGATGTGCAGTCAATATACCACATTTCGGCCAATGTTATGGTCTGAGCGCTGAAGGACAGCAAGGAGGCACAGTTCCTCCCATAGACAAGTGATGACACGCTGGGTCTGTGTCAGCGTTAAATAGCTTGTACTCGACCATGCCCAGCAGTCCTGTTGTCCTGTTTTATGCTGGTCTCCAAGCGTCTCCATATTCCTACACTGATTCCCGAGCAGTATCTCCACAGCACGATGTATGCCACACGACCATGGACGCAAGCTCTGGCTCTGGCTGCGCTTCAATCATCACTGGTCCACGCCCAGGTGGAGGCACCTGGCACTGCCCAAGGGTCTGCACCGTCTGATGGTTACGCCAGCTTCGTCGCTGCCAGCGATTCGCCAAACACCACACATTCGGTGCCATTCCAGCATTATGACTCGGATAGCACTGAGTCTATCGTAACACAAGATTGGACATGGTTGGTTGGTGTCAGCGACGTAGCCCTGGCAAATGCGTCCAGTCTCAACGATTCAGGCGTGCCCCAGATCCCGGACGCCCATGTTGCCTACACGACTTACTCCTTCTCTTGGCCTGAAGCTGGAGATTTAGACCAAGCTCTCCAAACAGAAGCCAACGTGACAGGGGAGAGTTCTCAATCCTGCGCCATCATCGTTTCTGCCTATTTCCCCACGAGTCTCGCAAAGAATTGGAATGCCTCGAGCTCCGACTGCTCAAGCGCGCTCGGGTCAGATTGCGTGAAGTACTTGGCGGCGAACTGGACGACTTCTGACGATTGCACACATCGTGTTCCGTACGGTCTTCTTGATCCTGGCCTCTTCGATGCGTGTTCAACCTCATTCGGTTACCTGTCTTCCTCTAGACAAGAATGGGGAATAGATAGCTATGGTAAGTCGAACGTACCTGCCTGCCTTGCAAGCAAACCTTGAAATATGCACCAACTGACATGGGAACCAACTTAGCTTTTGGCAACGTTACTGGTAATGGGACATCCCTCAATAAAGCCGATGTCTACGCCTACTCAGTGAGCGAACCATATGCCGCTAGCAACACCAGCGCTTATGCGCGAGATGCCGACAATTTTCACATACTGGTCTTGACAACCCAGCCAACCGGTGCCAATTTGGGCCCGGGCAATCAAGCCCATGTTCTGTGCAATCGTGCAGGCAATGGGAGCACGGATGGCACCAATGCTGCTGGCGCACTGAATGCTGGCGTTACAGTCGTATGCCTGGTCGCGCTCATGACGATGGTGGCCAATATATTGTGAACGACACGTAGTGAATGATTCGACAGGGAAGAGAGATATGGATGTAGGTAGGTAGAGTTATATCCAGGAAAAAGCGTTCGTGGATCAGAATGCTCGGGTTGTCCAACTCGCATATCTTGACCTTGTCGCAATGATCTCTCGCTGGTCACACTCTTAGCCTGTGAATGTTGTGCATCAATGTTCACAAGCTGCTCTCAGCTCTTGACATTACTTTCGTGGACATTGTACATGTCACCTCCCGCAGACGAAGTGCGGCACCGTGTTAAATGTGGATGCGCTTACTGTGTGCGCGCTTACAACCGGGTAACAGCGGTCTGTTACGTATAACACCTTGCACTACACGCCCTATGCCACAAGTCAACTTAAGTCTCTTACTTGGGCGATGTGCGATGGAACTCAAGATGGTGGTTGATCCTCAGCCGACACTTGACGAAGCTGTCGTATCTATTGCCGGGTTCTCGCTCCAGAATTTTGTGGAGACTTCGGCTTTGTCATGGATGGCTAGGTATAATCTTGACTCAATGCCAACTTGATATAGCCATGCCCCTCTCTTGGTATCACTCAAAAGGTACTCGACATCCTCACTTTACATTGCACGAATCAGATATCGCGCGTGGCCTTGCGACGTCGAAGTTTCTAGCATCCGACCGATTTGAATTGCAAGAGGTTGTGCGAATCCCTTCGTTTCTTCCACTAACAATTCCTAGGCGGTGACGCCTAACAGTTCTGACAACTAAAAAGCTCTTCGTAAATAAGACTTCCCTAAGGTACCTTACCATTTCAATACGAAAAATCACCAACACTGCCTAATCTCGTGTTTAGAATGACACAAATATCCCTCGGGAGGTATCTTTGGGAACGAATCCATCAGCTAGGGATCAATCACATTTTCGGTGTACCAGGAGATTTCAACCTTACGCTTCTAGACCACATCTACGACGTTGACGGTCTCGAATGGGTGGGTAACACCAACGAGCTCAACGCCGCCTATGCCGCTGATGGCTATGCTCGCGTGCGGCGAGGAGCAGGATGTCTTGTCACCACGCACGGAGTTGGTGAGCTGAGTGCCCTGAATGGAATTGCCGGATCCATGACCGAGCAGGTCAAGGTCATTCACGTTGTTGGCCAGACCTCTACGCACATGCAAAAGAATAAGATGATGATCCACCATTCGATCGGAGCCACACCTGATCACCAGGTGTTCAACAAGGCTTCTGAAGGCTTCCGATGCGCTGCTGCTGAGCTGCAGACTGCAGAAGGTGCGGCAGAAGAAATCGACCGTGTGTTGAAGGAGATGTTCATCCAGTCAAAGCCGGTCTACATCTTCTTCCCTATCGATCTGGTTGATGCCAAGGTTCCAGCGAAGGCTTTGGAAACGCCCCTGGATCTCTCGCCACCTATCGACGAAAGTGCTGTACAGGAAGCAAGCAAGACTATCCTCGAAGCCTTGGTTGCGAGCAAGAATCCCGCCATCTTCGTTGACTGCCTCGTTGCCCGTCACGATGTCGTAGAGGTGCTCAAAGAACTTGTCGAGAAGCTCAGATTGCCAATCTACACTTCCAACATGGGCAAAGGCCTTATTGATGAAGACTATCCGTACTATGTCGGACTATACAATGGAGCTCCTTCTCATCCTGGCATTGAGGATGCTGCACAAGCTAGCGATCTGATGATCACCATTGGCAATATGCCCTCAGATACCAACACAGGAGGATTCACACGCCAGTTCAAGCCCGAGAGAAGCATAAATATCGACCCTCATGCCGTAGTCATCCACGGTGGTAAGAAGACGTTCTCGAAGACACCAATTACTGCTGTACTGTCATCCCTGATCTCCAACCTTTCCACCATCACGCTCCCACAAGTAACCATGCCCGTGCTGCCGGAACGGATGAAAGAGGACGACCTCGACTCTCTCGACATCACCCAATCTTGGATCTGGCACCGTCTCGCGGCCTTCATGCAACCGCACGACGTCGTGTTCGGCGAGACCGGCACCGCCGCCTTTGGCATCCCAGACGCCACGCTCCCACCTTCCACTCAATGGATCACACAGACCTACTACGGCAGCATCGGTTACGCAACCCCGGCCGCCTTCGGTGCCGACCTGGCCCTCGCGGATCTCGCCGCCCACAAGCAGCGCGAGCGCGGCCGTACCATCCTCCTGACCGGCGACGGCAGCCTGATGCTGACGGTGCAGGAGATCGGCAACATGATCAAGCAGCGCCTCGCGCCGCTCGTCGTCATCATCAACAACGCCGGCTACACGATCGAGCGCGTGATCCACGGCGCGCGCCAGTCGTACAACGACATCGTCCCCTTCAACTACAGCCACCTGCTGCCCTTCCTGTCCCCGAACCTGGCCGACGGCGCCTCCAAGCCGTCCGCCTCGCAAGGCCCGCCGCTCGCCGGCGTCTCCACCATCCCCTCGGCCGACGACACACGGGCTGAAGAGCGTAAGCACTTCCACCGCGCGACCACCAAGGCCGAGCTCGAGGCCATCCTCGCACTGCCGCAGGTCCAGCGCCCCACGACTGTCGAGGTGCTCGAGATCGTCATGGATCCGTTCGATGTGCCGTGGCGGCTGTCGAGCATCGTTGCCATGCGGGGGCCCGAGGCGGTGAAGGAACTGGAAGAGGCGGGCTTTAAGGTCCGGGAGCTGCAGACGACGAATGCGTTTTGGAAGTGAAAGCTGTTGAGAGTTCCGAGTTGGAGGGTCGGAGGGGGAGAAGGGCGATGTGAATGGTCGGTAGAATGGATGATGAGGGAGTTCTAATGCAAATCCTCTGGGGTATACTGCGTAGTACATATATGCATACTCAATCTGAAAAGTTAATCACCGTGAAGTTTTCCCGATCGTTACCACTGAGAAAATTGTCATCTTGCCCAAACGCACTCTCACTACTGCCATTACAGAATCACTTGAAGGGGTCCACAAACACCTAGTCGCCCAATCATGCCTCAGGTAGGTGGATGGTATACATGATGAATTCGTTCTGTCATGTTCTTCAACGGCTCGCATCATGGACATGTGCACTTTTACATACATGCATGTTTATCGCCCCACCAATGTATATTAAGAGGTGAGAAAAGGTCATGCGATCGTTATAGCCCTGAGGGAAGATTGCAGGGGAGAGGGAGATAGAACCAAGAGAGAGATGGGGAAGTGAGAAGTGCATTCACTCGAGATCAACGTTTACAGAAACACTTCCTCTTGCCTTCCTGTTCCTGTCGCTATAGTCAGATAATATTTTCAAGGCATCTTTTCTTCTTCGGTTGTCCCTGAGATGGCTACTTTGATAACATGACTTGCAAGATAGGATATGATCCATCCTCTCCTTCACCCGAAGTACTCATTTCCATAGCAAGGGAAGGTACATGCTCATCACATCCAGATACATATATATGCGTACATATATATATATGATAAAGTTTTGGAAAATCCTTTGAGTAATAGGCATTGTCCCCTCGACATCGCTTCCTGGTCTTCATACCTAGAATCACATCATGATTTGATTCGTAACCCAAAGACGGGTTGAGAAACAGTCAGAAACCTTTTTAATCCTGCCAATCCCAGACAGTCTTGAGAAATTGGCCCATGTCGACACGTTTGGATTTCATCTCGATCATCCACGGGTGCTCGAGCATGCGCCATGGGGTGGCGCGGCCTTCGGGTCGTTTTTCTAGACTGTACGAGTGGATGAAGTTAGCGGCTGGATATACAGGAAGCAGAGAAGGGTGGACATCTTGAGACCTCCTTTGGGTAGTACGTACCAACACTCAATATAGTACTTGAAATTGTCCGACCACGTGAGTTTGTTCTCCGGCTCGTCTTTGAGCTTGGGGATGGGCTGGCGCACGATATATGTGAGCAGATCAATGAGGCCTGCGCGTGGGTTCATTTCCGTGCCGTCGGCGGGGAAAGGGAAGCGGTGTTGAGCGACCTCGAGCAGCGTCACGCCTAACGACCATACATCCGAGGTGATGGTGTATGATTGCCCAGTGATTCGTTCCGGAGCCATGTAGTATGAGGTGCCGATGAACGTGTTGGCATCACCTTTAGTGCCAAACTCGCCGCTGACACCGAAATCGCAAAGTTTAACTTCGCCTTTGCGGGTGAGAAGGATGTTGCTGGGTTTGATGTCGCGGTGGATGATTCGATGGCTGTGCAGGTAGGTGAGTCCGTTGAGGACACCCTCCGACACTTTGCCCAGCACTTTTTCACCGGTGCGGCCTCCCAGCTTCTTCACCTCACGATATACCGAGTCGAGACTGCCGCCTTCGCAGAACTCCATCGAGATGCCGATCGTTCCGGCTGTGTCGTCCATGAACGCGCCGTAATATTTACAGATATGTGCGCTGGCACAAGATTTGTTGAACGAGAGCTCGCGAACAATCTGCTTCTTTACATCCGGGTTAGGGTCTGTAGTAATGATCTGGAAGTAGTATTGTTAGTTTCAAGTCACGTTCTCTCGATAAGCAACATCATACTTTGAGCGCGAACACGGTCTTGCCGTCCTTGAGGATACACCGTGTCACAGCACCACCAGCTCCCTCTCCCAAACTGCCCAACTCCACTATCCGGCCTTCTTTCTTCGCAGCCTTCCATGCCAAGTCATCCAGATCTTCCACATCCAAGGGGTGTCCCTTTTCTAATGTGAGTTGTTTCAAATGTGCTTCCAGGTCTATTGACCCGCCTTGCATGCTGTTTTCTCGCTCCATCCCCACTCCCGAATGTGCCGAGCTTGATGAGTGTGCCGCCGATTCTGGATCTCTTAGCATATCTGCGAAGTTCAGCGCAGAGTAGGTCGAGGATGTGGATGACGCAGCTGGATTGTTGGTGCTGAAGCTGTTTGTTCTGCTGCGTCCGGACTCGTCACTGCTGCCACCGCTTGTTGACAGACCCACACCCGACATGACCAGAGGGGGTAATCTCCTTCGGTTCTGCGTGGCTTCTTGAGGGGTCTGTGTGGTGCCCATTGGAGTCGCCAAGTTTAATTTTGGTGGCTGCTGCCGTGTGGGGATTGTGAGAGCGGGCTTCCTGGGGCCGGCATCTGGTATAGGCGGTGCCGCTGCGCTGTTCACCGGCCGATGTGCTGGTGACGCCGGAATTGCCAGACCCAGCTTGGGCATGCCTCTGCCACGGCCTGCACCTGGCACTGGCGGTTGCAGGAGAGGCACTGGTGACGCCATGTCGGCGCGTGAGGGAATGGCAAGCACTGGCGGTGCAAGATCCTTAGGTGGAGGCGGCGGGGGTGCTTCGTGGTCCGCCAGGATGGGCAAGAATGAATCGAGGCTGCCGAAGAGGAGCGTGACGCCCTCCTAGACAGCCCTGTGTTTGGGTGGAGGGTGAAGTTGAGTCGAGTGACCGTACGCGTCGAAGAAGTAGTGTTGGTGACGCTAAATATGCAAGCAGATGCTGCTGTAAATGTGCTGTGCTGTGCTTCTTTTGGTGGGTGGGAGTGCAGAGCAAACAGCTATCTCTCACGGCGAGTCTGGATCGATGGTGGCTTGAACGTCGGTAGGTGCTCTCATGCAGCCACCCGTGACTACCTATGGTTTGTTGAACCCGGAGAGCGGAGGAGTGTGGGGTTCAAGCAGGATGGCGACGGAGGAGTGAGCTACCGCTGTTATGGGGTAGTGGGTGTCGCACGGTGGAGGCTTCAAGTCAATGATGTAGGCGAGGTGCGCCGAGACTGTAGCGACAGTGATGGCGAGAGGAGGGAGGATGAGGTGGAGAGGGAAGGACGGCGGTGGTGAGCAGAAAGGATGTAGTCGAGTGGTGTGTCGTGTGTCGTGGGTGGCATAGCATGAAATACCAGTCGAAGCGAGTACTTGTGCTTTGTGGTGCACCCAACCCAACTCGCTAGCCCACGCCGTACCCTGCGCTGTCGATCTGCTTTGCCGCCTGAGAGGGAGGAGGGAGGGGGTCCGGACTCTCTTTTCCGACTCAATGCCTCGAGTTGGATCGTTGAATCTTCTTTTCGTTCAGGATATCTGAAGTGAACTGCACATATATCTAGTGATCATCCCTCGGCACTGCAGTTGATCGTCGAGCAAGTGAATCCTCCGTGGGCTCGACTCGAGTTGTGCTTGCGCAGACGTTGTGTTGGTTTCGCTGTGCTGCAGCCAATGATATGGGCTGGTACTCAGACATGAAACACCAAACGTGCGCGGAATGAAAGCTACGAGGGCAGGGCACGAATGATATCTGCCTCTTGGCCGCCGATGCTGCTACAACACAAAGACGAGCGTCTATCATCGATGTCATGATCATTACGCGCCGGGCTCGCCAGGGATCTATCTCCTTCAGCTCTGGGTCGTGTCGAACCACGCAACTACTTGAGGTACAGGGGTCGGCTGCAGGTGGTACGAGCTGACAAGATGATTCCAATCTGGCAACCTTCCAACCACCTGCAGCGAAGTATACTCGCCCACCTTCACTCTCTCCACCAATCGTGCGCCTATCTTCGTCGTGCTCAAACAGACTTCGCAATGGAAAGTGTTTGATTGCATAGATTAGCGCGCATCTTCTGGTGGAAGAGCCGGCGCCTCGACAGCATCGTGCTCTCCGGCATGCATGGATCTGTGTTTGTCTGCCCTGCATTACATCTACTGGCGGGCCAAGAGCATCAGACCAGCTGAAAGAATAGAGCTGCAAGGCGGTCTGCTGTCCTCGGCCTCACCGACCAATACGTACATCTACTTCCCCTGCACACGAGGCAAAGAACGACCGTCAGGGCTCTGATCTCCCACGTTGTCTGATCGTATTACGTCCATGGAGTGGCAGAGAGTAATCGAGACACCTACGTGAGCATCGATGGCCATGAGTAGCTGGATCCACCGTACTGTGTCGAGGATGACCGCCCGAACCACATCCTGTTCCAGTTGTTGCTCGATACATATCGGGGAAATGTTGACCTCAAGATCAACACGATATTGACTCCGGTATCGAACTTTGACTCTACTGTTACTATGATGCCAGGAAAGGATTGCAGATCCGCTTCTAGATTCACTGTTGTCTGGTCGCAGAACTGCTTAGCTGGAGCTCAGCTATGCTGCAAGGCTGCGCATTCATTCCAGCACTGTATCTTGCATACTGAGGCGAGACAGGCCACCGAAGAAGGCTTCCACCTCAACAGGCGACTACTAGATAAGTATGAAATGAAGTGTTCGGGTGAAGTCGCAGGTGTTGGAGTCTCGCCCGCCAATCTGACCTCTCACAACGACCTGACGAGTCAATGCCTCGCTCCGCTTTTCGACGCCCCGCAGACGCCCAGACCGATTGCGGAAATACCTCAACAACCCCTCTAGGTCAACATCGACGCTCTCCTTCAGACGATAAGGCAATTGGGTTATGAGTTAATTTGCTGGGGCAATATCTTCACGGTCTCTTCTTGTTCGTGCGTTGCTGTCAACATGGCTCTCACACTCCTTTCCAAGCGCACTGCCGCTCGCTCGTCCCAATGCTGGTCGACCACCATCCGTACCTTCAGCACGCCCGTCAATGACACCGCATTCCCTCCAAGTGCTCCTCCTCCACCACCACCACAACCCAGTAACGCGTTGAGTGATGCTGTCAATGCCACCGCTCCTCGCTACAACTGGACCAGAGATGAGATCCGTGAATTGTACAACACGCCGCTCATGGAGCTGGCTTTCCAATCTGTATGTTGGCAAGATGAATGATCTTGTACTGTAGCTAAACTCTTACGACGTAGGGCACCCTCCACCGAAGATTCCACCGTACCTCTGCCATTCAGATGTGCACTCTTATGAATATCAAGACGGGCGGCTGCAGCGAAGACTGCTCATACTGTGCCCAATCCTCACGGTACAACACCGGTCTCAAGGCAACCAAGATGTCGCCAGTAGATGATGTGCTGAACGCCGCACGCATCGCGAAAAGCAATGGCTCAACACGTTTCTGCATGGGCGCTGCGTGGAGGGATATGCGAGGCCGCAAGACAAGCTTGAAGAATGTCAAAGCTATGGTGCAAGGCATTCGTGATATGGACATGGAGGTCTGTGTTACGCTCGGAATGATCGACCAAAGTCAGGCGGACGATCTCGCATCTGCAGGGTTGACTGCGTACAACCACAACGTCGACACATCACGAGAACACTACCCATCCGTCATTTCTACACGGACGTACGATGAACGTCTACAAACCCTTTCGCACGTTCGACAGGCAGGTATCAATGTTTGCTCTGGTGGCATCTTGGGCTTAGGCGAGAAGCCGGAGGACCATGTTGGTCTGCTGCACACCGTCAGCACCCTTCCCGCACACCCAGAGTCATTCCCCGTCAACGCATTGGTACCGATCAAAGGCACGCCTCTTGGCGACGACCCGACACGAAAACGGATCTCCTTCGACGCCATCCTGCGAACAATCGCCACCGCTCGTCTCGTGATGCCCGCGACCATCATTCGCATCGCAGCAGGCCGAACAACGATGAGCGAAGCCGAGCAGATCTTGTGCTTCAGTGCGGGTGCGAATGCAGTCTTTACAGGCGAGAAGATGTTGACTACCGAAGCCGTGGGCTGGGATGAAGATAAGGCCATGTTCCATCGCTACGGTCTCGTGCCGATGAAGAGCTTCGAGCGCGGTGGACTGCGCGAGACGACCAAGTGGGCGGACGTGAAGGCTGCAGTCACATCAGAGGAGGTTCCTGTGGCTGCTGCTGCTGCTGCTATTTAGAAGTGCATCCTGTCGGGACAGGCATACATATTGCACCTAGAAATGAAAGGAAGCAATTGCATTCGTGCACACTGTGTCGACTGGTTTTGGAGCCAAGCTGGACTAGTAAATCAGTGACCATCGACCTCGAAGTGCACACTATAACATGAAGTCTGAGAGCATGTATCGGCACGTCAAAGGAGCCCAATGCCCATATCGATATCCGTGCACGTACCATTGCTCACCCGTGCCCACTCTGTACTGTACATGTCGAATCACATGCAATAATGTCGTGTGTCTGAGCACGTGACCATCGTCATCAGAGTTTCCTTCGTGTTGACCCAGAGACGGCGGGAGCATCAACAGTCCTCCTCCATCTAGATTCCACCAAAACCATCAGCGCTTGACCCACCCACGTTCCTTACAGACGACACCCCTCAACCCCTACGCCTCGACGAGCATCACCATCCCCACGGGTCGAGTCGCCGACGCATCTCAAGATGGAAGCACCCGATGCGCCTGCGTTGCGACGCGTTTCTCCTTCACGCTGGTCGCCGTACATCCGACTGCCGCTCGCAAGCATCTCGACTCTGGTGCTCAGCGGCGCACTCTACAGCGCATTTGCGCAGTTTGCAGGAGGTGAATTGGCGGCAGTGAGCCGAGTGCGCGACAAGGATTGGGAAATTGCTACGTCGGTCGCATTCAAGCTTGCTGGGCCGCTGGTCGCATGGTACGCCGGCTATGATTGTACGTGTATCGTTCGCGCGAATGCTGTTGTGCACCGAATGTGACACTGATGTTGCATCGCAGTCCTTGACCTCGCCTCGTTGGCTGCGCTGGGCAACGTGCCGTACTACTTCCTGCTCAGCGCATTCTATGGCGTGCACTACAGCACCACGGCGGTGGCATTGGTCATCGATGTTGTTGCTGCCGCGGCGCCGTTCGCATTGCTGGGATACCGGAACCATCCCCACGACAGCACGAAGCCGCAGACTGAGAACCAGATCGTGGCGCAAGATTTGAGCATAAACGGTCTGATCAGTCTCTTGGGTGCGGCAGTGTTCTCGATCGCGATCTACAGCGGCTTCTACACCTGGCTTCCATCGTACCTGATTGTGCATTTCGACGGCCTGCGTAGTCTTGAATACGCGCACGATTCCAGCCTCCCACTCATCGTGCTGCTATTCTTCCCCATCGGAGCTGCCGTCACGCAATTCTTGTTCGTCCCCGCCATTGGAACGTCCGGCAACCCGGGCTTGACCGATCTTGCCATCGCACCAGAAAAGGCGCCATTCGATCCCGAGAACGCCACGTTCACACAAACGCTCGCATACAACATTGGATTCGGGCACGCATCGAAGAGAGCTGAAGTGCTTGGAAAGCGTACCGCTGTACTGGTTGGCTGCACGACCGTGAGCACATTCTTCCGTGTGTTGTTCGCTCTGGAGGGAACAGAGATCACTGGCGCAGCAGGTTGGGCAGCGCTCTGGGGCTCGGCATCTGCGCTGACGGGGTTGGCATTCGGGCTTGTGGCCAACGAGTAGGCGGCAATGAATGGGCGCTGTGGAGTGTGGAGCGCGAGTTGGATGAAATGTTGCCATGCTCGAGCACATCAGCTACAGTCTCGTGTATTGAAGCTACAACGCGAGATTGCAAGTGGAGGCTCGGCCATGACTATCATACATATACCCCCAGAATGCATGCAAATTTCTTCTCCCAATCCAACTACTCGCAGAACAGTTCAGGTCCAGTATATACTTCCTACACGATCACCCAGTGCCTTTCCCTGTCTATCTGCAGACTTATCCATAGTCCATCGTCTGTTTCTCGGAACGTCTCAGCCGAATCAGCCACACCGCGATGGATGCAGAACGTAGCCAAGAACCTACAGGAATCCTAAGCAGGGATTCGATAAGCAAGACACGTCATGCCCAGCACGCCAACCGGAGAGTTCCTCTCACAAAACTTGGATGGATTTGCTTTGTTGAATACATGATGTAGGCTGTAGCCAGCCCAGCCATTCAACCTTGCACATGCAAGAAGCCTCCACTAACTGGCAGCCAACGCGTCCGATGATCTCACTTCCTGGCCCCACCAAAAAAGTTCCCGTCAGCAGCCTGTACATGATGAACGGTTGCAGGGAACATCATATATATATAATGCGTCCACTCCTAAGCTAAAGCACCTGATTTGCTATTGGAATGCGAACTTTCACGCTTTCTTTCGCCCTCAACCTTGTCGTTATCGTCATCTTCCTGTGTCTCTTTGCGCGCTACCTCATACGTCGACAAATCTACACGACTACTGCTACTACTACTACAACTGTTCCTCCACCAACGACCTAGGCGGCGTGCGGCTACATCATGAAGAAGTTCCTCGACAAGGCCAAGGGTGCGCTGGACCAGCACAAAGCGGGCGGCGGCGGCGGTGCTCAAGTCCCCATGCAGGATGGCGAGAGCCACATGCAGGATGTATCGTATGCGGACGTGCTGCGGTACCGCTACCACCACGGCGCGAACCTGGGCTCGGTCTTCATCATGGAGAAGTGGCTGACAGGGTCCATGTACGTCGAGGGCGTGCAGGGGTCGAGCGAGCTGGCGGCCGTGGAGGCACGGGTCAAAGCGGAGGGCATCGACAAGGCGCGTGAGTGCCATGAGCGGCATTGGCGCGAGTATGTCAGTGACGGTGACCTGGACTGGCTGCGTGATGTGGCACGCTGCACGACGGTGCGGCTTCCGATCGGATACTTCACGCTGGGCCCGCCGTATTGCGAGGGCACGCCGTTCAAGCACGTCGCGGGCGTGTATCAGAATGCATGGCAGGCAGTCAAGGATCTGGTCAAGAGATGTTTTGATCGGGGGATCGGGGTGGTGATTGATATGCATGGTCTGCCGGGTGGGGCGAACAAACAGGATCATTCGGGGACGAACGGTGGCAAGGCGGAACTGTGGAGTTCAAGAGGCAATCGTGATTTAGCGACGAGAGCTCTGCTGTTTGTGTCGCAGCAGGTGCGGAACATGGAGGGAGTGGCAGGACTTCAGACCATCAACGAAGCCGAATGGGATGCGAAGGGCATGTATGACTGGTACGACTCCGTGATCGAAGAGGTCAGCAAGATCGATGATACACTCCCCGTCTATATTTCCGACGCATGGGATCTGAGCAAGGCTGCGGCGTGGAGCCAAGGCCGGAACAAGGTCACATCACATGGTCCGCCGGTGGTCATCGATACGCATCTGTACTGGTGCTTCTCAGACGCGGACAAGCAGAAGTCACCGCAGCAGATCGCAGATGAAGTGCAGCACAAGCTCGGGGCATTGGACGGAAAGGACGGCAGTGTCATTGATCGCGGCGCCGCTCAAGCTGTTGTTGGCGAATATAGCTGTGTGCTGAGTGAGGATTCATGGGCCAAGGGCGGTGGGACGTCGAAAGACGATCTCGTTCGTCTATTCGGCAATGCAGAGTCTCAACGCTTCCAACAACGCGCTGGAGGCAGTTTCTTCTGGACTTACCGCATGGACTGGATGCCCGGTGGTGAATGGGGATTTAAGAAGATGACGGAGACCCATGCCATCACTCCGCCAACCTCACTCACTCTGTCTCCAGATGATGTGAACGGACGAGTGCAAAACGCACAGGCACAGCAACAGGACCGCAAACAGAACACCGTCTCTGGCCATGTCAACTGGTGGGACTCAAATCATCCTGGCCAGTACGAGCACTGGCGATTTGAGAAAGGCTGGGACACCGGATACGCGGATGCGTTGTCATTCTTCCAATCCAGAGCGCAAAAAGGACTACCTGGCGGAGACAAGATCGGAATGCTGGATCTGTGGGTGCTCAAACGACTGCGCGAGAGCGGCCAAGGAGGAAAGTTTGTCTGGGAGTTTGAGCAAGGGCTCAGGCAGGGCGTGCGCGACTTGTATCAGGTCGTTGGCATTTGAGCTGGGGAAATGAAACCTATAGAATTAATGACTTGCAAAGCGGAGTAATAGTCCCATGGATGGCTGTAGGTCGTGCGCTTTTGATGAGATCAAGAACCTGAGTAACGATAACGAACCTAGATAGAGGAAATATGCATGAACAGGCATTAACAGCCATGGATACATGTATTGGTAGAACGGAAGTGATGAAAGTTCCACAGAGTGCAGTACTACCAACTACTGCAGCCCAATCCCTCTCCATAAACGGACTATTAATAAGTCGGCGTTTCGTGAGCGAATCTGCCGACGTCCAGCGGCTTTAGCGCGCTCATTACGTTGGCCCATCCCTACGACAGCAGCAGGGACGAGCACGAACATGCCCACGCTCAGCAAGGTCCATTAACACCAACTCTACGACAATACCTTCTACAGATGAGACCAGTATTTCCACCCATGACCAATACACCTGGAAGCAATCACCAACGACCCTGGACAGCACCGGCGATCCTCGTCTCGTCAGGCCGCATCTACTTCAACCCCACGCGCCCTTGCTATTGGACAGCCTTGTGATACCAGCATATCGCGACCTTGTTAACCTCGCTCTTCTTCCCCCATATTACCCGGCAACAATAGATCTGGCATCGAATCTTTACATTCTTGGTCCTGGCCTTCCATCGCCATTCGAACCGCGGCTAGGGAGCACCGACCGAATCAAGACTACATTCTCGAAGACCTGCGCACGCCAGTGCCAGGCGCAGACACTTCGGCCAGGACGTTCTCCGCATACGATTCACTACTAAACAGACCCTGCCATGGCCCGCTCTCGACGTGTGCAGCGAGCGTCCAGCATCTCCTCTAATTCCTCCTCATCCACATCCCCGGAACGCGGCGAGGATGACAATGATTCGTTCACCCTTCAGGCCAACGACTCACAATCGTCGTTGGGCATGGATATCTCGGCGGAAGATTCGCAGGATGCAGAACTGCGGCGAGAATACGAAGAGCGATGCCGCGTGTCCCCGGTCCATCGCCTGCCCGCCGAGCTGTTGATCAGTATCTTCTCCCGGTTGAGCGCGCCCAAGGACTTGCAGAACTGCTTACTTGTGAGTAAAGACTGGGCAAGAAATAGCGTGGGACTGCTGTGGCATAGACCGGCGATGGGCAGATGGGAGTGTGTGCATAATGTGGTGCGATCGATACGGAAGACGAACAAGTTCTTCGCCTATCAAGATTTGGTCAAGAGGTTGAATGTGTCGAATTTACATGGCGAGGTCAGCGACGGGACATTATATGGCATGCGAGATTGCAAGCGCATCGAGCGGTTAACGCTGACGAGCTGCACCAAGCTGACCGATGTTAGCTTGAATCCCCTGATAGAGGGCAACCGAAGTCTCCTGGCGCTGGATGTGACGGGTTTAGACCAGCTTACAGATCAGACGATGATGACTGTGGCAGAAAACTGCCTGCGACTTCAAGGCTTGAACATCACCGGCTGCAAAAGGATCACAGATGCGTCAATATCCGCTATTGCGAAGAACTGTCGCCATCTCAAACGATTGAAGTTTAACAACTGCACGCAGCTGACGGACACCTCGATCTTGACTGTGGCGGCGAATTCTACACACCTCCTTGAGATCGATCTTTATGGCCTTCAGCATGTTGAAGGTCCGGCAGTAACGGCATTGCTTACCTCGTGCATGCAACTGCGCGAGGTACGGCTTGCACACTGCTCACGCATCACCGATTCTGCCTTTCTCGATATTCCGCAAAACGTTGACATTCCCATCATGTTTGACTCATTGCGAATACTCGACCTGACGGACTGCAGCGAACTTGGTGATAAAGGGGTGGAACGCATCATTCAATCATGCCCACGCCTGCGCAATCTCATCCTTGCCAAATGCCGGCAGATCACAGATCGATCCGTGCTTGCTATCACCAAGCTCGGGAAGAACCTCCACTACATCCACCTCGGCCATTGCCAGCGGATCACCGATGTCTCCGTCGAGGCGTTGGCTAAGGCTTGTAACAGAATACGATATATCGATCTTGCTTGCTGTAGCAATTTGACCGACCACAGCATCACTCGATTGGCAGGTCTGCCGAAACTCAAGCGGATAGGACTGGTCAAATGCGCCGGTATTACAGATCACAGTATCTATGCGCTGGCTATGGGAGAAGTGAACAAGCATAACAAGAAAGTTAATGGCACCAGCGTGCTTGAGCGAGTACATCTGAGCTACTGTACTCTTCTCACTCTCGATGTGAGTTTGAATCCTTCTTGCATGATGCTTGCTTTGTGAATCGACCGCTAACATATGTCTTGCAGGGAATCCATCTACTGCTCAACTCGTGCCCGAAACTTACACATCTATCCCTCACGGGCGTACAAGCATTCCTCCGCGACGAGCTTCTAGCGTTCTGCCGAGAAGCTCCTGTCGAATTCAACGAGCACCAACGAGATGTTTTCTGCGTATTCTCCGGGAATGGCGTGGAAAGGTTGCGAGAATTCCTCAACGAACGGCAAGCTGCCGCAGACCTCGCCCGACGGCAGAATGTATCTGAAGCTCACAGCAGTGCTGATGACGACATGGAAGACGACGACCTGAACATGGACAGGGACGGCGGCCACAACGGATCATCAGATGGCAACCAGACTCCGATCATTGATGTTTCAAGCCAATTTGCGCCAGGCGCCACTCCTATCATACCAACGCCAAGGCCTGGATCAGCCATGCTATTCGCCCAGCCCATTGTGAACCCACAAATGCCATATCCTCATAACCCATGGCCGCACCAGCATATCCCTCCTCCGCATCACCATTTCAGCTCGAGTGCCCCCGCTTCCACCAACTCAGCAGCAGGAGGCCCGTGGCCTATCATTAACCCTCCACGTCCACGACAACCGCCGGCTGGGGGCGCCCAGCACGTCACCGGCATGATGGGTGCCACCATGCTCGAGGACCTGGACGAAGCTGACGAAGTCTTTGGCGAAGACAGTGAGATCATGGATCGTGATTGATCGTTGATGAGGCACCTTCACCGCGACTCTTCTGGCAGTGGTCACACCCCATACATCGTGTTATTCAACATCAGTCTGCAACGGCAGAACCGCATCTTCTATTCTTCTGTGCATGGAAAGTCAATTTCACGCGGCCTTGATCCGAATTATACCCCACCTGATAGTCGACTGAAGTCAGATCTCGACTGGCGAAATGAATCTTCTCCCTCACATCCTCCTTTTTGGTTTGATTGCACGACATTGCAGCGAGTCTTGGTTGTTTATGACTATTTTCTCCTCTTAGCGGAGCGGCGCTCGTAGCGGAACAGGAATGCTGATCCCTCGAACCGCAAAGGGTTTCATCTGGTATTTTCTACAGGTGTATCTTGGTGGCCGAGGCAAGCGGCATCAGCAACGGGAGCTGAGCTTAGAGGAGACAATGACGGGGCGCACGATATCCTTTTGAGTCTACAGCGTGGTTCACAGACAGATGTCTGTTCTCCGCATCATTGCATGTTATGTATGTATGCAGTGTGCAGCGTACAAGGTGGCGCAAGCGACAGGCCGGATTAGCCGGTTGGTGGGTTTGTGAATGAATGCAAATGGAAGGGTATCTGACACTATTGAGCTCATTGATTTGACGTAAAGTGACTGAGTAGTAAACAACGGCAACACGGCGCGTCGATCATGCGAGGTACAGTGGATGGGAAGCGCCATTGACGACCTTGTCCCTTAGCATTGTCAACAGAGCCGTCGTGAAGGGTAGTCGTGATGGGACATGTAGGCAAATGAAAAAGGGTATTGCTACGAAAGCATGGAGAGAAATGTATGTGGTAGCTGAAGCGTGACCTGTCTGGGACTCGTGGTGTATGTATTGTTGCCTACGACGGGTCTGAACGAACAAAGATATGTATGCTAGACTAAGGCTATAAATGCCTCGCCACCCACAGCATCGAGCGGGTCAGCAGAGGCGAGACGTTCATTGCGACTCAGGCGTTGATGTTTGCCAATTCCGGCTGTAACGCTCAATGAGCGTTCCTGGTGAACTTTCGTATGTTTCCAGTTCAGGGATATTGGCACAGCTAAACACGGCCGAGTGTCGTCCGCTGTGTATTTATGTGCAGCGTGGACTGCTTCATACGAGAGGTGGTAGCTTCCGCATTGTGATACTTTGTCCACTCTTTTTGTAGACTCTCGCCCCGCGCGACGTGTTGTTTCCGCTCAATTCGAGTTTAGTCGGTGCTCTTCTGTCGAAGCCTGTTGTTTTTTCTCCTCATCCCACGAGGCGAGACCAAGCCCTGATTCATGTCGATAGCGTTTTGTCTGAAGATTGGCAGTACTTTGTGAAGATGCCGTGCACGCCTCGAGAATGATGATGGGTCAAGCTTGCAGCAGTCATAGGCTTCTCACAAGTGTGCACAGTCATCCATCATTGCTCTCATGTCAAATCAGGGCGAGCGGTATATAGCGTGCCGTAAAACTCCTTGCACGGCTGGTCGAGAAAGCTCACGGGATAGATGAATTCAAGGAGGACTCTCCGAACCGCGTCCCAATAGTGAAGCTGGAGATGTGCCAACAGGGCTTGGAGATGTTGGGACACATGGCTTGCTCGACCGCCTGTGGTGACACCGATGATGAACATGGCCCACAGCGCGACCTCGGCGGATTTCTCATCATCAAGACATTGTGGATCAAGCAGCATGGTCTCACTCCACGCAGCATTGAACCCGTTCGTATATTTCTCCAGCGAGGTGGCGCTGTCCACCGGGAGGTTCTGACATAGAAACGATATGGTCAAGCATGTACAAGCCTGTTCTGAAGTCAGTAGGAGCACTATATGTCGGAAATTTTGGATCCACACACCACTCGTAAATGTCCTTGGATGGGATGACCATTCCCGGGCACAGATGACAGCGCGGTGCCTGTGGACGTTATGATAAGATCGAAGAGTAATTGATGTAGACGTCTTTCAATTCCAGGACTGGCAAAGTCGACACACGCAGTACGGCATAACAGCTCTGCCATCGCGCTCGAAATCTGGATCCGCTGTTGCAAAGCCGCAAAGCCTCTTGGTAATGCCAGTGGTAAGCGAAAACCCCCGGTCTCACCATCGAACGCATGGTCTACGCTCTCATGACTGCGTTGATCCCGAAACCCTCTGGTTATGCGGTCTGGTGTAATGCTCAAAGTGGCGGACGTCAATGTGGCGGTGCCTTCGACGACAGCAGCAGCGGACAGGTTGAGAAGCGTCACTAGCCATTGTATCATCGGCTTGGAAGTGAAGTCAGTCACAGAGTTGCCTGCATTAGCAAGACTACTTGACGTGCTGTAGATTGCGTCGATTGTTGAAAACGGAGCTGCCGAGGATGAGCTGGTCGATGCGGATTGAGGCCGCTGCTCGCGGCGCGGCTTGGACTCTCTTTGGCGTGCATGTGTGCGTGGAGGCGGCGAATGTGGTGGCTCTCGTGCGCGATCCTCTCGATTCTTAGCCCGTGTAACTCTACTTTGGGCAGCGCTAGCACGAGCTGCCTGGGCACGCACAATCCGCCTCGACTCGTTGTTGTGTCCATGGGCAGACACAATGATGAGTGGTGCTGCCGGGATTGACGATGCTGAGGTTTGATCGTCGGTATCCTTTTCGCCTCCTGGCGGGGACATGAGGACGATTTCCTAGCCTAGCAAACGGCCGTCGTTCGAGATGAAGACTGCAGCCCAGTTCTGAGGCCGCGCCAATCGAGGAGTTCGTAGGCGGCTCAGCGGCAGTGGATAGCGCAAGCAAGGCCAAGACGAGGCGCAAGCATCTGATGGAAGCTTCGAAAAGTTCTAGAGCGCAGAAGGAAAAGAAAAAAGTTGTGCGACGGGTAGGGGAAGGGGGCGGATTTGTGTCCGGTGCTCTTCTCATGTACTTACCTGCGTGGCATATGCCGGGCAGTATGTAGGTATGCAAGAGGATCTGAGCGGTCGCCTCCACTCGCGCGCAGGACTTAGTGCTTGCTGATCTGAGATCCACGACGTGGGAAGTACAATCAGAGTCTCCACCGCAGCACTCGCCTAGAAAGGACAGCGCGTCTAGGGTGGGCACGGGGATTCGGCTTGCACGCCGTCTAGGATCAATGACCCTCGAAACCCGCGAGAAGTGGAAGAATGAGGAAAAGAAGGATGGAATGGAGTAAGTCCGGGGTATTAGCCGCCCGCCGCATGCAAGTCGGGTATCCCACAACGTCGCTCTTGCAGGTGGTGGCGCCGGGAAGTTTTGTGACAGGATCAGCGGGACTGGTCGAAGGTCGGTACAAACATATGCGTTGCATGTACCTCGACTGGTGATGTACGCAGGAGTGGAACATCTTGGACCAGTGCGTCACCGCGGCCGACTGCTGATAGACATCGGACGATGGAGCATTATCAGTGATGAGTGCAAACAACGGAGGAGCGACGTCAATGATGAGCAGTCGACGCCGGAGCACAACTCAAATGGGCGCTCAGGCAGGGTTCTCCACTGCACTCTGACGGCATTTCCTTCGTACATGGCGTCTTTGGACCATAACCGATCCCAGGACAAGAAATGGTTTTGTTATCGTTGCCGCAGTCATTTTAACTGTCCCTGCACGCCGATAGTTGGCACTGAGACGCCTATGATTGCTTCTTATGCGCGATCTCTCCACCAAGCTTCGGGTCGCGCGGAGACGCCGTCGAGCCCCACGCCGGGCTACATTTGCTGGTGTCGAAAAATACGCTGGGTACCACGTATGGCAACCATGAGAAATTCGCTGTTCACACCAATATTAGGTTGCCTCTCGAGTCTTGCTCCGCTACAGCTCTATTGGACGGGTAATATCGAGCGAATGCAGGCGAGAACGTCACACACCACCACGACCACCAAAACCTCACGAGGCAGAACTCCTTCAATTGAAAGGTTCAGGCATGCATTGGTATCTTGGCGCTTGCCGGGGTGCTCGGTGGGCTTGTCGATCTGGATAAGTTCATCCGACACCTAGACAAGCCACCCATCGTCATTGACATTGAATGCCAGTCGATTTTCCGTGTTGAGCGTACCGCTGTCTGTGCTCTGTCATTGGTCTCGGAGGAACTGTCATCAACCATCCCTGCTTCAAAGAATCCTGGTCACACCTGTCGAACTATATGCAGACTAGAGATGCGGTGGGGCTGTCATGCGTCCGACCTCTTGAAGAAGGTCGTGCTTGAACCGCTTGAGGAAGGTGATCTGTAGAAGGATTCTGCAGCTTATGAAGCCCAAGACATTGCCATGAGCTGGGTACATCCTCTTGGAGTTGCGTATCGACGGGAGACGCTCATATGCTGGAGAGGTTTTTTACGAGCAGGACTTGGCTTGCAGATCGAGGGACTGCAAGCATGTTGACAGGTTCTACCACGACATGCTTACCCAATCGTGCCGCTGCCCGAGAGAGTGTGAGATGATCGGCCAAGAAGGATTCATTCCGGCACGATTGGTGATAGGAGAATGAGTCCTGATACTGCACTGCAACATACATTTCCGGTCATTGCAAATACAGGTGCACTGTGGTCGAGCCAAATGCGGGAACTCTCGACGTTGGCGTAAGCCGCTGAGAAGACAGTACCTGGCCATAGGTCTGTCTGATATCTGGTATCTCCACTAATAATAATGTCGTGTGTTGAACTCATCTATGTGGTCAAGCAATACGAAGATTTTCTTATGACACTGGTCGTTCTCCTGAATGCTCTGAAACCTGTGAGATGTTCTTGGCGCATCAGTGTGCTCCACTTGTAAGGTACCTATCAACACGTTGGTTGATTGTGACGAGCTTCTCGCCCATCACTGAAGCTTTTGTCTGCGAGTCGGCAACGCTGGAAATTCTGTCATACAATGCACATCAAGCCTGAGCTGAACAAGTTTAGGGAATACACGTCCGAGTTGTAAGCTTGGAAGAGTGGAATCCTCCCGAAACACCAACGAGTGTAGATCAAATTCTCTGGACCCGTTCATACCTGCTGCTTTGCGATGTTGAGTAGTACGAAGCATTGACTCCTCCATGATCCTAGAGGACAACAGATATATCGATGGCACAATACACATGTTGCTACAAAAGCCATGTAATAAGGACATTAGAGCAGTTTGTAAATTGGTGATAGGAGATGTGACCTGACGTTGCGCCGATCTCAAGTGACGTTCATGCTGGAACCTCGAATTTCACCTTCATTCGTGTTGCTTGCTTGCTTGTTAATACCCTCAATGAAGACGATGTCCAGCAAGGAGCTGTCGGCTGCGAAATGCACGCTGTTGACGGTACACTATGCTTCGCTGGGAGACATCAAGACACTGCACGCATTCACACCCTCTCGAAATGATGTTCTGCCACCAGATCTCGTCCTGCGCATCCTCCTTACATACCTTCCAGAAGCCTTGGAGCCGAGCGTCTATGCCAGCTATGCCGAAGAGGTCGCGACGCGGATATACATGGATGCCAATGGGGGGGAAGAGCTAGAGATTGATGTGTCGCCCGTCGCCGAATTGACAGAGGCTCAGGCGCAAAAGAAGGCCAAACGTCTACACTTGCTGCCAATGCGACCTCCCAGCTTTCCACCACATGGGCCAGAGGATTTGCTCACTTTGTTCTTGGTACAGCGAGCCAAGCAAGTGGATGAGAAGACAGGTCTGCTAGGCATGGTCCCTCAGCTCATAGAGCCACATCTGCATAGAAATGACTGGCTACGGGACTGGTATATCAGCGTTGTGCTTCCGTTGGTGAGAATGCAACTGGAGTATTATCCACAAGATGCACAGGCGTCATATGTGCACCTCGACGAGTTCGAGCATATGGAGGGCAAGAAAGGGGTTGATCTTCTACTACGTCGACATGACAGGGGTCAAGAGAATGGCAGGGCTGCAACCACACACGGAGACGAAGACCTTTCCAGGGACATGAAGGGGTTGGTCGGTCCGTGGATGTATGGGCACACAGAGAGGAAGAGACGAAAGATGAATCCTGCACAAGCCAGAGACGATGCACGAGCAGAGCAGGACTACGAAGATGCTACGGCCAAAGTCACAGAGCGAGTACGTAAGATCTCATTAAGTGGCGTTTCCGAGGAGGACAAAACGGGTCACGACTGGGAATATGTCTATCGCTGGCTCGTGCATCGTGCACAGTCAGACTTCCCACTTGCGACACGTTGTATCGAGGACTGGGATGGGCCTGGCGATGTTGATCTGGGCGGTTTTAAACTGCGGCCGCGTGACTATCTTGATGATGACCTACAGACCAAACTTGAGCTCCAGTACGGGCAAGCGGCTTTCGCAATATGTTATGCCGCCCATGGCAACACGAAAGAAACCATCAGCGGCGCTCACGGCGTTTTAGCGAGGCTAGCAGAGCTGCTCGACTTCATCCCTCCGCCAGATCTTGCGACTTCTGTGGATTCCTTACCACGAATCGAGCGCCATGCGACCAAGCTTGACGCAAGTAAGTCTGTGGCAGATCTTGCGCCCGACTATCTTCTCACCCCAGAGCATCCATTGACAACACCACGGATGGAGACGTATATGCTTTTACAGATGATGGTGTATAGTGCGTACCAGCTCTTAGGATTGGGTCATGCGATTGCGCTGGTAAACGTGGCCAAGCTCCATTTCTATGCCACTGCTGAGGAGCAGTTGGACATGCTCAAGAAGATCTTGAGAACATTAGCTACAAGCGATACACGCAAAGACGAAAGTCAGTGGTCTGCAGACCGCGCTAAGTTGATGTGGTTATGGAGTTGGGGCATGGACCCTGAAGATGAAGGCGACAACACCGAAGGTGCAGGCGTGCTAGGGAAGATACCAAAGCAAACCTTCGAGACACAGATGCTGGAGACATTTCTGGACGCGAGCGGTGAGTCGAGAGCTGCCAAATCCTGACGTTTATGCTTTCCTGCACGATTGTGATAGCTCGAAGTCCTTCATGGCTTACACGTCTGCTTCCTGCTTGTAGTTGAAGAAGTCAATCTTCTCGATGTCGCGGATCCACTCGGTGGCATGGAGGAGAAAGATTTGAGCTTTCCATTCGTGGCCGCGGCAGACAGTTCTTGTGATACCCTGGCCGAAGAGTTCACTAACGGAGATTGAGTGAATAGGGTTCAAGATCGCAATCAAGCTATATCTCAATAATGACCAAAGCTCATCAACGTCACTTTTGCCTAGAAGCATTGTCGAAGATGTCGTGCTTGCGAAGGTACTAGAGTCCTACGACGGTGCAAGCAACGGTAACAAGACCCGAGGTGGCGTCAAGAAAGCCAATGATATGTGAGTCTGCTTCGGCTCAAGGGTTCGCGATGTTCTTGTATGCTGATGACCGTTGAAGATTCACAACATTCCGACCTTACTTCTCGGACAGCATTCGCTTCCGCGAAGTAGGGGCTCTAATCGCAGCAACGCACGCGCTATCATTCTATTCCTTGACCCTACAACACGGCGTACCATTCCAACCTGTCAGTATTCGAGTGAGCAAGGATCCAATCCGTCTGCTTGACAAAGTTCTTGAGCAAAATCCTCGAAGCTACACCAAACTCGATGATCTGATCGGGATCGGAACTAACCTTGTGTCGGCTGGCCTGCAATATGATGCGCAAGACGACAGCACTGGGACTTTAGAGAAGGGGATAAAGGATACGGAGCGTCGCGTCACATTTATGGCAGTCGAGGCGGCACTTCGAGAAGATGATTTTGAGACAGCATATTCATACATCATCAACCGTCTGACACCGTCGGATTCAGAAATCACGGCCCCTAACGATATCGAGCCCACAGTCGAGAGGAACAAAGTCGGCCTGAGTAACCAACGAGCTCGGCCTCAGCAACCCGAGGACGACATCTCATGGCGTGCCGCATTCCTCGCAGGCCGTTATCGGCCCTCTTCCTCGTCACCACACACCCTCCGGCGCCTGGAACAGCGAACAGAACTCCTTTCACTCGCCCTTGTCCTCGCGCCGGCTCCAGCCCTTACTGAAATTCTCGGTGCCTGGCGTCGCTGCGAGGAGGAAACTACCGCCTTACAGCGGGCTGAGCAGCAAGCTGATCAAGCTTTTGATGATCTCGCGGATAAGCGTATCAGCACCGCATCGCTACCAGGAAATTTCACCGTACAAGGAGAACAACCGGAAATGGTCCTCAACCAGAAACGTCGCGAGGTCGGTCGTATGGGTGGGGCCAAAGGCGAAACTGATGCACCCATGAGCATGTTCGATCTCACGCGCAGCGCCGCCACGGCTCTCAGCCGCAATGCTTTCCCGCTGTCTTCGCCGATCAGCCCAGACCGTGCAACGCAGACACGCACCGCAACCTTGTCCGACACGGGCGACAGCCCACGCACGAGCCTCGATGGGCAGCCGCGTGTACGCCGACGAGACATGGTCGCCAACGCCGTCTCTGGCTCGCTCGTCAGTGGACTAGGCTGGGTCTTGGGTGCCACGCCAGCAGATGCGCCGGTGCCCGCGCGACATCAGCAAGAGTGAGGAAAATGACTGGAAAGCTGGTTTGCTAATGACGATGGGAATGTTCGTGCATGACTACAACCGTACAGGGTCGAATGCAGAGATCGTGTCTTGTGTCTACACGTTCTGCACGAAGCATACGTAGCATGGACCTTAGGAGAATGAAACTGTACCGCCTCACGCTGTAGTGGCGATCCATAATCTCAAGCGTGATGACCTCCGATTTCTGGTCATGTCAACGCTACAATGTCGACAACGAATATGCAAGATGCGATGTACAACGATAAAGTCATATGAAGAGTCGCATCACAAGCCATCCACAAACAATGAGATCCTACGTGACATCCCATGACCGTAAGATAAATGTACGTTTCAGATCTAGAACTCATCCATGACATACATACATACACACATATATCTATCTTTCATCCCACACTGAAATTCGTACATACATTTCTATATTAGGCTCATGATTCCCACTGATCTTGGATCAATGCCCGCCCGCACGGCCAAACAAAAGCTGAGTGGGGAGGTGAAGCCAGGTCAATTAGATATATTCCTCGGGGCACGCTGATCCAAGCAGCCTTTTGACGCCTTGACCACGCATACAGTTGTCGAACTTCGTCAAGCTGCGCGAACGCCGTTGCTCCTTTATTGTCGTACGCCACGGAAACGAGTGAAAACGCCTGCGCGTAGATCGGTGGACATCAGGTGAATAAACGGCTGAGGAAGGTCCGTGACCGTGCCAAGTATCTGTGTTGTTGGCAAAGATCTGCCATCAGGTTGCGCGCTGTGCGGTCTGATGTACTTGTAAGCATTCCTGAAGAGCTTGTGAAGTAATCGGTGGCGATAATATGGGCCGCGAGATCCCTTATCAGGATCATTGATTTTGGCCGTTATGACCATTCAACCCATCCATAATGGGGACCTGGTTTGGATCACTGCCGACGCCACCGCGGCCAGTATTGCCCAATCCACCGCCAAACCCATCGAACATAGCTGCGGGTCCAGGCGTAAAGCTGCCAAGCCCAAGTCCCTCGGCCCAGTCCCATTCCAGTGTCATGGGCATCTGCCATAGATCTTGAGGGACGAAGGGCTGTTGGAAGGCGCTACTAGGGGAGGCGTTGAATCTAGCGTCGGTTGGGGCAGCGGCGCCATTGTTGTTGGCTGGGTTCATCTGGTCCATCATGCCCAGGGTGGGCGAGAAGGAGCCTGACAGGTTGTTGAAATCGGTCGTGCCGTTCATCATCGACTGGTACGCGGGGATGTAGCTGTTGTTGTTCTGTTGAAGGGGAGAGGTATCGAATGCGCCGTTCGGCATGGGGAAGGAGGCGTTTGAAGGATCCCAGGAGTTGATGTTATTGGTATTGGGTATGTGCTGCTGCTGCTGCTGCTGTTGATTCGATAGCTGGTCTTGATATGTTTCGCGGACATGCGAGACTGTCGGTGGCGAGTGGAAGTCTTGGTTGGTGGTGCCAGAGGGGCTCCCACCCCAGCTTACTGGACTCTCACCCTTGTTGCTACCCGCTTGGCTACTCGCCATGCTGGCTCGCAAGCTGGGCGTCTGCACAGGGCGACGGTAAGGCGCTTGGGTCTCGACTTGCATCTGCTCCAAGCTCTTGCCTTCTTGCAAGTTGCGCTCCATCTCCACCTCAGCCGCCGTACGATTGCGTTGTGCTCGTTCCCTTTCGCGCTCTGTCGGTGCACTGAGCCCAGCAGCCTTGCGCTTACCGCGGCCGCGCAAATCTCGCTCTGCTTTGTCAAGAACCACCTTTGCGATCCGCTCAAACTCGGAGCAGATTGACAGCATGCTACGGACATTACTGTTCGCTTCCGAGATGTCGCGCTCCAGTAATGTGAGGAAGTTGACCACAGACGACACCAATTTCAGATCGAACCGTGCGCGTGAATCTTGGGGATTCTGCAAGATGTTGGCAAATAGTGTGACAAGTGCCGACACAGGATAGTAGAGTATAAGCCTAATTTCCAAGTCAGTAGGGACCTCTAGATGCGAGCAGATGTATACTTACCAGACACAGGCATAATCTCCCTGAGGAATATATTTGATCAGCTCGATGCTCGTCCGAGCAGCATTCACACACAATGCAGCACTCATGAACACCCTTGGATTCAACGGACGTGCGTTCAGACCTTGCAGAGCAAAGTCACTAAGCCGGCTGGTCCAGTAACCATGATGTACGCTCATACGATGGATAGTCGTAAGACAGTTGTAGTAAGCAAAATGTAACACCACGACATGCAGAATAAGTGGCGTATGAGCAGCGTGTATTTCGTGCTCGGGTCGGAAATCAATCGGTATTTGATCTTTCCACTCCTCAAGCTGTGCATCGAGCTCCCCAATAGTATTGAGCAGCTCACCATCTGACTGGCGAGACGCTCGTACCGAGTATAATTGTTTGTACACACGACTCTGGATTTGTGCGAAGGTACACATGAGTCTGAAAAGATTCATGGTTTTCCTGCCTTGCTCATCGGGTTTGGTCAGGGGAATGTTCCCCACATTATCTATGGGATCTTCAGATGGTAGCTCAACGTTCATGTCATCGTCGTCTTGTGACGGAGGTCGTCCAGATCTCAGGCAGATATCCTTATCTAGGAGGTAGGCAATCCAAAAGACACGTTTTCGCTGTTCATTTTCGACATCGCTGAGATTGAAATCGGAGCCTCGCTTGTGCAATCCAATGGAATGTGCAAGACGAACCGCTGCTGCTGTCAGAAAGAATGAGGGTTGTGGGTTAGGTGTGCCCTGCAAGAACAATGCCATGCCGAGCAGAGCTTGCACAGATAGCAGATCTGTGTTTCGCATTGTGAGTTCACTCATGACCGCCATTGCGTTCTTGAGATAGCCCCATGCGTGCTCGTCTTCTTCTTGACCCACAACATTGCTCATCACGCGTAAGCGATGCGCAATGCCCAGCGCCACGTTCAGACTCGCCCACCACCCACTGCCCTCATACGGCTCTGACGAGTAATGACGATCTACCAGATGCATGAATGTCGGTTCGTGAAATAGAGGGAACATCCGGTTAAAGTGCTCGAAATAATCTCTGAGCAGAGCGAAACATTCTTGCCGGCTCGGCAGGGGCTTGTAGATACGCCGGCTAAACAGATCGTTGAACACTTCCGGCTTCCAGTGATTGAACTGTTGTTTTGATGCGGAAGCCTGTGCGATCATATGCTGAAAGGACGCATCCCCGGTTTTATCATTGACCCATTGTATGCCCTTTGGCGAGAAGATCGAAAAGCCTGAGCTGCTACCTATGTACCGTGTTTCTCCAAACTTGTTAGTGATCAAGGAGCACATCTGGTCTGCTAATGCGTCGACTTCCTTGGCCCCTTTTCTTGACGAGTTATTGCTGTCAGTGGTCTGCGGTTCGACCGATGGCTTGCTCGAGCCACTCGGACTTGTGCCGTTTGTGGCTATCGGCTGTCTTGAGGCATTTGTGAATGCGGTGCGTGGTGCCAGAGGAACGAAACCATGCGGTGATGCCGGGCTTGATCCGCTACTCTTCACGCCAACGCTCTGGCGTTCTGCCAGTCTCCTCTCCAACGTGCCTAAGTCTGTCCTGCCACCATCGTCGGCGGTCAGCAGACCGGACAAATGCAACAAGCTCTCCATGCGAGCCAGTCGGTTCTCCAAGCCTTCAATGTATTTTGCACCTTTTGGCGGGGCGCGCTTCTTCTCCACTTGCGTGAACACACATTCGGTCTTGTAATTTTCGCAATGCCCACATTTGGGCATCTTGCCGTCGCATTTGATCTTCTTCCTCCGACACATGTCGCATGCCCGCGCGATTCGCCTTCTCTTGCTGTCTCGCCCCTCACCTCCCTCATGGTCGACCTCGTTCTCATTATCGTCTGCATTCATCCCATCGCCGTCATCGAAGCCGTAATCTGCGTCAGCGGGGTAACATTGGCTGCCGTTGTGTTGCATATCCTGGGAATTTCGGGGCGAAGAGTTGCCATTCAGTCCCGAACCTGCAGGGTGACTAGTGGAGGGCATGCTGGGTGGTATAGCCACGAGAACGTAGGAGAGCAGTCGCAAATTGTGGTCTCTGAAAGACTGGAGCTCCCGAATCTCTCCACTGTGCGGACAGCGTGAGCGTCACGCACAGAGAGGGAGAAATCACGTTGGTCAAGAGTGAGTAGTACGAAGATCTGTCCTGTCCCGTCTCGAGCCGAGTACTGGTCGCTATGGAACAATCTGTGTATTCAGCGCTTTGTCATCATCACGCTCGCGGTCTGACGGCTGTTTGGACGATGTGAGTTAGGTGTCGCACATTTCCCCCGGGACTGCTGGGTGGTAGAGGGGTTGGTGGTGTGTGAGATGGGACACAATGAACCAGAGCTCGTACTACAAAAGATTATGATCGAGACATTCCGGGATAGATGGGCTAAAAGCTCACTATCGAGGGTCGCAGTGGGAGACTGGAGTCTAGGCATCTAAATGCGGACGATGTCATACGATGCGGATGCGGAGTTTAGAAAAAGTCCAGTCTCCCGTGGGTGATCGACACACGCGGTTCTGTCTTCTGCCTTCGATGCATCAACCCTGGACGCCACGTTGTGCCCGAATCCTTCTACAAATACAGCAAGTTCACCGCCAGTTCTTCTAGACCGCTGCTATAAGTCATGCACAGGGTGATAACATCATGTTACTTCTACCTGATGAGCTGCTTGTTTACATCTCCAGCTTTCTTGCCAACAAAGACCGAAAGAGTCTGCGCCTGAGTAGCCGACGCCTCAAATCCGTATGCCTGCTGAGCATCGAGCGTGTGTTCATTTCACCGAGTGCCCGCAACATCGAGGTGTTTCGGGCGCTGGCTGGCCATCGCGAGTACCGGCATCGGGTCAAGGAGATCGTCTGGGATGATGCTCGGTTGGAAAACTTCATTCCAGACGACGAGGTAAAGGTTTTGTGGTATAGGTCAGGCTACAGAAGTCAAGCACGCTTCGAAGAGATTTGCCTAAACAACCTAGGCTGGGAAGGAAGTAAGGAAGAATTCGTTAAAGCTCAGGCGACCAAGGTTTCCGTGCCAGGCCAAAAATCATCAACGTCGCTCAGTCACTACATGCCACTTGAGGGATGTTTTGAGCTTTATCGTCGCCTTTATGATGAGCAGCAAACCATCATCGAGCAGTGCCTCGATGCTGAAGTGTTCGAAGCAGGATTGACTGCTTTCACTGCCTTGAAGCGTGTGACCGTCACGGGTGAAGCGCACCGACCAGTTCTTCACAGCACATGCTTCCCGACACCAATGATCAGGTCGTTTCCCCCAGGTTTCCTTTACCCTAGGCCTCAGCATTTGTTGGCTTCGCCGAGCGGGCCATGGGATTCTATACCTTGGGATACACTACAATATCAGTACCGCGGCTTTACTGTTGTCACACAAGCTCTGGCGCGATGCCCACGCCCAGTAGAAGAACTCATGCTAGATTCGCGTTTGGAGCTGACAGTGATCGCATTTCCAATCTTTGATAATCGGAATTCTGTCTTTCGCAATTTCGCAGCTCTCTGTGCTCGAGGTCTGCAGCGTTTGGAGCTTGCTGTCGATGTCTTTCCTCATCAAGAAGATATCGGGCTTCGCCAACTACCTAGGAGTTCCCTGAAACAAGCATTAACAGAAGTGACCTCACTACGACGCTTCAGTCTCCATACAAACGCTTTTACCCGTCCCTACCAGATTCCATTTAGACCGGGTGGCATGACAGATATGCTCAAAGTCGTTCCGCTGGAATCCTGGCCTGTCTTACAGCATTTAACCCTCTCTTCGCTTCCTCTATTGTTGCCAGAACTGGTGGAGTTGTTCAGGAGAATGCCTGCGCACGTCAGCAGGGTCGAGCTCATAAAAGTCGAGTTCCGCGTGGGGACTTTCAAAGACTTGCTCGAGAGCTGCAAGGATGACCTACACTGGGTCGGAAATCCTAGGCTTGCTATAGGTCTGCCAGAGGGTAATAAGGTTGAGAGGAAGATATGGGTTGAAGACGAAGTTTCTAGATTCTTTAATGGAGGACCCAATCCATTTGAAGGCTCCCTTGGGAACGGCAACCATATTCAGCATGGCTTTGGTCTGGTGAAAGACGATTACGATCCAGGTTTTTGTGAGGCGCATGTACCCGGTCCGCGCGTCTCCGAGTCTGTATTGCTGTGAGTTCATCCGGCCTCACCACAAGCCAAGGTGTCTGCATAGTAAGGCAAGGTAAGGCTGCTGTATTACATGTATCATGAATGGAAACATCTCGTCGAGACGTGCCGCACGCAAGATGGTGATTGTCTCGAATGATGATTAAGCACATAGCTGTCATCACTGGCGTAAAGCGTGAGTCTACCTGAAGTGAGGACTTCTACTCGACTCTCCATCGTGTAACAATGGCGAGGTATCGTGGTTGGTCACAAGGGTGGCGTTAATTGATGTGTGCATAGCGGAAATGCAATCGAGCATGGCAGCGGTATCTTGAAAACATTCGTTTGAGTAAATCGGCATAGACTTTTCTGGGCACCGTACTTCTAATTTATCGTGAGGATATTTGTTCGTATGAGCCCTATTCCACCGGTCATTTGAAACATTTGAATGCAGATTGAGCGCTTGCACGTGCAGCTACGCTCCGTATCCGACGACACATTCTACGCCGACGCCACAAGACTAGGACCTTATCTCATGATAGACCAGAATCACAGTGTCCTTAATCCTCAAAAAGTAGTCTCAATTACATGAGCAATAGAAGAAACATTCGACGCTTGCAAAATTGATCAGCAGGAATTCACCCTACCTCAGAGAGGTAACAGGAGCAACGCGGACACGCGACACCACCTATCTGCGCACGTGGCTCGCTGCCTGTACCACGTTGAAATCTGGACGTTTCTCCTGGGCGCTGATAAAGAACAACATCCGCAATCCGGAAGCAAGAATTCAGCTACGGCAAACAAGGTCGGTCGTCGTGTCGAGATGAGTGCCCCGGCTGGCTGGATTCAAACGATTCAGGGCCATGCGGCGAGCCTCAACGCCAACTGGCAGAGTTTCCTGCTGCAGCAACACCACCACCAGATCAACAAGACGATAGGGAAACAGCTTACCGCGGATGAACTGCAAGCACATCCTGAGTACCCGCATGTCAATTGGGATCTGAAGGCAGAAAAGAAGGGTCGTCTCGAGGTCGCGAAGGACCGGGGAGGACCATTGAAGATCGCCTACGAAGTTCATGGCACAGGTAGTAAGAAAATTATCGTAAGTACCATCTCCAACCACTTGACATGATTTAGTCCGGATCATGTGCTGCTCGCTCCTATATCGAGCTAATTCGTTTCCCTCCGCCACAGTTTATCATGGGGCTCGGTGGCTACATGAAGTCCTGGCAGCGACAGACCAAAGACTTCGGCCACACGCACGGCTCCGAGTACAGCTGCCTAGTGTTCGACAACCGCGGGATCGGCGACAGCGACAAGCCCGTCCTGCGCTACACGACGTCGGAGATGGCGACGGACGTCGTCGAGCTGCTCGATCACCTCGGCTGGACCGAATCCCGCAGCCTGCACATCGTCGGCATCAGCATGGGCGGCATGATCGCGCAGGAACTGGGGCTCCAAATCCCCACGCGCATCTGCAGTCTCAATCTGATCTCGACGGCGCCGCGCATCGTGCGTACGCTGCCCTTCATGGAGAATGTGCGCAACCGCCTGAATCTGATGTGGCCCAAGCCACTGGACGGGCAGATCGCCAAGGTGAAAGCCGACTGCTACTCGGCCGAATGGCTCGCCAAACCCGACGACACAGAGCACGTTGTGCAGGCGTTCCCGACCAACGGCGACCGCTTCGCCGCCGGCGAGATCACGAAACGTATGTCGCCCGACGCCTTCAAGCTGACCGGCTTTCTGTGCCAGCTGTACGCTGCGGGGTTCCACCACAAGACCGCGGCGCAGCTCAAGGTGCTCGGGGACCAGGTCGGGCGAAAACGCATCATGGTGTTCCACGGCGACAACGACCACATGGTCGATTTCGTGCATGGCAAGATGCTGCTTGAGGAGCTGGGCGGTGAGGCCAGCGGCGTCGTCAAGAGCTTCCACAAGGGCATCGGTCACGTCGCGCCGCTTGAGATCCGGAAGGAATTTGCCCGCATCATCACGGAGCGTGTGGCGGCTACGGAAGCGATGGCCAAAGGGGAGTAAAGGGGCCGGCGGATGCTGCAGAAGAAGAGTCGAAGTTAGCGATTCATGATATCCTAAATTCATTGACGTAGTTTTGAATACTTAAATATATACCAGATATTTATGAGTTTCGTCTTTAGCCTCAAGTGTTCTGACAACAGAAAAGTAACAGGATATCACAAGACGACTGCTAGACGAATCCATGATCTTGTGAGGCAAATGGCGCTGTGAAGACATTCTCTATTCGCAAAGGGGGTGTTCTATATGCCAATTGCCAAAACGCCAGAGGGCTATGCTATTCTGTAATCGGGTGGGAAGGATAGCAGACGTGCAGTCAGTGTTAAAATGGCAACCTCCCCCTTTTCGAGACAGGGACAGCGCAGCCGACCAATGTTGCTACTGTCACTGCTGCACGATCCACCGTTGCTGACCATATACATCGTGTGCGGGGGCGTATTAATCAGCCAAACGGCGAGAAGCCTCCTCGTCCCCCTCCACCAAAGGAGTGGAAGCCACCTCCGCCTCGGCCGCCGCCGCCACCGTTCATCATGTTGAAGAGCATCTCGGGATCGATCTGTACGCCACCACCACCGAAACCGCCGCCCATGCCTCCGAAGCCACCTCCCATGCCGCCGCCAAAGTCGCCAGGCTCCATGAGATCTACGCCGCTATCGTAGCGCTCACGTCTCTGGGCATCCACGAGCGTCTCGTGCGCTTCCTGGATATCCTTGAAGCGGTTCTCGGCCTCTGGGTCGCCGATGTTCTTGTCGGGGTGGTGGATAACAGCAAGCTTCTTGTAAGCGCGCTTGATCTCGTGCTCCGACGCATCCTTATCGATGTTGAGGATCTTGTAGTAATCTTTCCGCTTGCTCTTCTTGAGCTCCAGCTCGGCGTTCTTGATGTCCTTGGCAATGCCAGGCTCTTCCGGCGATTGCTCTTGAATGCTCTTGTATGCGCGCACCGCCTCGTCCCAGTCGCCACCTTCGCCAAGCGCTTTCGCGCGCGTCTTCCGTGCTTTGGTGTAGCTGGGATCGAGCTTGATCGCTTGATCGCAGTCCTCGATTGCTTGCGTCCACTTCTTCTGTTTCGAGTAGCACATGGCGCGGTTATTGAGGATCTTGGAGTTGGTGCCCTTGTTGCCCGGGTCAACTTGTAGTGCCGTGGTGTAGGTATCGACAGCTTGTTGGTAGCGGGCGGCTTTGAAGTGTGCATTTCCTTCTTCCTTCATCCGGTCCAGCTTCTGCACCATTCGAAGGTATTTGACGGCGTCCTTAAAGTCCGGATCGCATGACAGCGCTTGACGGAAATGTTGAATGGCTTTGTCGTTGTCACCTTGCGCATAGAGCGCGCGGCCTCGGAGAACCAGCGCCTCCGGATCGGCATTGTTCGCGCGTAGAAGCGACATGGCCACATTCTGTGCATCCCCCAAAGCGTTGATGTTCCCCATTTTCAATAATGCCTCGCCCCGTAGCAATTTCCACTTCCGTGGTGGTTGAGCATATGAACCAAGACCTCGCTCCGCTTGATCTAGTGCATGTATGGCCATCGAACCAGAAGTCCCGTTTTGTATGGTATCTTGTGCTTGGCTGATATGTGACAGCATCGCCACAGCGGGAGCCTTGTCCTTAGCAGAAGCTGGCGGCTGTATCCGATCGAACACATCAAGAGCTTCTTGTGGTCGGCCGAGGGCTGTGTATACCTTGGCCAATCTTTGTAGAATCTTGGTGCTGTTCGATTCACGATCATCTGCAGCTTTGCAATCTTCCAGTGCCTCTAGCCATCGACTGGCAGCCATATAAGCAGCTGCTCGATTTGAGAGGTATGTTGCGGATTGCGGGTCGGCCTCGATTGCTACAAACCAACATATTAGCTTGATAGAGGAGAAGGTAGCATTAGCGAACCCAGCACAAACCTTTTGAATATTCCTCGATCGCCTTGTCATATTGCCCCGCCTTGTAGTATTTGTTCCCTTCAGCCTTGCAAACCTCAGGATCGACCGCTGGCTTTTCTGGTGGAGGCGGACTGGCAGGTGTTCGGTGTGGCGGCGGAGCAGGACCCTCACCGTTCTTATCTTCCTGTGCTGCCTCGGCGTCACCATTTGTCGCCGGCTCTTCTGGCGCAGGTGTGGTCTCCACCATCGGATCGCCCTTCACCTCGTCGGCCCCCGTTGTGCCATTCGTTTTTTCATTCACTGGTGAACTCATACTGGATCGTGGGTGACTCGATCGAGAGTGCGTGCGTGAGTGGGAATTGATGCTCAACGCACTCAGTCTTCGCAACTCGTCCGGGGGTAAGTTCAGCGGATGCTCGGCCTCCCCCTCCTCACTATTCTTGCGTCTGGAGGAAAATGTCTTGCTGGTCCGCGGACTTGCAGAGCCGCTTACACCACTTTTCTCACGTCCAAAGTAGCCTCCGCTGCCCTTGCTCTTGCTTTCCACCGGACTTCTAGTGTTGCCGCTGAATGGTTTGTTCCCGCGATCTTTGTCGTCCCTCGCGAGCGGGGACTGCACTCGTCGTTGGCGCTGTTCGGAGCTTTCAGCCTGTGTAGCGGGCTCTTTCGGAAATCCCGTTGTATTGCTGGAGGACGACGCAGAGGCGGAGTTAAGTCTTTCGTCTATATCACCGATAGCAGCAGTGGACACGGTCGATCGTGGCGTAGCAGCCGGCGAAGTAGCTGCAGAGGTGGAAGTGGAAGACTTGGATCTGCGATTGAACAACGGCATATCACACAGGGTACGGATCCCCCTCTAAGCAGAAACCACCCCACGGAAAAAGGCGAAAAGCTTGCCGAGATACAGTGTCGTGTGCGGCGGCTGATTGCAGTAAAAGCGGGTTGGGCGGCGGGTCGTGGCGGATGGCGGCAGAGGGCGAGAGCCAGAAAATCGTAGAATGGGCAGAAGGTATCAATATAAGGCCCAGGTAAGATCGTCGTGTGAACCGGACGAACACCGATTGATTCTTGAAGAACAACGAGCCGCGGCGGATGATTAATGTGCAGGATGGGGGCATTATTTCATTATCGTACTACTGCTGTGCTCTGACACCATTCAGGCGCACTAGAATGCTGCACACATGTGCTATTGGACGCAGCTCGTGCAGCCTGACATCTGTGCTGGAGTCGCTGCCAACGGCCATTTACGACTTTTTGCTGCACGCCCACCTTTACCTTTCTAGAAGCTTCGATGGGCGAGCAAATGCGGGCTCTGCTCTACGCTCCGAGGACTCTCTTTGCTTGTCCCAGATCAGAAATAGGGGTAAGATACACTCTATCATCGAAAAATGCTTATGCCCAGCGACACACAATCATCGTAATGTTTGTTGCTTCTCAGAGTCATTAGCTAGTCTCAAGATGGGCGCGTAAGAACTAGAGCGGACAAGTCGATGAACCTGTGAGGAGAACTCGATATGAGTTGTCGAGTACTTCAATTGGAACAACACTTAGACGCCGGCAACATGTTAAACACGATTCAGGAGTTGAGTACTAATACACACAATATACACCAACATTCGCTTTTCGTACAGTTCCATCGCTTCCCTTCGCTTTCCATGCTTGCAAAATGGCCGCATCTAGCCACCACACCTAAAGACAAACAACAAGCAAGACTCCGCATTTCGATGACCTGCGTCCTTGTTCCTCAATCCATGCCCCTTCGAGAACAGGAATCACCGCTTCTTGTATGTAAACGACACGTCTCGAATCAGACTTTTACTGTTGCCTGGGCCCTCTCTGCACTTCACTCCAGAACCCCGTTTATGCAGTGGTGGAAGTCCTTTGCTGCCTCCTCTTTGGGTTGGCCTGCTTCTTCTTTGGTGTCCGCTCCTTTCCGCTCTCGCCATTGATGTACCGCAACAACTCGTCGATGCTCTGCTGGTCATGTCCACCGGCAGCTGCAGGACGCACAGATGATGGCATTGGCGCCGCCGCCGTGTTAGCAGCTGCGGGAGGTTGGGGTCGAGTGCCAGCCGCCACTCTCGAGGGGACCTTGCCGTTGCGGCTGAGCAAGAGACGGCGGTTCTGAAGCAAGTTCGCTTGCTTAGCCTGGTTGACGGCAGAGTGGGTCAGCGTCTCCAGCCAATTCTCGGCCTCCTTGGTGTTCTGGTTCTCAGGCCCAAGTTCAGCTTTGAAGATCGAGTAGCTCTCGCGCATCTTCGCAACGGCAAGCTTGGAATCATGGTCCAATGCTAGAGCCTGCGCCAGCTGGAAGAGTAAAGTGGCTGTGTTGATGCTCTGCTTTCCTGCCACCTCTTCGCAAATCTCGAGGGATGCTTCAAACCATATACGCGATTCGTGGAACTGCTTCAATGTTTGGAGCATGACAGCCGCGTTATTGATGGTCGTGATTGAGTCAGGGTGGCGAACACCGTACACAATCTTCCACAAGTCCAAAGCGTGGCGAACATATGCGAGCGCTGTCCTGGTGTTACCGGTGGCGTGCTCGAACAATGACAGGTTGAGGTAGGCAAGCACGGTCTCGGCATGGTCAATACCAAGCGTGCGCTCTGACACAATCACGGCTTTCTTCGCCAGCTCGACAGCTGCCGGCTTCTCGTCCAAGTTGTAGTAAAGCGTGGAGAGTGCGTAGTAGACCCGCGCAACTTCAGGGTGAAGGATGCCATAGATCTGCTCGTGCAGGCTCAAACTTTCTAGCAATAGCTCTTGTCCCAGCTCCTTCTGGTCCTGCTGGATGCTCACACGCCCAGCATCCAAGGCTTCTTCAGCAAGAGTGCTGCGTGGGGATGTCTCCTTCACGATTGGCACAATGTTGTAGATATTCTCCGGGTGGAAAGTCAGGGCTGCCGAGACAGGCGAGCCAGTCGCTGAACGTGCTGGCGAATGGTCTGCGTGCTTCTTCTTTTTCTTCTTACTTCCACCTTCTGAAGCGGGATGGGTACCGTTGGTTTGTGGTACAGCCAATGAGTCGATCGACTTCTTTTCCTGGAGCTGCTGTGACGCAGTCTCTTTCGTGAATTGATATTCTTTTGCCTCGAGTTGGAATCCTAGCTTCAACGAGATCTCGCGAAGCATTTGCAATTGCTTGCCGGCCGTCACCAGCTCGGTACCAACATCGAACCTGTACCGAAGCTCAACTTGCTCTTTCAGAACAGCGGCCAAGCTAGCCGGTGTGACGTGCTCAAATCCAAACTCAACGTCTGGATACAAAGCCTTAAGCTCTTCTTCCACCTCCGCATGTGGCTTGCCGTTCAGCTCGCCGCCAAGCAAGCAGTTCAATAGATGGCTTACACCACTTTGTGCAAACAAGGGCGGCAGATGCCTGAGGTATTTGTTACAGACGTGCTTGAACGCCCTGCTGACCATCTCTTGCTGAGCGAGCTGTTTGAGTGCCACAAGGCGTTTGTCGTCTTTGTTCGAGCACAGTCGTGCGATTTCGCCGAGGTATCTTACGTTGACACCACGCTTGTGCATTTCCCGGACCAGACTTTGACCGTCCATGGGAAAGCCGACGTCGCCTTCTTGCATGTCGTGCACTAGTCTTGGAATGACTTCGTCCGTGAGGTATTTGCAGACAGCGCGGACATCAGCTTCATCCCTTTCCCACTCGGCCTTCTCCTCCTCCGACTGTGGTTGCTGCCCACTGAAGACGTCTGGGTTGAGCGTGAAGGAGAAGCCTGAAATATCAACTGCTTCTTGTTGTTGCTGCTTGATTCTCCTCTCGGCATCCTTCTTCTCATCAGACTCAACATTGGCCACGGCCTTATCCGAATTTTCGGGGCTGGTGCCGTTGGAATGCTCGCCATTGGTCTTCTCCTCACCTGTCTCGACCGTGTCTTGCACAGCCTCTGATTCTGCCCGCTCTGCACGTTTTTTCTCCAGCTCCTTTGAGATATATTCTCTAAGCTTGCCGAAGCGGTAAGACTCCACTAGCTCTGGACGCAGTACTGTCATTCTGTGCAAATAGCGCTTGTCTTCTGCTACATCTGCGCCACGGTGCTTTTCTAGCCACGCAACATCCAATGGTGTGATGCGGTACAAGTCCAGGATGTACTTCCTGCCATCAGTACCCAACAAGCCTTTGGTTTCTACACTAGCAGCTAGCTCGTGCTTTTTGAGATCCTTGTCCCAGACGGCATGCTGCTTTACGCGCATAGCCTTGCTGAGCTCGCCGAAAGGACCCACAAAGGTCACGTTTGTCGCGATGACGTCCTTGCCTTCAACTCCGCCGTAGTCGATCTGGTGCTCGCCAGGCTCGCGCTGCTTGAAGATACCAGGGACGATGCTTTGCCCGACAATACGCTTACCTAGGTAATCAACGACCACAGTTCCGGCCGTGAAGAGTCCATTGATGTCCAACTGATTCACGTTTTTGACGCCCTGTACATCTTTACCCGTTGCTACACGAGCGGCTTCATCGCCTCCGTCGCTGGCGAATGTTCCGACCCCATCAGCGCCGAAGGAGAAGAACACGTTGTTGTACACGAAGATCTGCGCATCCTTGCCTTCGGTGGGATTGAGAGGCTGGACCTCACCACGCGCAACAAGCACGGCACCACGCACGGCGGCCTCGTTGTACTCCGCGAAGAGTTTGCTGGTCAAGCGCTCTCTGAAAACACGATCCTGAACGGTCTCCTTCGGTAATTCACGAGTCGACTGAAATTCTTCGTTCCAATCGCGTAGCGTCTCAGCATTGTCTGCGCCGGCTAACAGGAATGGCTCCTGGGTTCGGGTGAGGTCGGATTGGTGCTGTTGAATCGACGTTGGGTTCACCAACCACGGCGCCGCAGGGATACTGTTGGATAATTGGTAGGAAGCTAAAGGATCCCGCTCACCATTGTATTCCTGCAGTCTCCTGAAAAGGCCATCGAAAGAAGGCGATATCTGCGAGATCAGAGTCATCAATGAGTGTGCAGAGAATGCTTTGGGCGTGGTTTTAGGCGCTGGATCAAATTTGTTGTTTGTGCATCTGTTGACATAGAATCCGGACACATGCGATGTGATGTAGTGCTGTTCGCCTTCGTTTGTCGTGACCTGAAGGTATAAAAGATGGCCACGCATGCGCAAGTGGTAGGGAGGTGGATTCCATGCTGATAATGAGACACTCTTGATGGTCTTGGGGGCGAGATCCCGTGCTTTGGCGAGGATGGTAGCAATCGTTCCAGGAGCATTGAGATCGTAGTGTGCCACGGGGCTACTTTCCTCCTTGGCGCTCTTCTCGTCCGGCAACTCCACGCTATCGCACAGACTCGCACCTGCATCGATACCTGCAACAAGATCAACGCGATCTCCAGACGCCCCAATAAGCTCCCTAACCCTCACAACGTGCATGCGCGCCTGCGCTTCTGTGTATGGATCTTCCACCAATTTTAGCACAGGATCCTGCGCGATCCCGGAGACCTCGGACAGCTCAACGAAATCGTTCACGCGCGTGCCACGATGCTCAAGATGGAAGCAGGAGTATTGAAAGGTATGAGGAGTGTCCACAATAGTCTGTCGGATGTCTTGAACCTGCTCTTGACTGGATACCATGATCTGGGTCTGGCCGGGAGTATGTGGTAACTCGACCGTCAATTGAAACACGCTATCCGCCTGCTGCGTATCCTCCCCCGTCGCGCCATCTTGCTCTTCCCCAGCATCATTCGATGCAGCGGGAAAGTCCCCGTTTGTGTTTGTGGTCGCGTGCTCAAGTGAGGATGAGGTTACTGCTTTGCTCGAGTCCGAAGCTGTTCACATGTCAGACAGCGTTTCTCCCATAAATCATATCGAGGCTCGTTGACGCAAAACAATGCTTGTTAAAATGATCGGTGGTTGGCGACGTACTCTTCGATACATCACTTTCAGCAGCAGCCATATTCGATTTCTCCAAGCTGCAGGTCCAGCAGGTTGTGGAAGAGGAACCAAAGTGAGGATTGTAATGACAGCCAGCAGAATCGAATAAGGAAGGTGATATTATACAAGAAACAGCACACCGCACTTAATGTACACGTCGTCTTTGATGATGGGAAGTCGTATGAATGGACTTTTAATTTTTCTATAATACCCCCGGTCGTTGCTATCCGGGCATGCCCGATATGACAGCTACAACGGCGAAGTCTACGTCGGACCCCCGTGTTATGCGATCTACAGTACATCACTAGGTAAATACCTTATGCACGACTTCATCAGAACTGCTTCTGTTGAAAGGAAGGAGAAAACCTATCGTCAGTTGTAACAGCTGATCTCGTCCGTCGGATCCCTTGCTCTAGACCTTCCAATGCCAGATCATGGCGGCGACGACGCCAGCCATGTCTTGCCAAGGTATCTAAACAGGTCTGGTCCGTTCCGCTTGACGTCGCGCGACTGGCCAACGTGTTGTAATGTTTGCAAATGTTGCTCGCGTGCTCTCCTGGATTTCGTTGCATTGACTTCTATACGTATCCTAGCATGGGACACTAGAGCTGCTACATGCATTCAGCTGATCCTCGAGTGACTCTGGCTGAGATGATGGCGAGTTGGCCGATTCAGACCTAAAGTTCCAACACATATCCCGCCAGCAAGCGCAAGTCCTTCAGACTATCACCAAAGCACACGATGCCTCGACCACACTCATTATTTGTCCTGCGCGCATTTCCTACAGCAACTCGTCAATATCACCATTCTTTACCTCGCTTGATCAACACATCTTCTGCTCTTTATCCTAACGTGGTATCTCGTCGACAGTTTCGGCGGATCAGCAGCTTCTGGCAGCCTGTGGGTCCAAGCATCAATGGACAACAAGACCCAGAAGATGAACCGAAATCTAGTGCTGGACCGGAGGCCTTTAGTTGGGGCCCAACTCTCTTCAAAATGTTCGAGGCCGCTTTGACTACTTTTGCGTCAGTGGCAATTCTCGGTCTCGTGGGCTACTCCTACACCAGATACTACAAAAACCATGTCTTGCAAAAAATGGAGAACGCCTTCAAGCCTGGAGATCCTGTGCTTGATCTCGCTGCGACGGGAACCCAAGGTTCAGCAACTGGTGGTAAAATCACTCCTACGGACGCCGATTCACACGACCATTGGGTCTTACGCGATGAACAGAAAATGCTTGACGCAATCGTGTCTGGCAATGTCAGAGGCCAATACCACCTCCTAGTTGGCGAAAAGGGAACGGGGAAAAGTAGCATGTTGATCGACGCCATGGCAAAGATTGACGCGGAGGGCTGTGCCATGTTCGACGCTCACGCTGATCCCGAAATTTTTCGCATCCGTCTCGGCAAAGCATTGGACTTTGAGTATCATGAAGACAATATCGGCTCCTTGTTCTCTATCCGCGGTCCACGGGATGCCAGCGCCCTACTTGATGTCGAGCGAGCATTCAATAAGCTCGAAAAGGTTGCCCTCAAGCGAAGAGACAAGGTTGGGAGACCATTGATCGTAATCGTCAACTCGGCTCATCTCCTTCGCGACAACGAAGAGGGCCGTGATCTGATTGAGCTGCTCCAGCAGCGTGCCGAAGCATGGGCAGCCAGTAATCTTGCAACACTGATTTTCAACAGTGATGATTACTGGGTGTACGAACGACTGAAGCAATATGCCACCCGCATGAATGTAATTCCTATCCTCGATCTCAACAAACCTAAAGCGATAGCGGCGCTTAAGAAATACCGTGTGCGATATCGTGGCGAGGATCCGTCTCAAGAATTGTTGGAGCAAGTCTACAACAAGGTTGGTGGCCGCATGTCCTTTCTTGCTCGCGTGGCCAAATCCAACGACATGCTCAAGACCTGCGAGGACATCTGTCGGACCGAGAAAACGTGGTTCTTGAACCAGTGTGGTATCCTTGGCATGGAAATGGACGACGATGTGATGGATCAACAGAAGTATGCCAGTGCCGCGATGGTGCTAGCTAAAGAACTGGTCGATCGCGAGAAGGACATGCAGACCAGTTATGACCCCGAGATAGGATTCATTTTGCCGCAATTGCCGCTCCATGAGGCGAGAAAGGTCATGACACGGGCAGACTTCATCCAAAGCTACGACGCCATCAATGTCTTTACCATCGACAGCAACGCTATGGTGCGCGCCGACAGTGTCCCAATGATGAATGCGTTCCGCGAGGTATGTGCTGAAGAGGGCTTCGAGGAGTTTTTGGAGGATACATTGCAAAGAATCAGCGATATTGAGTCCCTCGGCCGCACGCGGGAATTGACCATCAAGGATCTGTGGAAGAAAGGCAAATACAACATCACGATGGAAGATGCTAAGGGCCGAGAAACGGGCAGAATCGTAATGCAGACGGACAAGGACGACGACGACGGAACCAAGGATGATGATTGATTGGCGGCCAGCGACTATGACAGTTTTCTCTTGCGCCCCTATGTATGATACCATTGTTGAGTACCTGAGAATATCGGTCACCATTTCCCAATGCTCCCACGTCTGGACCATGCTTGAAAAGAACACTAAGCAACACTAGGGCCTTTCCCACGTCTTTGCAATCCATGTGCCCTGAGTGTAAAAAAGACATACTTGATCGTGCAGGTTTTCCAATTCGGAAGTCGATCAAGATTCGACAAGAAGAATATCGCTATGCTCAACATTCTGCCTGACGGTTCATTACTGCCACAGTGACCCAATATTGCCAGCCACAGTCTCTGCTTTCGATCAAATCAACCAGGAACCACTCATCCCAGTGAAACAAGATCTCGCTGTCTTGTCGAGCATCTGGGTCACATGTTCCTCGTAAGAGCAACTGACTGTTGCTTCTATTCACCCTCCAGCACCGGCTCCGCGCTGTTCAAGCTGGTGTCTAGGATCGGTGCCAGGTCACCCTAGAGTAAATCTTTGAACCACATCTCTTCAGCACACATGTAAAGATACATTGTATGTACGTACGTGTAAATCGAGTATGACGTCATTGTTGTTCGAATATAAATATGTACTATCCTGACGAATGCTCCATACATGTACATTTCGTTGGTTTTCGGTAAACATATCAACGGTACCAGAGACATCGCCATTACAAACGGTCATCGAGATCACGGTTCAGGTACAATACTTCATTAAGCGCAAGCACAGCACTCGAGTTAGCACAGCATGAGTTCAGCATCACGGAACCTCGTTCGCATGCGAGCTCTTCCACCTGCCGAGTTGCCATCACATCCCTCACTCTCCAGTCTTCAATCTGCTTCCCCCGACCTCACAACGTTTCTTCAAAACGCACTGGCCGAAGCAGAGACGTTCATGACCAGCTATCTTCCACAAAATTTCATAGTCAAATCATCCACGAAGACTTCGCCCCCATCTACCGCACCAGTCGAACTCCTTGCCCACGATGTCCCCATCTCAGAACTCCCACCTGGAACCCAGTCTGCGGAGGCTTGGTTCGCACGGACAAGTGTACATGAAAATGCAGCACAAGAGGGTACCGCTTCATGGGCAGAATTTGACAATGGCCTGCGTGTAAATCATAGTCTCAACGAGAAGGACTACACCCCGGACGTTTATGATGCACACTGTGCTGTCGATTGGGTTGAGGAGCTGGCGAAGGTTGGCAAGGTGGTCGGGGAGTGGGAAGACGTAGAAATGAAAATCATGGAGATGGTGCACTCGATTCCTACACCGCTCAACGACCGAGTGTTTGCGGAGCTCGTCATCACGGCGGTGAAGAAGGGACAGCAAGAGTTAATTGTAGTGCAAATTCCGGTCGACACAAGTAAGATTTCGGCAGCGAAATATCCAAAGGGAAAGGAGGGAAAGGGCAAATTCTCTGGAATGTATTGCAGCGTGGAGCGGGGAGAGCTGATTGAAGGCGGGAAGCAAGTGAAGTGGCAGATGGGCACAGCAAGTGACGCGGGAGGCTCGTTACCAATGTTTCTGCAGAAGCTGGGTGTGCCGGGAGCAGTGGTTAAAGATGTTGGGTTGTTCCTAGGGTGGTGTGCGGAACAGAGGAAAGGCAGACCCGCAGCGAGCTGAGAATGATAGTGATCATGAGACATCGACATGATGACTCGGTCCACGATTTAGTGATGAGCAGAGGCATTGAGCAGGAATGTACTGTACAGTTTTGATACCCCAGAATAAACTTAATTTAGAGAGCAAGAGACAGGGATGGCTGATAATTCGAGCATGCCACAGTGCTGATGTCTGCCTCAAAGCAGTATTTATAGTCGAAGGGGATGTACATCAATCAAGAGATGAAGCAGAAGCTGTGGTTCATCTTCGCTCTAGCGGTGTTGAACTTTATTGGCTTCCCTAAGTGCATCATTCAGTGTTTACGCCCTACCGCACAACACCCCACAGCACTACATGTAAGCAAGAACACCCAGCTTTGTGGACCAAAATCTCGTGTACACCCGATTTCGGCTCGATTCCTGCGGACAAATGGGACATGTTCAGCCAAGTACTGCTTCGGCACGCCACCAGTCATCATTGCGTGGTCAGCAGGATTCGGTCGTCTCGATGGACAGCAAGAAAACCTGGAATCTGCCTCCGAATGCCAACATTGTGCCATAATAACATATCTCGTTCGGCATATCGAAGCAATATGGAGAGTCAAGGTATTGAGGCACAAAGAGGCTTTCCCAACGCTGAAAGGAAACTTCCTTTGAAGCAACCACGAGGCCACAAGCCGCCTGTCCCACGCTGGACTTTGCGTTTACCGGCCGGTGTTGAACATGTATATACCTTTTATGTGGGTGTGCAGACTCGTTCCACGGGGAGCACGAGCGAAGAATTCCAGCAGACCATACAACATATTCTGGAATCTGCATGCAGCGAAAAGCCGGTCATCGATACTTTCCGGACAACAGATGGATTTGATCAGAAGGGCACCACGGTATGGGTGGCTTACTGGACGAACAAGTCGGCCTACGAAGAAGTTGTTAAGGAATTGAACCTCGTAAGGCTATGGAGTGCAATTGGCGAAGGAAAAGCCAATGTCGGTATTTGGATTGAACGATTCGTCACGCCGGTCGAGAGATTGGAAACCAATTATTCTAGACTCAATCATAAGCCAGGTGTCTCACAAATCCCAGGCTGTGAGCAGGCCGGACATGAATTGACAGCGTACTGGGGTTCTGGAAGAGACAGGCTGCCAGCTTCAGCATATGATAGCTTTGATGCACCTGATACGCCAGACGTGGCATTTCCAGAGACGAAGCCCGTTGGATTCGGTCAGCGCATATCCGGCACGAACTATGAGAACATGTGCCATATTGTGAGTCCCTTCAAAGTACCTGTACCGAACATGCACTGACAGGACTCAGCGATCAGGTCAGTGGTGGGAAGAGTGTGAGACCTCCGAACGTGCAGCATATGAGGGTGATCTTCAGGTCAAGCTCATGGAAGGCATGCGATATCTCTGGGATCATCCTGAGGAGACTGGTACTCTAGGACTGCGCTTTTTGTTCAATGTCAACGATGAAGGGCGGATGATTAAAGAAAGCTGCGGCGCTGGCTTCTTTCGTAATTGGGCAGATCTTGAGCTCTGGAGCTCAACACATCCTTCCCATCTAGCAATCTTCATTGGCGCCATGAAACATGCGCAGAAGTTCGGTCCAGAGAGGAAGTTCATGACATGGCATGAGGTCAGCATCTTGAAGGCCGGCGACGTACAGGTCGAGTATGTTAACTGTGCGCCTGGAACAGGTGTTTTGGGGAGGATCAAACTTGAAGTAGAAGAACTATGAAGAAATGAAATTCTTATAAATCTCCCCAACCTCCTGTGCCTACATGATCACCCGCCGGCCCATAGCCACGATTTCTTCTGGAATTTGCGTGGGTTACGGTCACGGGTGGTGTCGTTGTTCCGTGGCGAGCTCTGTTCAAACATCATTTCTCACTCTTCCATGCTTCTGAGGCTGTGCATTCTTACAACGAGAGACGGTTGGATTGGTAGGCAGACGTATTGGATGACCTTCCATTGGTCTGCACCCTATTCCAGGTGTGAGGAAGCACAACAAGGATGTTTGACATGGTTCACAGCTGACATGAAATGCGTGCGGAGCAGTGGGTCTGCTGGCGTAGAATCCAGAACGACGCGAGGAAGCCTAGCGGATCGTGTGGCTGTGTAGTGTCCTCGAAAGAGCGAGAGTGTACCTTAGCTTATTAGGTGGTTAGGGACGGATCCTTTGAAAGTGATGCGACCACCCACCGCCGGACATGTCGACGTGCAACGACGACTTCAGGTCGTTGGGAGATATGCGATACTAACAACACGTAGTGCCACGTGGAAAATCTGGAGTCATGGACCCAGCCAGCCTTTCTTTGCGGATAGCGATTTTAGCAAGCACATTGGAGACACTTCCACAGAGCGATCAGCCGGGGATTCTTGCAGCAGTCAGGACTCAAACGAGCGCTCTGCAGACTGGTGTTCAGCGTATTCAGGAATGGCTTCACTTCACAGACCCCGCGAGCAAATCTCAGGTTATGCCCAGCTTACAGGATGCACTTGACACAGTGGAGGCTACAATCCAGAGACTTGACGGAGATGTTGAAGCTCTACTTAGCAGTGATGCTGGCGGAAAAGCGCCACGACCGCATACTGATGAACAACAAATGCATGATGAGCAACGCATGCAACGGCATCTTACTGACCTGCGAGAATGCGTGAGTCTGATTAGTTTCACACTTACTGTCTGCCAATTGTGGGTCGCCCTTACCAATCGTTGAGCTTTTCTAACGCTTCAACAGACCCATCGGACAGACTGCGGCGAGAGAAGTTCTAGAACTGGAGCTAGGAGCGAAGACTTTGAAACGCGCTCAAACCAGCTCCGGGCATGAGCGTAAAGTGGTGATAGAGCGATCGCGAAGCCTTCACAACAATGAACACTCGACACATTATGAGTCTTTCCTAGCTTCGCTTCTTGTCGCTGAGGCAGAATCATTCAACAACTCTATGTCTCCAAGTCCACGGCACTCCCCAGCTTCCGATCATCAAGATCAGACCGAATGGGCAATGCCGGCACCGCTCTCGCTCAGGGCTAAGGGTCGGCATCTTTCTCACGATAGCGAGCGTCAGACTAATGTTCCCTCCGAGGACATCCCGGAAATGGTGTCACCGAACGAATCACAGTTAAATCGCAAAGCAGGTCCGAGCAATGAAGACAGGCCAGCTCGCGAGCGTACTAATTCTTCGTCTAACGATAGTGACAGCCTTTTGTCCCGCCCCAACAGCGTATTGACGCTAGACTCTCCTGTCAACACATCTGCAGTAGTACCGGTAAACACTGCTGTAAACGCTCTTCGGTCACCTGAACTACCGCCAAAAGAGCCCGTACTTATTAGCTCACTGCTACCAGAAGTAGCATCGCGTGAAGAACCACAGATGGAGTCTCAGAGGATTTTGGGGCCAAATGATTCTTTGACCGAGCAAGGATCGATACACGAGACTGTGTCACCACCCATCCCGGAGAAGGTGCCGATTCAGGATGCGATTGCAGAGTCCGCGCCACCTGTTTCACCAGTATATGATGTGATGGACAAGATCATTCCTCTCAAACAGAGCCTCGCAAATCTGGGTAGGAATGAGTACATCAATGTGGAGTCAGACCAATCTCCTGTCCAGCCTTATGCCGACAATCCACCATCATATGCACCAGCCATACACGACCTACCTATATCCAGTCGAGAGGCTCCAGCAGTACAAACAATATCAAAGCGAGCAGAACGGACGCGAACGTCTACATACAGCGGAAATATGGCTGCACTCTTGCGTATGATCAAGGACGATCGCACACAAGACCTTCGAAGTGCTCTCGAGACCGGCGGTAATGTTAATGAGATCGACCCTGTCAACGGGCGTACGCTCCTCATGGAGGCATCACGTCTCCGACGATACGAGGCTTGTCAAATTCTACTACAGAGTGGCTCCAGAGTGTACCTCAAAGATGCGAACGGCAACACAGCTTTACATCTCAGTGCATTCGAAGGACATGCAGATATCTGCCAACTATTGCTTGATGGTGGTGCCTCAGGCCGGGAGTGTGACTCGGAGGGGAAAACGCCGCTTGAATTAGCTGCAGCTTCCGGAAACAGCGAAGCAGTCCTTTGCCTCCTTGACGACAACTCTGCCAATCGATCTAGCGAGACGAACGACCCGACACTGGTGAAAGCGTTCTTGGAGGCAGTGAGGAAAGGTGACGTTGCAACAGCTCAAATTATCCTGTCTATGGATGTACAACCTGAAAAGTTCAAAGAAGCATGGAAACCTGTAGCTTTTGCGGCACAGAGCGGCAGTATTCCAATGCTCGATCTTGTGGTAGGGCACAAATGCAACCTTAAAGCGAGCAGTCCAGAAGGGTGGACGGCCTTGCATTTCGCAGCGAATGCTGGCCATCTCTCCATGGTCGAGAAATTGCTCACCTTGAAGGTCTCGCGCAAATCACAGACAAAACGACTCCAAGAGACTGCTCTGCATCTCTCTGCCGCTGCAGGACACACATCGACCTCCTTGGCTCTCATTGTGCACAAAGCATCTGCAATTATCATGATAAAGGATGCGGACGGCCAAGAGCCACTTCATCATGCTGTACGGAAAGGTGATACAAGACTGGTGTCTACACTGATCGATCAAGGAGCAAAGTTCAAGAATGAAAACAAATATGGTTGGAAACCAATCCACTTGGCTGCTGCCTACGGGCATGCTACGCTGGTAGCTGACTTTGTCACTCGAGGAGTCAACGTTGAGGAGAAGCTAAACTCGCCTTCGTTCAAGCCAGAAAAACGTACGAACGAAGCTGCTAAACGAGGATATTGGGCAGAGATCAGATGGCCGCATGTTGGCGCAAGAGCTCTGCACTTGGCTTGCGAATTTGGCCATGACGATGTTGCTCGGATGCTGATTTCGGGAGGTGCCAAGATTGACGAAGTTGATTCGGCAGGATGGAGACCCATCCATCACGCTGCTTTCAGTGGTTGCCCAGAGACAGTTCAATTTCTTCTTCAACGTGGAGCAGCTCCAGACGCTAAGACGAATGACGGATTTACACCTCTAGCACTTGGCTTTCGAGAGCAACCTTTATCTCCAACGGATATTGAAGTCCGGAATCGCGTGACTGACATGCTTCAGATGGCTATGCTAGGCACAAAAACGTCCAGGTTTAAGCAATTCAAAGTGAATCTCCTTCCTGCCACAGGGACCGGCAGAAGCAAGACCGCGACTCAGCGAAACCAAGTCTGGCATACAGCACAGCTTGCGGAGAACCTGCATCAGACCAGTGTGAAAGAGAATGATGAGGCAAAAAGCCAAACGACAAGAAATAGCACGATCTCGAGGCAAGATACCAATTTGAGTGAACTGGACTCGACACCGGGCACATTCGAAGCACCGACCCAACATGACGAGTAATACAGCCACACGACAGACGCTTATAAATTAGCATAAAAGCTTGAGGAATTGTGTTTCGCGCGCGATGCTATATAAGTTGAAGTCCAAGCAACATAAGAGCGTCGATCATACATGTATCTTCGCTTGCGCTGCTAACAACCGCGCCAGAAACGTCATGTGGGCGTGTGTGGCGAGCATCGACGATCCACGAAGGACTCTAGCACGCGAACCCGCTCACCCAAATAACACTACCTTAGACTCCTCACAACTCCGCAGATCATCGCACACATTGCGGGGTTTGCCATCATAATAATGGTGTCGAATGAGTACCACCGAGGCATGGCAGAAATAAATTGCATCACTGCTTGTGTTGCTGATGGCAAAGTGTCGAGTACATGTAGCCTCGATGCGCCTTCAGAGAATCAGCACGCAGCACATTCAAGGACCTGAGATTGTTGACCTCACTCACTTTACAACGACCGGAACATCACCACGGAACGTCTCACAATGGTGTTGAGCTACTTGCTTGCCTTTGCTGCGGTCGCTGCTGCCGCCACCACAAGCACAGTATCCGGAAGCAATATCCTACCGACCGCTTTCCCAGTCACTGCGTTCCCTGAAAGTACCCAAACACATTTCGACTCACCGTCCTGCACTTCCGGACCATCTTCGCAGCAAGAATTGACCGTCAATTACAACTTCGAGACTGTGGAAAGGTTCGATCCCCTGGTAGCGACCACGCCGATCGGAGTGTATAATCTCTTGAGGTTCGTCGACATCAATGCCGTTGACACCGATGTATGTCAGACCTTATCCTTGTATGGCATTATCATCTGCTCATATTACTTTCAGCCCGATTTCGATGGTAATCATTTAGGACTGGCTCCATACACGTACCCTAACGTTGCCACCTTCGGAATCGGCACACAGCTCGAGGGCGCCCTCACACTGCAAGGTACCGTTCCCGTTATCACCGCCAATTACTCGCAAAGCACAATCAAGTCCTGGACGCCGCATAGCTGGTTTTACGGCTGCGTGTATCCGTTCCCATACACAGCCGGCTCCTTGCCGAACAACTGTACCATCACGGCACAAGGCTACGACTCCACTGGAGCGTCAGTACCTTCTGCTTTCCAGACTTTCGTCTTCGCAGCCAACGGAAGTATCGTACAAGACCAAAATTACGCCACCTTCAACGATGGGTTCAAAGGCATCTATTCGCTGGAGTTGAGCGTGAACAATGCTCTGAGTGCGGCATTGATCGACAACTTGATCGCTACAGTCACTCAAGATAGCTGCGCGCCGTACTATACGGGCAGCTATAACAATAAAGCTGGTTGAGATCAACGCCGCTTTTTGTATACTAGATATGACATAGTACGAATACACGATCATTAACGACGTTTTATGACTTGAGTTGTAAAGCCCTGTTATGGTGTACATCTGTTCCGAGTCGTTCCAGCCTACATAAATTTCAATTTGGTCCTCGATTAGGATTGTATAGCTTTTCGTTGCACTGATATGCATGACCCAGCCACTACAAACTTTCAACCTCCTTGAGTAAGACTTTCGCGGCCAATTTACCCAGGTTGTTTGATGCCAGGGGCGAATCACCTGTGAGCACGTAGCGATCCTGATGAACTGCACCAGTGATATCTGTATTCAACGGTTGAACTCCAAGTTTCCGCAGTTCCTCGCCAACCAACCACTGCATCTTGCCTGGGATGTAGCCGATATCGATATTAGCGCCCGCGTCGAGAGAGTCGGGAAAGACATCAATCTGATAGCCGTCGTAGATGAACTTCTCACCAGCCGGCTTTTCGATGTCTGCAGCGAGCATGCAAACTGGTCCATGACACAGAGTGACCAGGTAGCGTTTGTTGGCATCCGCCCATCGGAGAATGCGGCCAACGGTGGCGGACTTGGGTATCTCGTTTAGAGCGCCGTGACCACCAGGAACAAAGACACCAATGTACGGGGTGTCTTTGTCAAAACCCTTGCCCCAAACCTCCTGGAGATTGAGCGGATTGCGGATCTTCGACTTGTACTTCTCATAAACAGCCTTGACTGCTTCATCTTCCTGTGGGAACGCCCACATCTCGAGTTTCACCGGTCCGCCAGACACGGTGGCGATGTCAATATCGAAACCAGCGGCGTCGAGATGGATCATGGGTAGGAGCATTTCCACAGGATGGTTACCTGTCGAGAAGAAATTGCCATCGAGCATGCGCAAGTAACGCTCTTGGGTGGCGATCACAAGGATCTTCCACTTCCCGCCGGTGTATGCATTTGGGTAATTGGCGCCGTCGAAATCAGTCTTCGGAGCGACGTATTGTGTGAGTGAGAATGGTGAGGGGAACCAGGCATCGTCTTCGGCCTTGTCGGGCACTGGTTTGCGATCTCTTGTGTCAGACATCGTGTATGTATTCTTCCGATATTATCAATGGATATTAGTGATGAGGGGAGGGTTTCGATTCCAGTCTTCCTCGACGTTGTGCTCGACATAGACATCTTGAAGCACCCATGCAAACATTACGTCAATGTGATCTGCACCTCGCAGGTTCTCCGTATTGAACAAACCTTGCGTACCTGACCCATCATAGTGACTACATATCTTTCAGATGAAATTGTATGGTAGGTTTTGACAATGGCATGGTCCACTTGGTTGTTGCGCCCGACATCCAAGCCTCGATCTCCGGGCAACTCGTAGACGTTGGAACTACTTTGGCACTATCACTCAAATACGTACAATCAAATCGAAATTGTGTGCTATTCTTCTGTCCCTATGGTATCATTGGAGGAGATATAACGGCCAATCATCAAGAAACCTCTATGACAGACTATGGGTATTCCCAGCCTCTGCGGTTGTGCTTAGACGATACTGTGGGAGGGTTCCGTTGACCCATCCGCACAACGCGTCTCATCCCGTACACGGTAAAAGAGGACATTGCATAACCTGACTTGGTCATCGCATCCGTCTCAATGCTTGATCTTCGTACTCATCCTCGGCCGCTCGTCCTACCACGAAGGACTGTGCTGCCTCACGTTTGCTCTTTCAACAGAAAGTCCGCTTCTTCTTTGCAAACTTCTTTGATGATGCTTCTTCGGCTCGTTTCAGCAGTGCTGCTTCAGGTTTGAAGAAGCTCGATTCTCTCGCATTACCCGAATACATCGATGTAGTGCGGTGCCAGGTTGGATCAAACACATGAGTGTGTTCACTCTTTCCAGCTCGCGATGAATATTCGAGCGCCTAACAGGAACATCTGTGGCTGTCGTTCGAGCATGTACTGCTCATTCTTGTCGAAAGTCTGAGAGTCTTCGTGGATGAATAGCTCTTACCACAAAATGTAGGCATCTCCTAACACTAGCGTTGAGGGCATGCACTCTCTGGCACTATTGCAAGCTGTAAATGGGATGACGAATTTTCAGCATCACTTGTTGTCGCCCAGGTACTGTCGCGAAGCTGTTCCATCTCGGTGATAACCCTCTAGTGATCGAACAGAGACAAACCGTCTTTGCTTCTTGCCGGAAGTATGCCCATCCTAGGATGTGGCACTTTCCATGCCTAAAGCCCTCAGGGCGAATTTCACTGATCTGTGTCACTACACGACTTCGAATGGTTCGGAAGCAGGCAGTTTAGCCTTCTCGGGCAAGGTCAATTTCTCGTCGACAACTTTGGCGACGTCCTCTTTTAATGCCTGGGCCTTCTGCTCATCTTCCTCCTTCTTCGCCGCGGCTTGTGCTTCGCTCTCGCTCACACCAAACAAGAAGTTGCCGGCTCCGCCCCTGCCCGATGCTTTCACAGCTGGCACGTGCTTTGTTGAGTTAGGCGCTGGAGTGCCGTCTCCTAAGATATGACTGCTGCCTGCTCCGGCGAACTCCCCCTTGGCGGCCAAATCCTTGGGACTGTAGTAGTTTCCGGCTCCACCACGACCACTATGAGCATATGGTGCTTCATCTCTTTCGGCATGGGCAGTAGCAGGAGGATATGAGTTGACGCCTGGCAGATTGTTTGCTTCTAGATCTGCTTTCGCGTTTGCAGCCTGTTCTGCAACGGCTTGGATGTTGCCAGCGCCACCTCTTCCGTATGCCATTTTGATTCGAGGTTCTGAAATTATGGTGGTTCTGAAGTGGATTTACAAGATGCAGTTCGATGATGGGAAAAGGTAGAGTCGAGCGGGGTTAGCATTGAAACACCACATGCGAGCAGAATCAGGTGACGTAGGGCTTCGCCGAATGCACGTCCTAACATAAAATACTTCGGAACCTTGCCTATCGAGACTTCGAGGAAACACGACCTCACGTACCATGATCAGACCTTTCAAACGAGACTGTTCGGCATCATGGGGTGATACAGTTTGCCTGGTAGCACTTCGTGTATGCCACTTGCATTGTCAAAGTTTAATCAACCAGTTTGTAGAAGGTCCTTCTGTCAAATGGCGGCTTGCTAAGCTCTGAGGTTGAAGCATGAGGATCTATCACTGAGTATTGCTTGCGAGACTCGTTCAGATAAGTGAGAGATGGTGTTACGACTTCGCACGAAATGATAAAGATATCCGATCCTGTTCCATAGCTCGTATCTTACTGGACAGTAAGTTCCTACACCGTTCGTCATCACGTCGTTGGGTCTGGCCTGCGGAAGCGACCTCCCTACGAGAGCACGCGTGATCGGTACGTTTCCAGGAAACCTCGCCGACGCCTTCAATGCTGCGCTTTTGCCAGATGCGTCCAGGTCGTCGAACACGAGAGAGACAAAGCGCAGGAAAGTAGATACAGTTGTCTCGTTTGCCGCGCGGAAGAATGGAGATCTCGGGAATACACCGGCGAAAGGTCGTGGGAAGTCTCGACCGAGATTCCACCGCATGTTCCGACCCTATGACTCGTGTCTGCCAGTGATGCTGTAAAGCCAAGAACCAGTACAAGGGATCGTCGATGTTGCTAAGCGCGCCAAGGACAATGTCGATGTGAAGATCATCTGTAACTTATGGATGTCCTTCGTCTGCGCATGTCATTCGTCAGTACATGTCTTTCTCCAACACATGTCCTCCGCCTGCACGGACTACTCCGTACATGTCTTTCGCTAGCGCATGTCCTTCATTAGCGCATGTCCTTGGCTAGCGCATGTCCTTCGTCTGTACAGTACATGTCCTTTGTCTGCAGTCTGCACATGTTGTTCATCTGTATGATGTATGTTCGTCTTTAGCACATGTTCATTCCTAGCACATGTCCTTCGTCTATACGTGTCTTTGGTCCGTACATGTCCTTCGTCGGCATATGTTCTTCTCTAGCACATTTTTCGCCTGTACGTGTTCTTCTCTATCACATGTCCTCCGTCTGCATATGCTCCTCCAACTTTAGACTACTGCTGCTGCCAGGAGGCTGAGCATGTGCACATTGGGAAATCATCAAGTCGATCGCGGAGAAATCTCCAGTGACGCTCGGAACACACTTCCGCGCCAAGGGTATCAACACGAACATGCGCATATGCATATAGCGCACGTAGTGCTCGGTTGGCCCAACATATATTGTGGTTGCGTACCATATCTTTGGTCTTCCAACTTCACAAGCTACGCCGCCTCCCCTTGAGTCATGCAGTCAACAATCCTCGACGGACCAAATGCGAGTGGGTATCCTGTGAATACGACAGAATCACCCACCTTTCCATGCACCTCGGGCGGCACACCGACCATCAATGCTAGCTCACCCTATTGTATTGTTCATGGAGGGCAAGTCATCCAGTCGCAAACGCGTCCGTGCGTTCACAGTATAAAGTGAAGCTTCTGACCAAATCTCCAGGGCCAAAAGAATGGCGGTATGCTGCAGCGAGTCGAGCAACGGCACGTCTCCGGTCAACTTTTATCCGGATTGCTACTTGTGGTGCAACGTGGACCTTCGCCCCTTCGCCGGACTCGACCCACTAGTGCCAGCATTACGGGACTTTTCCTCCTGTCTCCAGCAGGATCAGGACCCGGCTTATTTCGCAGATGTAATGTGTCTGAATGGAAGTACGCCTACCACCTCAACGAGCACACCGTCAGCGGCTCCTCCATCAAGCTCCCTGCCTGGCGTCTCTACAACAACGCAGGTTGCTGGACCGACATTTACCTCATCTGGGACGAGGGTCAGAAGTGTCGGATCGGGCACAGCGGCTGCCGCAGGACTTGTTGTTCTCAATGTAGCTTTGTTGGCATCGCTGTGATGAGGTGTTGCACCAATGCGCCGAAGACGTAGATCAAACCACAGACCGAATTCATCCAGCTTGCCGCTACGGAGATTTATGGGTTTGAGATGATTATATATAGATCTTGGTATAGACCCTTCCGTAGTGTGGGTACAGAGTTGATCTCGTTCTGGAAACTTGTACCTTCAGCGTAGGGCAAACAAGGGGCATCTTGGACAACAAGCATGCCTGCGCATAGATACATACATGAATGTTCAATTCGAGAACTCTAGGTAGCAAAGGCAGCGAGATCGAAAAACTCCATCCTCACGTCCTCCAGCGAAGTGCTTTGCGCATGCACTACACACCCCATGCTGTACCTTTACAATTACGACGCCGCCTCATGCTCGGCGATCTATATAATAGCTAGAACCCGTCAAAGTCAGGCCGAGCGGTCTTCGCGTATATTACAACGCGAAGATGGAGACAAGGCACTAACGCCAGCGCCGAGACTTGCGTCCGCAAGATTTCTTCTGTAACTCTTTGTATGGTCTATGTGTCTTCACCGTCGCATATCATGGATACCTTGTTTCTCGGGGCTACATGTATGTATCTGTAAGGTAGGTGTAAAAGCACCCTGTGCAGGACTTGACATCAAGCATGCTCGCGCTTGCAGCATTCTGACCTTCTCTCTGCCAGTGTGGACGACGTGAAATTCCATGTATCTTATACTAGCAACAGTCACATCGGGGCCAGACGCTCCACACACACGTAGCATGAACATTCACCTCACGTCTTGCAGTTTTCTCGGACCCATCGAGATAGAATTGCTGTACGGTCGAGGATAATCATCGAGGAGGAATGTGCAGCGACTTCGTTAGCGTGACCCGGCACAGATCTTGCACCATCCGAGTCTGCAAAGGAAGTCGGGCTCGATAATCCTGTGTTATACCGCAAGGTTTCGTCCCTTCTCCAGTGTGAATCAAAGGTCTTCACCTGTAGAAAAATTACTGTGTCACGCGTGACAGAGTCTACGCTAGACGAACGAGTGCTACGCAAAACACATTTTCTACTGAATACACCAAAAAGTAGGTAGAGTCACTTTCTCGATCTTCGACTCGGAATAATCATCGCGAGCATGACTAGTAGGCTGTCGGATCGTAAGCTGCTTGATCCCAGCGAATTAGGCACCAGGGACTAGTATGTAAGATCTTTCAGGCATTTCATTGCTCTGCTATGCTCTGACACATTTACCAGCTGGGAGAATGCATACACCACCGAACTGCGAAATCATGAAGAGGACGCTGACGATGAGGGTACTGTGTGGTTCAGCGAGAGTAATGCCGAAGATGCGATCTTGAAGCAGTTGAACAGTCTTGCGCGTGAAGATCTACTCGTCCGAGACGGCGCGACAGCATCACGTTTCATCGATTTAGGCACAGGCAATGGGCATCTTCTGTTCACTCTCCGTGAGGAGGACGATGATGAAGAGTGCTGGGATGGGGAGCTAGTGGGCGTCGACTACAGTTCCACCAGCATTCAGCTAGCAAATCGTATCGCAGAGCAACGCGCGAGCCACGGCATCACGTTCGAGACATGGGATCTGCTCTCCGAGCCCGCCGGTCCATGGCTTCAGGATGGATTCGACATGGCTCTCGATAAGGGCACGTTTGATGCGATCTCTCTCATGACCCCTGCTGAAGGCGCTCCACATCCCTGTGAGAAGTATCGACAGAGTGTGCTTCCGCTGATCAAGCCCGAGGGCTTCTTAATGCTCACCTCCTGCAACTGGACCAAAGACGAGCTGCTTCAATGGTTTGTGACCGGGGATGGCGAACTAAGCTTTTATAGCGAGGCAAAGTATCCCACTTTCACTTTTGGAGGACAGACCGGGCAGAGCATCGTCACAATTGTGTTTCGAAGAAGGTGATCATGTCAATGATATGTTGAGCGCGACTACAAAATCCTTTGAGATGGTCCGGCAATGGTAGCAACTACCAGTGCCTGATAATCCAAGATCTACCATGATGAACAGAACCTGTCGGCAGCATTTCCAAGGCATCGAGTTAAAGCACAAATAAGCATTTGCTGGTCAAGCTTTACCTGCAGCACTAAGACAGACAATGGCTTTGATGTACCCGGTTCGTGCAACATGATAGCACTCCAACAAACTTCGGACTTCGTATCCGGCGCTGATGGACGTTCTGATGCTTACGGCTCCACACATATCTCATTGGTGATTGTTGCCTAAACCAGCCAAACACCTCATCCAAATACTCTCTTTTTTGTCATCAATCGTATGATCGCCTCCGCCATTCCCGATATCGGCAATCCTTCGTCGACATTTACCTGTATATATATCCAACACTTTATCAGATCAATCTTATCTCTACACATCTAATACAGCTTCAACAGTATCCAAACATCAGCCATGGAACCGTCTACTGATCTTGAGATTGCTACTACGACTGAGGTCCGTCCCAGCTCAAGCAAGAACATAGAGAAACTAAACCTCGGCGACGAAGAAGTAGATCCCAACCTTGTCGCCTTTGCACAACCATTCGATGCGTCGAACCCAATTCACTGGTCCATTCGTAAGAAATGGATCGCTACAAGCGTCATGTCTGCAACTGCTTTTATCCGCATCACTTCGTCCACCATTATGGCGCCGGCTCTTGGCCCCATTTCGCACGACTTACACATGAATGACATTGAGGCTCAGATGGCACTTTCTGCGTATCTGCTCGCAAGTGCCTTTGGTCCACTTGTACTTTCACCCTTGAGTGAAATGTACGGGCGAAAGCCCGTCCTGCATACGAGCAACCTGTGGTTCTTGGTCTGGAATCTTGTATGTGGGTTCGCAGAGACGAAAGGCTTGTTGATCGCTGCAAGGTGCTTTGCAGGATTCGGAGGAAGTGTCGCCTATGCTGTATGTGGTCCCAAGCGTAGAATTCGGTGGTAATATTCCCTTTACTGACCCTGGGATGGCAATAGCTCGGTAGTGGAGTCTTAGGCGACGTATGGCTTCCGGAAGAGCGCGGTCGCTCTTTGGCATTGTACTGGATCATTCCTCTCCTTGGCGCAGCTATCGGACCAACTATCGGAGGCTACATCACTCAGTATGCTTCATGGCCTTGGTGAGCACTTCGAAGATAGTCGGACGAGAGGTTTCGTTACTCACCATGTCAACAGGGTATTCTGGAGTTTGAGTGCTGCGCAAGCATTCCTGGTCTTGGCCTCGTTCTTCATGTTCGAAGAAACGTATGCTGCAACCATTCTGCATAAGCGAGCCAAGCACTTCCGAAGAACCACTGGCAACGTGGCTTTGTTCACCGTGCAAGAACGCCTGGATGCTGGTCTTTCTGTTGCTCATGTCATAACCCATAACCTCAGCCGACCCTTGCGCCTCCTCGCCTTCCACCCCATCATACAGTTCATATCACTTTTGCAAGCTTTCTCGTATGGTCTGCTATATCTTGCGCTCTCGACTTACGCCACTCTATGGATCAACAATTACGGAGAGTCAATTGCTACCAGTGGTCTGCACTACTTTGCTATTGCGCTCGGCGAACTTGCTGGTGCTCAAATCGGTGGCGCAGGAATGGATTTCATGTATCGCAGGCTGAAAGCGCGTCGGAATGGCAGTGTATCGCCCGAGTATCGTGTTCCGCTGATGTTACCAGGATTACTTCTCGCTCCAGTGGGGCTCCTCATCTACGGCTGGACTGCAAATGCCCACGCGCCATGGCCAGCCGTCGATGTTGGTATGCTGATATTCAGTTGCGGTTTGCAAGTACAGGGCCAACCTCTCACGGCATATGTCATCGATGCCTATCCTGAACACACAGGGTCAGCTACCGCTGCCTCGCAACTTCTAAGAAGTTTAGCAGCATTCGGATTTCCGCTATTTGGGCCAAAGCTGTACAATGCTCTTGGATATGGCTGGGGAAACACCACTTTAACTCTTGTTTCTGTGGTGCTTTTCACTCCAGCTCCTATCCTGCTATGGTTCTTCGGACCTCGACTCAGAGCCATGGCAACGCGCAGCCATTGACGACTGCTATGTAGCGGACGTTCATGTAGAACCAGCTTTGCATATGGTGGCTTGATATGCCATTTAAGATTGTAATGCCATGGACTTTTCAGATGACTGCGGTGTCACTTTCATACTGCGGAATGAGATCAGACCGCGGCTGACACGTTGGCTTGAACCAAACTTGGCTCAGCCTCAGCCTCAGCTTCATGCCTCCTCCAGCAAAAACGTACACATGAGCCTCACATAGATTCAATGGAAGCTGCTTACCAAATGCCAAGTACGATCGTTGCCCGTATCTGATGGAAGAGCCCTTGTAATCACACCGATGATGCAACCTGCTTCGCAATTATTGACGAATTCAGCCTCCAGGAGGCAAGCGTCCGGAGATAAGAAATGCAGCCCTCTTCCTACGCCAGAAGCCCGGCCAACAAGAGGAGAAACCAATCGGAGACCGCACAGATGAGCGATGTGACGCTGCGCGAGTACTATATATGGCATACGCAGTGCGTCACTCATATGTCCAGTGACACGCGATGAGAATGGATCCAATGTGGAGGCTTATAGGTATCTTCTACCGTAGCTCGAAATCCTTCAGGATGGCGGGAGATGACGGGCCTACGGGAGAATTTTCGAGAACGATAAGTGTCCGATCCCAGTAGAGTTACTGGTTGACATGATCGAAGCTGCAGTGCATGTTTCTCTCAGTGTCGAATCGGCTTAGCCACGGCTGAACGGATCGGTCTGTGAGACTCAGCGCAGAATTCTCATGAACCACGCTGGACGACGGAAACTTTGTCATAGATAGACCAATCAACCCGGGATACCAATCTCGGTGCTTCACAAAGATGATAGGGTGCAAATCCGTCGCATCCAATGAGCAGAAGCTGAAGAATGAGTGAAGGACGTCCACAGCTACGTGTTCTGATTGGCCGACGGAACTCAGCCTTGTATCTGCTACTTTGGGCAGCGCGATCAACGCACAGTCTTCCAACACATTCGTTCTTTGAAGCTGCTTCTCGAGAATAAGCATACGCAGCAGTATGTGAGCTAATTCGAGACGAGTAACAGTGAGGGTATGATCAGCGGCTTCCCAGAGAGTCACCGATGCAATGTGACTCTCACTCGATCATGTAAGCTGGGTCCAACACCGCCACATGGCAGCCATCTGGCTAGCACGTTCAGCCGCGGAATGGTGGATGCCACGCCGCCACTACAACATCTCTGAACCATTTTCTCCGAACTTCAGAGGACACGCATGGACCAGCATGCGCCTATTTGGGCTTCCCGCGGCTGTGATGCAAGTATAGGAAATCATGTCCAGTGCGCTACTCGACACCACCCGCAGAGGGACGCTGCTACGGTGCCTCGATACGGCAATAGTGCCATGAAGCGTCTCAGCAGTCAGCGAATCCTCGAGATCATGGCTGTAGTTAGGTCCAGGACCGCGACAAGTCTGGCAGATATTGCAGAACTCGGACCAGCACAGGAGGCGCAAGACGCTCGTGGGAAGCAACATCTAGAGCTCCTTCGCCAAGTACCGAAGCATTCAAGACATAAATGGAATTACCAACCCGCCGAACTTCCTTGTACGACCAAAAAATCCGCATTTGAAGAAAGCTTATTCAATGGCATGGCCAAGTGTGTACGGGCTTGAAGCAAGCAAGTTTCGCGCATCTGGCTCGGTGCAGCCTTCAAGACCGACCATTGTCCTCATCCACGATGCCTTTCACACCCCAGAACATCTTGAAACACTGGCAGCTGGTCTTACCGCATCTGGCTTACGAGTCGTGTTACCGCGATTGCCATCGTCTGGAACGGTAGGGCTGGCCAATGCACTCGAAGCCGACATACAATCTATCTGTCGGGTCGCTGGTCCTGATCTACAGGGTGGCAGAGACCTCATCATGGTAATGCACGGATACAGCAGCATTCGTAAGTCATCCGTTTGACAGATTTGCGAAGCAAGGAGATTCTGACATTGCGATATGGTAGCTGGATCTATAGCTGCTGAGCGATTGAACGAATTCTCTCTCCAGCGACCTCGCGCCGGCCAAGTCGTCCAACTCATCTTCTTCGCCGGCATCATTGCGAGCCGGAGCGAGAGTCTGGCCACCATCTTCCGTGCTGACTGGATGCGTGCTGAGGTGAGCTTCCACCCGAATGTCCTTCAAGCCTCGACGGGCGTTTCTTGGGATGGTGTGACTGACCTTATCACCACATTCAGGGTCAAGAACTTCAAGTGACACACCCCGTTCCGGTCTTCTACCACGACTGCACATCGGCGAATGCTCGATTCGCTGCCGCGCGGATTACTCGGCAAGCCGCCAGCAGCTTCGCGACGCCGGTCTCGTCCACGGGATGGGAAGACGTGACGTGCTTGTATGTCATCCTCGAATCCGATGCGGCCGTTTCGCCTGTGTATCAACGGCATTTCGCGCAAAAGCTCCGCAGTCGAAATCGGGAAACATCGATACGCGTGTTGAATGGTGCTGGCCATAGTCCGTTCCTGTCGCAGGCCCGAGAAACGCTGGCGTTGATCGTTGCGGCTGCGAATGAAGCGAGCGAGTAAGACTGGACATTTGATCATGCCGGCATGGTCACAAGATAGGCTGGACCTACCCATAGATCGAGTTTGGAATCCTGGGAAAGAAACTCATCATTGACCACGGTCTTGCAGAAGCGGCACATTGGCAATTGACTGGTATTGAGATTAGCGGGAGTTCTGGCGCAAAGCATTTCCACGGGCGCAAGGCATTTCAATGGGAAATCTCACTTATGTATCTTAGGGAATTGAGACTGTCTGTAACAGGAAACACTAGCATTGCCATGCGCGAAGATCTACCTTGTATCGAATGAAATAGAGGTGCTTTCAGAAATCTGCCATTGCGATTAGCTCGACTCTTGCTTTGATTTGAAGACATCTTGTTACCGTCCAACCAGAACATCAGAGAAGTGAAAATGCTGGAACGGCCCCCAAATCGTCTCCAAAGCGCCACGGCACATGTCCTACTAAACATTATCTGTATACAATGTTCGCTCCATGACCATCGAATGTATTACCCGATCCAACATCCTTCCCATTCGACTGGACAGGAGTATTCCCTGATGCCAGCAAGGCTGACGAGGACGCGCGCTTGTGCAGGTTCATTCTAAATTTGGTGCTGAAGGATGCGGACATGCGAGGATCTCGATCCGCAATGGCGCGCCTCTCCGCTTCCTCCAAGTACTCGCGCACTCGCCTCTTCATCCCTTTGGTCTCTTCGAGAGGGACGCCTCTCTCATCGCAGGGCACATCGGAGCGCTGAATACGGGCGCTGTAGATCCCGCCGGAGCAGATGTCGGCACCGTAGCCGGACAGTGTTCTACGGAACAGGGCGATGGAGAAATAGTTAATGGTGGCCGTCCTGTTCTGGAAAAATTGGTAGCGAGCGACAAACCAGGCCCCCTCGTGGTTGACGACCTCAGTCCATGCGCACCCAAGGATCGGCAGACATTCGCGTATTGTATCGATGAGCCATTCCAGACTCTGGCACGTGAAGCACTCGAAGCGACTGCGTCCAATAGGTCCATTACACAGCATTCTCGTAGCGGACCACGGCGCGAAGACACTTCGTAGATCACTTTCGGCTGCGAGGAAGCGACCACGGCAGACATTAGCAATAGAAAAGTATGGATCATACGGCATGGGCCACGGGCTTTTCTGATCGAACACGTTCCGTCCCAGCTGCATTCTGTGCTCCTCCTGCCAACTGATATTCGATACATAAGCGAACGATTGGGCGCGGCTCTTGTTTGGATCCAGAACAAATTTCGGATAGCCCATGTGAATAGGCTCAGAAACTAGGGATGCCATCGCAGACTCCATCGAGCAGCATTTTGGATCCAGGATTGAGTCTTCTGCCAGAATATCGCGGTTCTGCTTCGCAGTGAGCAGGTGACTGACGTAGTGCGCCCGAGGGATCCCCATCAGACATTCTGCCTGTTCAGCACGAATATGTCTGTGCAGACCAGACCGCAATCCGTCCTGGAATGTTGGACCACTCTCCGCCAGAGCGTACGAGACAACCGCTTCGGCTTTCCGCTTCAGTAGAGCGTACGTGTCTCCCAGCCAGTATGCAGCTGCACAATCACCAGCATCTAATTTCGATGCTATGGTGATTGGCTTGTTGAGGACCGAGAGAAACAGGATCAGAGCTTTGTGCCATTGGCCCTGCATGCTCGCAGCAACGCCCAGCAGGTGTCGTACTCTTCTCGCCACTCGCATATCGCCAAGGTCTACCTGTCGCTTAAGATGTGCCCAGAGATACTCTTCAGCCTGCGCCCAGCGCTGCTCGGCATCCCAGTATTGTAAGATGAGGTTGACCCTCGCTATGTCCATGCGGGCTTCAGTTTCGCCTTCGAGATCGCCAGACAGATGTCCCTCAAGTTCGTCCCGTCTAGAGGTAGACCTTGGAGTGAGCCCTTCAACTAATGCTAGTTGGTCACGGCTGAAGTCATTTTCACGCACGACTTCCTTGTCGCTCTCCTGCGGAAGGGGCTGATTGACTTCAATTCCTTCAGGGTCGATATTGCTGTTACGCGCAAGTGGTCTTGGCGGCAAGGGCGGCGCCTTTGCTACATCACTTGGGACTGCTTCTTTCTCATCGTCTGCTGGGAGTGGAGGCCGCGACTTTGCAAGCCTATTGTGATGATCCTCCAGCTCAGCCATTTCAGGATGGTTGGACAGGTTTGATGACTTCTCGAGCGGCAGTTGTCGCTTACTTTCTGCTATAGTCGTGGATTGTCGTGTAGGAGGGCTGATCACCACATGAGGTATTTCTTGTGTTCTAGGTAGTTCACACGACTTTGCCCTCGGACGCGGCATATACAAAGAAGACGGGCGTGAGCTTGTGTAAAGATCTTCTGACGACTGACTGTCCCTCCGTATTCTGGCAGGCTTTAGTATGTCCGGCTTAATCCGATGGGGTCGTGTGAGCTCATGCGATGCAGACCGCAGGCGCGACGGTTTACGAGGCACTAGTGGCGAGTCCGCAGCTCGTTTGTACAGCAGCGTTGACTGTGGTGCCGATATTGTTGCTTGTTGAGGAAGTGTCGAGCCTGAAAGTCCCGGAGCTCGTTGTGCTCGCGTTCCTTGTCTATGTTGCCCATGTCCTAAAGGTGGACTTGCACTAGACACAGTACTCCTGGACAGAATGTCTTCCAGTGATTTCCTCAGCAGGTCGAAAGATGGCCCGGATATGACGCTAGTATCTTTGGACATTGTAATTTCTTGAGACGCCAAAGATTCGGAACTCTGACCTTGGTCCAATCCAAGGATATCACCTTCGGGTTTCGATACCACAGAGTCGATCCTGGTTGGCGGCACTCTGGGTGTTTGCGCTTCCATTGGCGTAGATATCGATGCGTGATCGCTGACATGTGTAACAGCCGAGTCGGTCTCTTTAGGGGTGGATACAGTGCTTGGCAGTGCAGTAGGCTGGGCTGACTCCGAGGGGTCACCTTGTGTGTTGACAGCGTGGACGATGCTCGATTGGGGCTCAATTTGCTCGGCTCTACATATTGAGTGGCCCTGGTCATGTCCAGATCCAGTTTGCGACTGGACGTTTCGATGGGTGGTTTGTTCGCTCCTGCAGGCGGGATCGGGCTTGCCACCCTTGTTCGCTTTCGCTTCGTCACTTGCCTGCACATCGATCACTTCGCGCTCCTGTTGAGGACTTGGTTGCGATTGAGGCTGATTTACGTGTTCGGTAGGTTTGGATATGGAGTCCAGCTCTTGGTCCATTGTGATTTCAGCCCCGCTTGGTTTCTGCAGGTCTGTGTCGACTTTCTCCGGCATGCTTTCAGCCTTGATCTCCATGCTAGGTCTGGGACTGGCAGACTTTATACGAGCATGCATCTGTCCAGTCGATCTCGGGCTACCATCATTGTTCATGATCGAAGATCGATCCGTCCATTGGGAAGCAGGCCTTGCAGCTACAGCAGCTTCAACAATCTCACTGGCGCAAGAAGCTTGATCACTTCCATCATGAAAGGTTGAGTTCCCAACATCAGTCTTTGAATCTGGTGTACTGACACCATTGTGGCGTGGAGAGATGTCCAACTTGCCCAGGGGAACCATGTCCCCATTCTGTGAGATCATGGACACGGCCCTTTTGATGTCTACAGATAGAGGGTCGGGAGACCCCAAGGGTACCATTGACCACAAACTCTGCGTTGGTGTGGACATCGCGGTATGAGCTGAGGACTCTGGTTCAGGCGTTGTTGTATCCATCATCGACACACTCGACTTGTATGCCTCCAGTGCAACGGAAAGATTCTTCGTGACAACTGCCAGGCTTGCTTTCAACTTGTTGATGATATCCTGACTCTTCACCCATTGCTCTCCGCTCTGCCGAAAGTGATGCAGGGCACCTGCGATCTCGAGCAAGACTTCATTGCTGTCGCCCACGAGCAGAAGGCGCAATTTCTTCGAGCGTACGTTAGCTTCGGTGAAGACCTCGTCGACATCTTCAAGCTCATTGCGTAGCACTTTGATGGCTTTGGCAAGCGGTCGAAAATGCTCTCGTTCATTGTTACCTAAATTGGGGTTCGAAGTCAGCCAAGCTGTGGGAGTAGAGGCTTGTGATGAAGGGAAGCTTGACATACACTCAGTATAGAGTTGGTGAGCCAAAGCGTGCACGCTCTGCCATTCGGTAGCGCTTGGAGACGACGACATGTCTGGTGATCGCGCCGCACTCGTGCTTGTGCAGCAAGCATGCACGAAGCTTCGTTCCTGCGTTTGTCGTGGACCCGAGGCGGCGCTTAGCTGCGTGAAACACGTCCGTCTCGTGAGTTTGTGGTCACGAATCTACCCGGAGCAGCAGTAGCTGTATTCAAACATGAAGAAGATTGAAGCCAGGTCAGGCCGGAAAGCTTCAGCAGAACGAAGCACTCAACGCGAAGGTAAACAGGCGCTGTTGGGGAGCCTCGAGACTCGAGGCATTCTTCTGCACGACGAAACGCGATGGGAAATAAGGAAATAGAGTAGAGCAAACGCTGCTCAGGCCCACCTACCCGTCGATCGTGCGGTAGAGACGTCCATAGGCTGGACAGCGTGTTGGTTGCATGCAGGGAGGAGGCACAGCAGCTGGCCCAGTGTGCCGGCGTTTGTTCAACTTATCTCCTGCACCCCAACGTGCAAGGCCAAAAACGACATCAGGCTCATGGGCAGCCTCGTGCGGCCCACTGACATGAAACAATAGCGCACCAAAACACCCCGGACGCATGAGGTAGGTAGTAGACAGCCTGATGATGTGCCAGCTTTCCAAGCAGATGAAGATCCAATTTGTGATGAAGTTAAAGTGAGCCACGCTGCAAGCTGCGGGCGGCCAAAAGCTTAACCCAGGGCAGCGGAGAGTGAGCCGAGCGGCTGTTGGAAGGCTGTGATTCGTGGATCTGTGAGCTGTTGCATTACATGGTCTAAGCCTCCAGCAACGGGCAAGCCGCACACACCCAATGCCATTTATTTCTGTACGTCCATCTGGGAGCTAGTGGTTCTCACATGTATGGAATGAGTTGTGATCTACGATCCGAAGCTGCTGTGCCACAGGCTCAATCTTGTACGGTGTCCATGTATAGCGATGGGACGAACCTTACTGGCCGCCTTACTGCTGTACATCTCGATGCACACCTTCTGCCCAGGTCATCACATCCGTCCAGACATTCTGATAGCATACAGCACATGTGCGCAAGCAGAATCATGTTCTGACACGAATGAACCACGGCAAAGTCCCAAGTCATGGTACACGATCGCAGTGTCAACAAAACAAGCGTACCACCGGATCATGAAAAGCAGCCTTGTGCAGGCATACATGTACTTCAATCACAACTACTCGTCATACTATTCACAGTGGCACAATGATTACTCATACGAAACAACTTTTGTCCTTCCTCAATACATACTACCTGCTGTCGTTATCGTTCGTGATTACAGTCATTGTACAATAAAAACAACTTTTCTTTTGTTCCCTGGGGAACAGAAATTGCCTGACAAAAGCGAGCCAGGCCCTCAAGCGAAAAGGTCTTTCGTCCGCCGCGTGCGGTCGTGGCGGAAGTGGCCTCGGGAGGAGTTCCACGTCAAGAGCCAACCGCACTACCAGTGGCTGCCGCCGTTGGGAGGACCCCAGCTGGGTGGGGGCTTGTAGCCACCGGGTGGTCCACCGGGTGGTCCACCGTGGTGGGTGTAGGTGGGACGAGCGTGTGAGGTCTTGGAGGAAGTGCTCACGCTGCTAGACGAGGTCGCCGGAGCGCTGGTGCTGCCAATGGGCGAGGTGGAATTACCGGTGGAGGTACCGATCTTGAGGCTAGCGCTGAGTGGGAGAGTCCTGCTGGAGCTGCCGACATAGACGGTCTTGGGGTAGCTGGAGATGTACCAGTTCTGAGCGGCCGGGTCCCAGCTGCTGAGATCCTTGCGCGTGATGCCTGCGGAGAAGGTGGCAGAGGCGCCGGCAGCGATGGTCAGACGGTCGAAGTTTCGGAGCACGACTTTGGGATCGTTGGGTCCACCGAGGCTGACGTACAACTGCGGGACCTCGTCACCCTCCACGGCACCAGTGTTGGTGATTGTAGCAGTGACGTTGAAGAGAACATCCCAGAGCGCTGTGTTGCCGCCAGGGGCGAGTTTGCTACCAGCAGGCAAGTACGGCTGAGGGTCACTATCAGACGAACCAGCAGGGAATGTGTAATCAACACCATACTCGGGGTCACCGGAGCTGGACGCCAAGTCAGTCGAGTTAATGTATGGGTAGATGTATGCATAGACGCGGTGGAAGTCGGTAGGGTAGACGTATTCAGAGCTGTCGTTGGAAACAGTGCCAAAGGTCGGCGCAGATGGCGTCTCACCGGTAGTGGGAGTGTAGGCTGGTACGGTATTTGCAACAACTTGCAAGTTCGAGTACTCGAAAGTGGTGTAGGACAAGCCGAAGCCGAACTCGTAAATTGGAGTCTCGCCAGCTCGGTCGAAGCCACGGTAGTCGATGAACACGCCCTCTTGGAAGTTGTCCTGTGGTGCGAGGACACCATTGTTTGGTGTGTACAACAGATCGGAGCTGTATTGGCCGCGGTACGCACCCCAGGTGAAGGGAGACTTGCCGCCTGGGTTTACTTTACCATACAGGATGTCCGTGATGGAGTTGCCAGATTCCTGTCCAGGGATACCAGCCCAGACGATGGCGCTGACGTTGGGGTGATCGTACCAGGCATCGACCAAGACTGCACCCACAGTGTGCATCACAACGACGGTATTGTTGCAGTTGCCAGTCACATTCCTAATCAAGGCATCGCCTTCATGCCATAAGGTGAGGTTGTTACGGTCACCTTCGTTGCCGTCGACAGTGATGTAGCCTTCTCCAGCGTCGGCATTGACGAACACGAGGCATACTCCTCCAAGATCTGCGGTGCGGTGGGAAAGCGCGCCAATCTGGGTATACGCAAAGTCATCGATAACGTCCTCGATCGCACCACCCTGGCTAAGCACTTGAGCCTTAATGGCCTCAAGCGGTGTCACGAGGTAGGGGAAATTGGCAGTACCGGAACCCCAGCCCATGGCCAAAGTGCCGTTGTCGCAGCCACGATCGGCACAGCCGTTGGGACCGTACTGGTTCTCAGCCGCGTCAGAGCCGAAGACCGCCGTCAGCTTCTCCTTACCAGTCAATGGTAGTGCTCCGTTGTTCTTCAGCAGGACCGTGCCCTTGGCAGCTTGCTCACGGATGCTTTCGGCGTGGTTTCCTCGCACATCAACATGGTGGTTGATCAAGGTGTAGTCTTCCGAAGCGTAGTAGTGTTGGTAGCCGAAGGTGTCTAGAGTCCAGGAGGAGAAGTTTGGCGAGTCTGGGACCTGGTTGTTCTCGCGGTCCACGTAGTACCAGCCAGCAACGATACGGACCGCCATGTCGTCAAGACGCCACTGCGGGACGGTTCCATTGAGCACAGCAATGGTGAGGTTGGCTCCCCAGTAGCTGGTGGTGCTATCAAAGCCAACGTCACCCGGCATGCTCATGTCCATGCCAGCCAGAGCAGATGAGACACCGGAATGGTGCGCACCCCAATCGCTCATGACGAAGCCCTGGAAACCAAGCTCGTTCTTGAGCAAGTAGTTCAACATGTACGAGTTCTGGCAAGCGTAGGAGTTGTTGACTTGGTTGTACGAGCACATGATACTGGCCGTGCCGGCCTTGACTGCCTCAGCGAATGGCCAAAGGTAAAGTTCATGCATGGTGATGTCGTCGAGGTTGGCGCTGATTGATGCTGTGAGATAACCGGGAGGAGCGCCCTGGCGGAAATGCTCTTGCTCGTTGCCGATGTAATGCTTAGTGCATGCCATCACGCCAGCATCCTGGATACCCTTGATGGTCTCGGCGACTCCAACGCCTGATAAGACAGGGTCAGGGGAGAATCCCTAGGAGGAAGTCAGTCAACAGGATCACTATGCGCCGGGATGTGCTAGAAGCTTGCCTCCCAATTCCTGCCTACAAGGAGAATGTTAGCTATCCGTCCAACGCGTATAGAGCTGTCCACTTCAAGACTTACCTCCTTCGGGAGATCGGCCCAGGGGTCCGACTACAGGGCCAAGCTGGACATCAACACCTTTGTCTCTGTGCTCAGAGCCCATATCGTAGCCGCGTTGATACATGAGCGCGCGGTCCCAGGTTGCCGCAATGGTCACACCAGCAGGGAAAGCACTGTTGAAGTCCGTATCTCTCACACCTAGTGGCGAGTCCTGCATACACAAAGACTTGAACCCAAGACGCGGGATAGAGCCAACATTTCCAACACATTTCTCGCCCTCCCAACCCACACCTGTGGTCAGGTTGACCTTCTCCAGCAATGTCAGGCCGGAGACGAACTCCTGCGCTGACTTATATGCAGCAGCCCAGTCGCCCAAACCCTCACCCCATGGGGAAGGATAATGTGGCGGCGAGGTCTGGTTGGTCTGCGCGCCAGCTTCTGCGTAAGCTTCAGTCGCGTTCGGATAGGTGGTGGCACCATCAATGCCGCTCTGGGCGGAAACGAACAAGGGCAACGCCGCCACCGCGGCCGCCTTGAGGAAAGACATGCTGTGTAGCAAGGACTGCAGAACAGCCAATACTTCCTAAGAAGGCAGTTGATGAAAGAAGGTAGAAGTGCTGTAGCTAGAGCCGTGCAGGAGATGAAGCAAGAGGACGAGGAGGTATACGGGGTCAAGGTTATATTTGGGAAACATGCTTACAACGGTCGGGCCATTGGATATGATGCGGTGTTTGTTAGCTTCGGTGGTGCAGGCGCGGCGATGACATGTGCAACGTCCCGTCCCCGCAATCGCCGTGCACGAGGCGTTGTGATGTGCAGCCTGAGTTTCCCCATCCAGCCCGGCAGCTCCATGGCCAGCATCGTGCGCGACCAGGTACGCAAACCTCAATCAAACCTTGCCCACAGCCTTATTAGGCCGGACACTCCTCCTGCCCGGGGAAGCTCTCCCCTGCACCCCAGGTCATTCTGCATTGCGAAGTTTTCACCAGCTCGGGCTCGTCGACTACAGAGTAACACCGCAACGTACATACCTTTCCGTACATAACGTACATTAACCAAGGCTTCATGTGGGGACCCCAGGATTTGGAGATGCACTCCGCCTCATCGTCCAGCCACGGAGACACAACCCGAGCCTTTCATCCTAATGCGCGCGGCCCACCAGCGTCACGACGGTCATGGGAGGTATGCAGTATCCTGTAGCACTTCGCGACCTGAGCACGCGGCACGATGAGAATGTGACCCATCTGTGAACCGTTGCAAGCTTTAACTGCATGTCCCGGGATGGACCCGATGGGCTGCCTGACGATAGGGTGGTGTACAGCCATCGAGTTTTACGATCAAGCGGCGGACCTACTGCTTACTCCGTACACGAGATGCAACATCTCCAAGTCTTGGTGCCTAGTCCTGTTGCGCGCGAATGGGGACTGCCTGTTGGTATAGCCTAAACATTGCTTGGGAGCACAGATGTTCTGTTTTCCGTTGTTTCCTCCACCACACGGGCCCAGCTTGCCCGAGCCAAAGCCGCCTCCACATGGAGAACTCTACTTCTGCGTCCTCGCCTGCCATTGCCAAGCTCGAAGACCCGCCAGAAGCTTGGATAGGTCTGCGGCAGTGAGGGGTAGAGTTGAAGAACAGCACATTGAGGCAAGGACGGCACTTCAGTACGTACTGTGGTCATCCTCATGGCAGTGCCTTTCGGCAACGGCATGTTCTCCACGAAGAGCTTCTGAGCCGTCATTTTCCTTGACTATTGGCTAAGCTTGCCCGTTACGGTAATCCGCGACACGGCGCTGGAGATCTTCTACCGGCTTAGCTTGCGGCTCGAAGACCACCAGTCGATGCGAGCACAACTGCATTGTTTCGTGCCACGATGGAACTTCCATGGTTGACTTCTCAATGTTTACACAGCTTGGAGGATAGACTCACACAGATATCTACTTTCTAATGAAGGTCATGCTTGATCCTCAGCTGAATGCCGTAAATGCTCTGGCTGACCACTAAGACAAATCTACTATGACCACTCGGGCTTTCGGGCCCAGATAAGTACACCAGGTAAGCATTGACTCATACATTCATATTGTTAAAGCCGTCGTCCATGTCACATCGCGTCCGATTCGCTTTGAAGAGAAAGATTTAAAGCCCTCCAAACACCAGAAAGAAAGAAAGACATAGACAATGCGCAAAACCTGGGAGTCCGCACGTCTTGTGTATCGCGCTGTGGAAACCGACGATGAGGCCTTCTTAGGCAGTATACAAGCCGATCCAGAGGCCTGGCTCAATGCCGCATCTATCCTCCCCACGCCCATGGGGAAAGCGAGTGCAACGCAGTGGCGAGAACGTATGCAGGACAAGGTCATGTTGGGCGTCATCATCTGCTTGAAGGCACCGGCGCCTGGCTCCGCAGATACCACGAGCAACAAGCCCGTCCCCATTGGAACCCTTGAGCTCTCGAACCCCCCAATGGCCAAGCTGGCGCATCACCACAACTGCTCGATTGGGTTGATTCTCACAACTGCATACCAGGGGCAAGGGTAAGTCTTTCATCCCCACTTCAAAATAAACTACGCTGCGCTTCGCCCTTCCATCCCTCCTTCGCCACCAATCAAGCAGAAACACACCACCCATCTCTGCACCTTCTCTCCGCCCTATCCCTTCTATGCACCAATCTCACCATTATCACCGCCTAGCTACGGCTCCGAAGCCATCCGATGGGCCCTCCATTGGGGCTTCGTTAACGCCAACCTGCACCGCGTCGAGCTAGGCTGTTACGGCTGGAATTCGCGCGCGATCCAACTCTACGAGCGCATCGGGTTCGTGCCCGAGGGCGTGCAGCGCGAGATCGCGTGGTTCGAGGGCCAGTACTACGATCTCCATCTCATGGCCATGTTGCGGCGGGAGTGGCAGACGCGGTACGGGGCTGAGGCTGGGGTCAAGATGGTAGCGGAATAGTAGCGAGACGGTGCTATCAGGGGAGTGAGTGTCGGATGTAAAAACCTTATAGATTTAGGGGGGTTAGAATATCAAACTCGCGGAGAGAATGAAATGAGAGACTGTTCCGATGCCGAAAGTAAACCGCTCCTTCACCAAAGCCTGCGAGTCCGGTAATCTTGAAGTCTCTCCTCGCTTGCTTGCTCACGGGCCTTACAAGAGGTAGTGGATGTAAGGTATTTGACTCGCTTGGGAAGCGAAACTAGACGTGAAGACGTCGCGCTTTGTCGGGGTGTCATTTCAATTTCCATCACATTCGAAAGGGCATGAAATCGAAACAATCTGAGCTTGAGCTACTGGTTGTGTCATCTCAGGTACAGAAGCTCAAACGCGGCTTTGACGGCACAGCACACGAGTCTCAGCAAGGGAAGCACAGCCTATTGATTGTACATATCACCCAAAACGACAAGGATACGTGAAAGAGTTGGTATAAATGCATTACAAAGCAACAGTTGATAAGCTACATCGTACCTTGCGAAACGTTATGAACACTCCCGATATGAAATGATACCATAGCAATATGTCTGTTCCAAAACAATGGGATCCCGCTGATGTTCGCTCTTTGCTTGGTCAAGTGTTCTGACACACTTGCGTGCGCCCACTCCCCTTGACGCCCAGTTGAGGGAGCCCTCTTGCCCCCCAATGATTTCCAATCCGGAGTGCGATATGCCTTGACAAAGAATAACACCGTTGCATGCTGTGCGGGACGCCTGTTGTTTCTGCATTTTGCGCGCTCAAAAGAAAGATGATGTATAGTGATGATGCGGGTGTTCATAATGATGGTAGTGTTGATGATGATGTTAACGGCAATGGCGATGATGCCGCAAGCAAAGAGATTAATGTCATGTGGTAAACTTCAGACATCCAGGAGGATACCCCCTAGGCGCCTCTCCGCCGTGCGGCATTGCTACTCGCGGGGCGTTCGATCCAAGGGTTCGTAAAGATAATGGCGCTGGATTCACACCCGCGGAGGAGGTCCACGTTGTCAATCTTCTCGCCGTCGTTGATGCCACCCTTCTGCAGGCCGAAGTCAACAATCAGGATTCGACCGTCCTGAGAGGTTGCCACGATGCGGCGGTAGTCGGACTTGGCGGCCAGCATCCAGCTGGTGGTCCACTCCTCCGCCCGCCAGATCTCCTCGCCGGTAACGAAGTCATAGACACGGAGATCGAGGTCGTAGCTACCGCTCACCACGCGGTTGTTGGCACTGTCCAACCAGAGGGAGCGGACAAGTTGACTGTGCCCGGTGAATTGCTTGACTTCTGCACCAGTCTCGGTTTCGAACTTGTACGTGATGTGGTCATTACCACCTGCTAGCACGTATTTCATGTCCTCGGAGAACTCGACAGCAGCCAATCCACGTTCCTTCGCGCTGAACTCCTTGATGAGTTTCATCTGGTTCAGATCCCACAGGCGAGCAATGCCATCGCCGCTCGCACTGACGAGGTACTTGCCACGCAACTGAACCGCATTCACCGGGCCGCGATGACCGGTGAGATCGCCCTTTGGCTCCATCGTCTTACGATCCCAGACTATAATGCGGGAGTCCTTGGAGCAAGAAACGATGTGGTTGGCATCAAGAGCCACATCCAGGACACCACCAGTATGCTTCTTAAGACGCTTAATCGGTTCGTAGGTGTGAATGTCCCAAACCAGAAGATCAGAATCAGACGAGCCGGTGACAAGGATCTCCTCATCGTATTGGAGGCATAGGATGCTGGCATCGTGCCACTGAGAAGGCACCGAAAAGATGCTATTGCCATATGACGTGCCGTTCACGCTCGCAGTCGCCATATGAAATGATGGATAGTCCACTGTCCGCAGAACTTTGGGACCCAGCACCGGCTGCACGTTCGGGCCACCGATGACACGAAGACATTGGAAGGTATTGATGTCCCAGACCCGGATCGTGCGGTCACGCGAGCCAGTGATGATCTTTTCCTCGTCGAACTGTAGACAGTAAACACTGTCCGTATGGCCAGAGAGATATATCGCCTTGCCCGCCTCGTCTGCTCCCTTACGCCAATTCTTCTCCAATCCCACGCGCGCCTTGTACATCTTTCTCCATTCTTGCATAGGCATGTTAGGCCGTCCCACGCCCACACCACCAACTTGGATTGGCGGAGGATTCGTGAAGATTTGTCGTCCATACTTTCGGAGATATGCAGTCCGCCAGACTGAAGTTTCTTCTGCATAGCTTTGCCAGATCCGGGAAACCTGTTGTGCTGTATTAAGCTCGTGCGCATCAAGGTACTCGAACACTTGAAGAGATATTTCCGAAGGCAGAAGAGAGGTAAAGTCGCGTGCTTTCGGTTCACGACTCGAGTTTGTTCTCGGCCGCCCAAGCATGTCCGTGTCGCAGTCGACATCGGTATCACTGAATGTGGAGAGGTCGGCGCCACTATCGGCGGCGCTGTCGCAAAGACTTCCTATCCGTCGGCGTCGTGTCTTGGTATCCTCACTGATGAGCGCGTCTTCGCTGGGCTGTATTGTACCGTTGATGTTGTATGCTGCTGCAGCTGCACGAGCCCCGTCGCCGCCAACAAGCAGAAAAGGTGCTTGTAATTGCTGCTGCTGCTGCTGTTGTTGTTGTTGCTGTTGTTGCTGCGCTTGAGCAAGCCAGCGACCTCCAGCCCCGGCAAAGGTAGGAGCCGGCGTATCCTTCCGGTCATTGCCAAACCTGTGACCGATGATCGTGGGCCGTAGCTTCTTGCCCCTTAAGTCTTGTTGGCTTGCGTTACGCTTGGAAGGTGAGAGTGGGGGCGGAGGATACACTTCTCTCGGGTGCGAATCCATACTGGCAGTGCTGGACCTCCTTATTCGCGCTGCCAACGGCGCATGTTGGGTCACCTTGTCACGCAAATCGGCGATACGTTCTTTATATGTCCTGGACAGCTTTCGCGGAAGTGTTTGTGCCTTGGAAGGGGGTGCCAGACCGCTCGACTCCGAGGACGATGTGCTGCTCGAGTGAAAGGATAGCATACGCCGGGAAGGTCTCCGTTGAGCGCGGAAGGTGTGTCGGTCCTCGGATGCTCTCTTTGCACCGTCGCACGTGGACAGGGAAAGATCATTCGTCGCGTCATCAGAAAAGGTGGCAGTGGAATTGGCCGTGAAGATTCGTGGTTGTCCTAGGTGAGATAAGGATGCACGGGGTGTAGGCTGGTCATCGTCGTCGAGGGTGGGACGAGAAGAGTCGACGTTGAGGTAGCTGCGAAAGGATGGAGATGCATGTGCAGTGTGTGGTCGAGTCTCGGTGAAGTCCCCCCGGGAACGCTTCGAGGCACTCCGAACGTCAGCACCGAACCAGGGGACCTCCATGACTCCGCCCAATGGTGAGGGCAGTAATACGGAGGAGCGGTGGAGGAGGTGGAGGTGGAGGTGCGGATGATAAGAGTCGTCCGAGGACAGGAATGTCGGTGAGGGAAGACAGGCGCTGATCGGCGGGTGCAGTGGAGTCGAGGAATGCTGGTAGAGACTAGAGAGGTGCGGATGGCTGGGACGTCGGTATGCGAGCGGAGAATTCGCGTGTCAGGGTCGAGGGCGACTACGGAGTCGACCGGCCGCCACTGGTGAAATATATACTGCACCCGTATGGCGCGGTGGTGGTACGAAAGGATGAGGTGGTGATGCGAGGCGGACAGGTGAAAGGTGTGGTGAGAGTTGAGGTGAGGGTGCTGTTGGCGGTGACCTAAGGGGAGTGTGTGCGTCGAAACGGGTGTCGGGAGGTCAGAAAGTGTGATGATGCTGTGCCCGAGCTTGTCCAGTCGAACTATCGAATCATCAAAACGAATAATGTGCTGCACTGATGGCGATTCGGAGGTTGACAGACTTGATATACACCATCGAGTCTTACTCCAACACCACCACAGTCTTTGCTGGCGAGGAACACGGAGCCAATCGTAAGAATGATGTTCAGATTACTGCGGTGGTCTGCGGCCGGCCAGAGCGAAGTGACGAGGATGAGGGTACAGCGAAGGCGAAAAACCTCAAATCTCTGACGACCGAGCACGACGATATTTGCGCTGACCACACTCTACATGCGACTACTTCGTCCCATCCTTGCATTACCACTGGTGTTGCATTGCGTTGTTTCGACTGCTCCGCCTTGGCGAGTCCCTTGCCCTTTTCTTGGGTCCCGCGGTACCAGCGATGGACGGGTTACAGAGTTCTCGCATACCTCGACCGCACCACCATTCCGGTTCCTAGGAAGCAAGATGACCGCGACGTACCTGGAAAGAGCAGCGTATGGCCCGCCTGCTCACCACGTACGACAATAGTATTCTCCTATTGTAAGCTCGAAAACGTTCTGCATACATATCTCTTGATGCTCAGCCCACGGTTTGTAGTGGCCAACGCCGTTGCAGGATAGTACTCACAGTATGGAGCCTCCGCTGGGTCATTAACAAGCAGACACTCAGAAGTAGCGCTTGTCCGGTCGCCTTCCGTTGGAGGATTGAGCAATTTCATACGGTCTCCAGTTACAGTACCATTACCAGCGGAAACTCAGTATGTGATGCTCACCTCTGGACTATCTCGTCCCCAGAAACATAGATCGAGAACGAGAAGGTGAGCTTCCACACGATAGCTACAGCGCAATGAGATCTACCGCTGTTGAAGCAGGCTTACTGCATCTTCTGCAAAGGAGTTATCGATTCACTTGAGGGGAGGAAAGTGGTAGAGAATTAGGAATTGCCGACCATTGATTGAAACTACTAAACTCGTCATGAATCCATGATCTGTGACCAAATATGATGAGCCGGCTTGATGGTCATTCCTATCGAACCTATCAAGAATGTTCAGTCATCACGAAGTTGTATCGGCTGCAAACGCCAGTCTAGACATGGCCGCGAGCCGTGATCCATGATCTGCACCATCCGCAGACGCCATCATGCAAATCATGATGCCAAAGGGCGGCGTGGCGGTTGCTCTGTATACAATTCTGTCCTCCCCATAGCACGGGTACCGCAATTGTTCGCCTGCGCCGGTCGGAGCCGTCCAATACCGCCACCGAACCACCCAATACTTCTGCAGCTTGTTGTGCACCATTGATTGACTATTGCCTGATCATTGCCTGACCATTGCCACTTCTATGATTCAGCACCGACTTTCCTGCAAGACCTTTCTATCAGGACAGATCCGCACGCCCATCACCGGAGGCCATCACGATTCTCTCAATCGGACAAGCCGACGTACCTCACACATCTGGTCTTACTTCCTCAGCTCTCAGCCTTGACTTCTCATCCAGCTGACCGTATCCAACCACTGAATTGAGGCACAGCAGTATTTGAGCCATCCATCTACCAACCATGGCGCCGCCATCCCAAACCATGTCACCCAAGATCCCTGCCATCTACACTCTGTTCTTCCTCTGGATCGAGCCCTTCGCGACCGCCGTAGGAGCCTACTACGCTTTCTTTCTGCAGCCAGCATATAAGCACATGACTGCTTACCCGACTTCCTCATCCGCGAGCAGCCTGACCGCCGTCACGCGCGACGAGAGTGTCGTGCTGTATCAGCTCGCGAACCTCTACCTCGTCTTCGCGTTGAACGAAGCATTCGTGCTACGTGCCACCCGCGACTTGCGGGTCTGGAGAGTCCTGCTGCTGGGCTTATTGATCGCCGACTTTGGCCACCTGTACAGTGTGTATGCCATGGGCGCGGCTGTGTACTGGCGCTTCTGGGACTGGAATGCCATGTACTGGGGTAACCTGGGCTTCGTGTATGTAGGCGCGAGCATGCGTACCGCCTTTCTGCTTGGCCTGGGCCTACCTACGGAAAGCCTGAAACTCAAGGCTTAAGCCAATGCAACCTGCTCGTTTTGTCACACGCTACCACACACCAAGTGATGTTCCGTGAGGCCTCAGTTCTCGACCACATTGACTCAGCGTCTCGGACCTGGCTACACCGCCTTGCAGAAAACCAAATCTCCATCGGTAAATGGCGCTTTGATGTCGTCTAGGACAAGCCTCGGCGCGCCTCCATCCCTTACTCTAGGCCTACCAGAACGGAGCAGCGTCTAAAAACAACCCAGGGGAGCATCTCCTCGCTAGAAGTTTTCTAGATCGCCATGTCCCAGGCTTTGAAGGTCTTCCACTCCCATCTCATCCGATTCGCATTCAATCAGTTTCTGCTTACGCCCGAAAGTCTCCGTAACGGTAATGCATCTGATGTGGATGAGAGAAATCGCGATATCACCTCTGCCGAGATCGGATCCAACATGTTGGGCCATTGAGCTCTAGATTCGTGTCTACAATACATGATAGATCTATGATGATATAGGTGGACAATACGTTGTGCACCTGATAGTCCGCCAATCGTGATCAAGGATGGAACTGTGAATACATGTAGCTGGGAAGTTATCACCCACATGGGCCATGCGAGCTCGCCCATGCTGCATGTGTCCCTAGAGAGCACTGATCGAATTCGCCAGTGATTGATTTTCTCAAGCCTCTCACCATCCACTTTGCCCTTCGAGGCCAACTCCACTCAAAGACGAGGCTGTGCTATGAGAAGATGTAGAAAATGGATGTGCCGCTTGAGCTTGTATGCTGGCAGACAATGCTCGGGATGCTATATGTGCTGTACATCATGAGTCTTTGGCGTGTTGGTAACGTAGAACTTTGACAAGCTGGAATGAGCTTTGGCAGTGCACGCATTCAAATTGTTTCCCATGAGACTCTCTTCCCACTGCCGTAAATCATCTCTGGTCTCACGCCGTGGAAAATACCCTCCAGCTTTGACTGCAGAGTATTCAGATGAAGAATGAACTCTTGCAAGCTGTCAACAACATGCATTCTTACTTCAGCCTTACCTCTACCAACGAGGTCAGCTGTCCACATCTCGTAGATGCCATTGTGTCCCGCCACTCGGATTCTCCTCAGTGGGTATATTGGCGACGAATATACCGATCATGACACGTTGTCGGGCCCATGTATTTGTTCACTTGAACGATCAATCGCAAACAGGAAGAACTGTTCAGTCGTGCAGGTCAAGTTTGACACAGAACAGCCCAGTGAAAATATACGGCCGCGTGCTATGTGTTTACATTATAATAACGAACGTGCTTTAGCAACATCAACCACGTCGTCTGGAGGTTGGATATTGACTGTTTATCAATGACGTCGGCCAGGACTGGACACGGCTACCACATCAGGGTTCATACAGAATAACACGCTGCTTAATGTATGCGTGATCCCGAGATCATATTCAGGAATGCGACACACACATTGATTTCTGATCAAGTCCATAGAGCCCAGGGAGTGATAGTTTTGTGATATGTACTAGACATGTTGGGAGTTACTGTTGCGTGATGTAAAAGAATCCATGAAGCGAAAGAGTTTTGCACGCGCGCCAGCCCTCTCAACCCGCGCCTGCTTCCCGCTCGTGCTAGAGTTCGTGTTCCAGGGATCAACACTCGCATGCGTCAAACTTCACCAACGTCCGTCGCTTGCTGCGTCTGACACTATTGCTGCACGTCCCATCTGCAGACGCTGCAGCTTCGATAAGCAAACACTCCAAGCTGTCCGGCATTCGAGGCCAGACGTGTCATTGCTGCTGCCCGTGTCGGAACAGAATCATCACTATTGCGGATCTTTGGAAGGACCACTGTCCGCTCGGCACCGACGTGTCGCCATTCTCAATCGCGTAGCAAACCGCGAAACTATTACAAAGATTCCAACTCTTCCACTACCTTCACCCATTCAACAACACAATGCCCCCATCCGGTCGAAAAGGCAAGACGCGTGTGCGACGGGCCACTGCTACCGAGCGTGCTGACGTCCACGACCCATCGGACGCGGAAACCCCAGATGCGATCCAGACTCCTTCACGATCGTCCAGGAAACGTGCGCGTCCCACTGAACCGACAGCTTCTGCTGGACGCAATACACGACGAAAGATCAAAGATGCGAGGACTGTCGAACGCGAGGACACCGAGGGCACGGAAGCCCAACACAGCGATGCAGATCTGGAACCGGCTCTTCCCACCGAACAAGAAATCATCTCCCATCTACGCGTCGCGGAGAGGCAGGTAAATGCCACCGAGGACTATGCCAACGACTTGCTGGAGGGCCAAGAGAATGTGCCAGGGTATGGCAAGATTGCAGGTCGCGACTGGTCTTTCATCATCCGCAAGGTCGAGGTTAACATCGGACGACCGGAGACGCAGGAGAAGATGACACCCGTGAATGGGGAGAATGGACACGCTACCACACCCACTGCTAAGACGATTGTCGATATCGATCTCGGGCCTGACCGTCAAGTGTCTAGATCCCACGCGATCATCAGCTACGATCCGGAACCTATGCAATGGTTCATCATCGTGAATGGCCGTAATGGGCTGCGTGTCGATGGGCAGTTGTTGAAGCGTGGTGCCAGGCAACATCTTCGGAATGGCTCGGTGATTGAGATCGCCAACACTCAGATGGCGTTCATCACGACGGCAGCCGATGACAGTGATGGACCTGTCTGGGATGCATCCATCATCAAGCAGACGCAGAAGTCGTCTGAAGAGGATGATGATGCAGAAGAGTACAACCGGTCGAATGGGTACCGTGCGAATGCACACCCGTCTTCGCACCAGCCTTCAGCTCCGAGCAATGGTCACACTGCCAGTTTCAATGGCCAGCATCAAGGACATCAACAGCACCGGAGTCACCCACACTCCCAACGTGCTGCACTTCATGACACTCCTGGCACTCCTCTCCGCTCACAGCCACTAGTAGCACAATCCTCGCCTGCAGCAAATTACGCGCGTGGCGTCATGATGGAGTCGACTGAATCTATCGACTATTCCGCAGATAATGCCAAGGACCTCAAACCACCCCACTCCTACGCCCAGTTGATCGGCATGGCCATCTTGAGCACGCAAGAGCAGCAGATGACGCTGAACAACATCTACAAATGGATCATGGCCAACTATGCGTTCTACCGCTTCAACACGGGTGGCTGGCAGAATAGCATCCGGCATAATCTGAGCTTGAATAAAGCCTTTACCAAGATTGCTCGCCGGACTGATGAGCCTGGCAAAGGTATGAAGTGGATGATTGAGCCGACGGAGTTCGATACTTTTGTCCAGCAAGGTATGAAAGGTTGCAGACGTCCCCAACCTATTCCAGGAACTCAAAGCGCTTTCGGCTCGCCTTCTAGTCCCATGCAGTCGATTGTCATGAGGGTGGGCGCCAATGGCGTCAAGAAGGGCGAGGATCTCACTCCGCCGTTGAACGCCTACCGACCGATGTATCCCACTGCTACCGAGGCTTTCACCCCTGACCGTGGGCCCAAGAGGAAGGATAGTCAGGGAGACAGCAAAGTTGGTCTGGGCATCAACGGCGAGCAGGCGGACTACGAATACCTCCCACGTCTGACTCCGCGCCACGAAATGACAGCTGCTGCAAATGCCGCCGGCTCCCCTCCAGCCTTGTATGTGAATGAAGAAGGTCGGGTGGGACCGCTCGATACGCCTTTTCCGCTTCGTCCGTCTCAACGTCTCGCACCGCCAAGCACACTCAAGCGCCCTAGCGATTTCATCCAATTCAGCAGTCCCGCACCGTTTTGGAAAATGGAGGGCTTGATTGGAAGTACTCCCTTCAAACCGTACGATTTGAGTCCGATCAAGACTCCTTTCTCCCTGAAGAAAGAGGATGTCGACAAGAAAGAGTCAGACATCAAGTTCGATTCTACTAGCAAGCTCGAAGACGACAGCGAGATCAAGACGAAGAGCAGTCCTGCAGTTGGCTCAAGCAGTCCTCCTCATGGAAGTAGTTTGAGCCAAGCTCTTGATGCTAGTCCCACGATGAGCAAGCCAGCTACAGCCGTAGCAAAGACGTTGAGTCAGATGGCCGCTGCAAATAAGGATGATGATTCGACTGATGTCGACACGGAGAGTGCGGCGGATCTATCCAGGAACCGTAAGCAGAGTCTTTCGCCTTCCGTTTCGCAGTATCAACAACGTCAGTCCGATCTGTCGAATACCAGGCATGCTCCTGTGTCAGCTCCACAGCAAACAGGCAGTATCCAGCATCACGGGTATAATGCTCCTACCACTGGCCCCGTCGCAGCTGTCACCAATGCTCCGTTGAACTATAGCCATGCGCCAGTAAGCGGATACGCTGATGATGGCGAGGACGAAGGGATCGATCTTGCAAAGTAAGTCTTATATCATGCTCTGTCCATAAGTATACCGAACTGTCCATACTGACTATTCTCCAACAGAGGTTTCCAGCCCATCGGTGCCTTCCACCAGCGCAACCATATGGCCGCCGTTCACATGGGCGTTGCCGGCGCCCCAGCGTTTGGACGTTAGATCCGCCACGATTCTCGTTGAAATACCGCTTCCACCGTCTAGCGCTGTTCGCCAACAACGATCACAACGCTTTGAACTCGAATTCGAATCCTATTTGCATCAAAAGTAGCGATAACGACATATCTACTTCACCTCACGCCGGGACAAGCAGCAGTAGACGATATCAAGAACATCAAATCGCACCGTCTCTTCTTGGAAGGATACATCGTCTAACCCATCATGTAGCAATATTTCAATGTATCTTACTCTACCTGCTCAGGTCGGAAGCAATTGGTGCGGATGTATCGATCACGATGTACAAGCTATGACATTACCTGCTACATAGTAGACAGGTAGATATGGCATTGAACATGTGCTGTTTCTGTCTTGTCTTCGTCTCCCAGGTCCCCGTCGACGAGGGACGCGAATCTGGCGCAAGTGCTTGCCACAGTACGTGTCGTTCAGTCTATACATGCTCCATGCTTCATGCCTCATGCCTTTGCAGCAATTTCCACATCACTCATCACCCATCACCGAGCCTGGATCAGATCAGATCAGATCAGATCAGATCAGATTCACTTCGTCAGGCACCATTGCCCCAAGCGGACGTTAGTTGATGCTATGATGTATACGGACGGTCAAGTAGGCAACCTTACATACATATCTTTCGCCTCGGAGAGAACTTAGGTCTACGAGAGGTGAGGTGTTATGGAAATACATATACTGAAGTCATGCTCAAGGGTAGGGTGATGCTGGGTGATGCTCGAAGTCCTCGTTCTGCAACTCTAGATTACAGCATCCAACATCCAGTATCGAGCTTCCAGAATCCAGAATCCAGATCCTAACTTGACCTGGAACTCTCAAATATAAGGACCACGTCCTCGCGGCGAACAAAAGGATCAAGGAGAGCTGTCGCACGGGACTAGTATCTGTCTTTGCCCTAGATGGTGTATCACATGGCCATTATTGCGTCAGTTGTAGACTGTTCTAGAGACGCGAGGGTGGAAGAGGTGGAAGTAAGAGGGTTGGGGATGGGGTCGGGTTGGAGAAGTTCTGTTTAATTTGCAGGTAGGATGAGCTATGGGATTCTCATGAGTTCTTAGGGTAGGGGAAGGGTAAATGGTTGGGAAGATGGGAGGGGAAAACATCAAAGGTAGATCTATCCAGGGTGGTGTTTTCTGGCTATAGGTTTGGGTGTAAGTGCTTCAATCATGCAGTAGCAAGGTTGGTTGGCAACCGTTAGTTTTTGGCGTGGTTGCTAAAGACCTATAGTTACCAGAAGACGGTCTCAGATAGGCGAATGGTGAAGACAGGTAATCTTGCAGGAAGGATAGTTTACAAACATTTGCGGCATGTTGGTGGAGAGTGACTTTCGACATGGAACGGAGAGAACATGAGCCACGTAGAGAACATGAGGAACATAACAATCACAGTGAGAAGTGGAACGATTGTAGGCAGGAAAGTAGAATTCATTAACTACATAAGCCCATGCCCAATGCCTTGGTGACCGATGCAGCAAGACATTCTCATCTTGGATCTACCATGGGGTATCTCATACTCTCGTAGCCGAGGATCTGTGCAGCCAACCTCGTCAGTATATGTTGATGGGTGAGGTTGAAGTGATGGATGTCTTCACTAACCATTGGCTGTCGTGGCGAAAGGTAATTATACAGTTCGAACGCTTAGATGCCCTGCTTGTTGGCGGAGGCAGCAGAGTTGTGCTTGGTCTCGTCAACCTTGTCGGAGGCGGCACCGAGGGCACCGGAAACACGGTCGCCGATGGAGGAGTTGGGAGTGTTGCCCTTGGCCTGCTCCTTGTTGGCCTCCTTGCTGGCCTCAGCGCTCTTGCCCTGGACGGTCTCGGAGACGTAGTTGGCGGCGTTGGAGATGGAGTTGGTGACCTGGCCGACGATGCCCTCGTTAGGCTTGTCAACGTTGGGGGCAGACATGTTGATGGAGGTGGGTGGGTGGGTTGGTTTTGGATTGTTGAGTGAGTTTGATTTGAGTGATGAGAAGGTTGTAGTCGTGGATGTCGAGGGGAAGAAGAGGTTGTGAGACGCAGGGTTGAACGAGGGGTATTTGTATCAACAGGTCGTTGTCTGTCGTGCCTGCCCCGCTACACGACGTAAACGTGTTGCATTCACGTCCAGGCAACGGGGCGCGTCATGATGACGCAGGCGTGGCGTCGCAGGCACCGCATCGAGCAGCTGTGGCTGACACGTGAAGGGCGATCGAGATTGCAGCCGAGAGCTTCTTTTGCTTGTCGCGGCGCTATTGCTGCCTCTTGTTCGGGCGTGTCTCGCGCATTCTAGAACCAGCTGCAGCGCTGTCCCTACGTCACTTCCTCCGCGTGTCGCGCTCCTTGCCTTACTGGATGCTGCTCTAGCTTGACCGGCTTTTCCTGTCACTTGACTGCTAATGTGGGGGATCTGTGGCGGTGGCTAGAACTGGACGATGGTCAGTGTGTCCAGTTAGACCTCACCTGATTCCTTGCTGCCAAGTTTTCTCCTAACGACCACCCCTTTCCGGACGAGCACGCAAGGAGAAGGCGAAGACGAGCCAAGTGGACACCTATCCACCTCCAAGACGCCGACGTCAACCCCCCGTGGCGTCAGGATGTCTTCATCCAGTCCTGCTATGGCCATCGCTACGTCATGGAGGACCTCACATCCTTGTTCCAGCCCACCTTCATTGTATCAGTCTACTGGACGACTGCTAGGCCGAGCTGGCCAGGATCACGAGTCCGTACCTGAGATGTTGTGATCCACTCGCACCCACATGCAGGCGGTCGGACTGGACGTGTAAGCGCCCGTCGTCAAGGTGACCTCATAACGGTTACAGGAGATGCTGTCGCCGGGAGGATATCGCTCGATTGATGTACCCCCTTGTTAGATTGGACGCGGTGAATGCCAGCATGCTATACGTCTGCAAGGCAGGTATCTCGTATTGCTCGATACTGTATCAGCAGACATGGCAGTACTGCTATAACACGACTCGGTCAGCCCGTCAAGATGCGCATTCACGTACTTCTCTCCACCTGCCCTTTGAGACTATACTGCACCGCACTCGTGACTCCCTAGCGTCGATGCAGACGCCAGACTTTCTACCACAGGCGACTGGCGGAGCATCGCAGCAGATCTCGGCGACATCGTCCGACACTCCACCAGCTGCCAACGTCTGTGCCTTGTTTTTGGCACATTCATCATACCTTAACGTCCATGTAACCACGTATGCGTCTTGTCCGTGCTGTCTGCACTCCACGCCACACTCAATGCTACATCTCCTCGTCTGGACATGCATGTTACAGTACAATGACCTCGGCAAAGGCCATGGCGGTGCTGTAACATCATCCTGGTCCAGCAGCACCTCATCTCGTCGTCCTTTGCTCGGCAGCCGTAGTCCATAAACGGAACCTCAGCTCATATGAGTTGATGACCTCCACCACTCACGAATGCTCGGTATGTATACGAGTCCAGTATGCAGCCCCATGGCTGTCCATGGAGCTACATCTGCTGTGCATGAAATCAATGCACATTACCATTAATCCCTCGTCAAGCCCACTCATGTCAGCGAGCGCATCCACGCGCTGGCTCCCCGATGGTCAAAACTTGTCATCTAGCCTCGACATCGTGCCCCAGCCGCGGAGCTTTTTCATCCATCGCTGTCCGAATAATGCTCAATGGGACAAGTACAGGGTATTCAGCACGCCTTCGATGTCCTCGTCTTGCGTCATGCAATGCCTGTCCTGTCCTGTCTACTCTTCGTCAAGTGGCTGAGTACAGTCTACGCAAGCAGATGATCTACCATGGTGTCACAATGCCTGAAGTTGCGGACCTCGCTCCATGGATCGACACATCCATCCATCGGCTCAAGCCGAGTCTTGCCTCATCGCAGATCAAACTCACCTCATGCCCATCTACCTGTCCGTCTATTCCTGTCTGTCCAAGAAAGGGTTGATGGGCTGTGTAGCGTGAGATGGACTGACGGACGAGTGCTCCCCATAGGACATGGAGCGAAGTGATGTGTCTTGTATCCGTATATCGTCTGGAGTTGTTCTATCATGCAATCACGATACTCGATTGGTGTAATACGTTACTGTATCAGACTCTGTTCGGGATATTTGTCGTCGTCTACATGTGACATCTCTGGTGGTATGTTACTATCACCCGGGCCTTGAGCTGGAGAAAGACATTGGTGCTTCTTCCTTATACCACGCTACACTCCTCCTAGACAGGTAGGTGTAAGCATCTAGACAGCAATCGGCATGTGCATGCACGGCAGCCTTACATATCTGTAAGTCACCTCGAAATGAAGTTTCGCGATAGCATTCGACCCTCCACGTGAGGTGGATTACAAGCTACGCTCAGGCACATGTAGTACGAGCCCTCGGAAACAAAAGAATGATGAATTGATATTGCAACATCACAACACCTACATATTCTACCAGATCATCGTCCGTAGCGATCCACCGAGTCCTTGACACTAGACCTGATTATCGATCAGGATGTCCTATGGGTGGGCAGCAGTAGCAGCAGCAGCAGCAGCATTGGATCGGTATCGTTCAATCATGTTCCGCACATGTTCCGTCAGACATAACCGTAGAACTTCGTTAAATTCTAGTTCTTGAACAAGATTATGCTCCCGTTGCTGCTGTCTTTCCTCCTTTTGCCCCGTGTTTTCCCCCTGACGTCTTCATCAGGTTTTCTGCTTACCTATTCGTCTGCCGAGTTTGACCGTGCGTTTAGGGTGTATTCGTTCGCAAGTAGGCTGACTGCTGGGGAGGGAGGATATGCAAGGCAGTGACGCTGGCCGCGAGATGTGGATTCTATCATATCTTATCAGAAGCACCTCGGTCGAATGCCTTCGATCTCATCACTTTAATGGATGAGACCATAGATCAAAGGGTACGGGGCCCAGCATAATATACCCCAGTCGATCAGGGGAAGTGGCATCTTACATCTTCAACGCTCTCGTCTACATTCTAGACACAACAATCTGAGGTTCAGCAATTGAAAAGGACCACGTGAAAGCATGACATTGCATTAGAAGAAGCTACAAAACATGAGCTACTTTTCAAGATTGACCAGGCATGCTCGATCAATCTACATGATTGCCGCACCGCCCGCAACAGCCAGCAGCGCAACGACCGCCGAGCCAATGATCGAGACATCAACGGGTGCCAGCCGGGCTGGTGCTGCGCCAGTCGTCGAGCTCGGCGACGCACTTCCAGTGGCCGTGCCGGCCGTGGCGCTGTTGCTGTAGGTGGTCGAGACGGTGCCGGCATCCGAGGCGGCGGTCTCAGAGCTGCCTCCCGAGGCATCCTGGGAGCCAGAGCCCGCCAGACCGGGGCCGGTGCCAGCGCCGTCCTTCAAATAGGAGACGGCGCCAGAGGGCATGGCGGGGAGGTCGCTGCCGCTGAAGGGCGAGGTGTTCCAGTCGGCGCTTTGGTCAGGGCAGGTTTGCGTGACACTGCTGGTGGAGTAGCCGCCGCCGTTGGTTGGGTCAGAGACGCTGGCGAGCGCATTCTTGAGATCGGTGAACTGGTCGCCGACGGGCGTGACGGTGGACCCGCTGATGGTCATGACGCCGAACTTGTTACCTTCCTCAGAGTACTCGTAGACCAGACCTCCGGAGAAGACGGAGGTCATGTCGGTTTGGTACAGCGCCGCGGTCTCCTCGAATGTGCGGCCGTTGGTGATGCAGCCGTACTCCGACATGAACAGTGGCTGGGAGTAGTTGGAGTACTGCGCGACGAGATTCGACCAGCCCGATCCGGTGTAGGTGTTTGGGTAACACCACTCGTAGTTGTTGATGGCATAGAAATCGCCCTGCGTGGTCGCATCACCACATGCCATGTATTGTGCCATCAGGTATTGGTTCTGCGAGACATCGGCGGCACTGTATCCTACTGGGATATTACGGAGTCCTCGCTCGCCGATGTACTGCTTCATGTCGCGGGTGACGGCCTTGACGTAGGGAGCGGCAACCGTGGTGGATTCATCGTTGATGACTTCCTGATTGAAAGGTTAGCTGGCTGTGTCACAGTGCAGGATCAGGCAAGACGTACATTGCCGGAGAAGAACAGCAGGGTGTTGGAGTAGCCAGCGAATGCATCGATCGTAGCAAAGATGCTTTGCAAGTATGTGGGGTTGTAGGATGTTGCAGCTTGCGCAGCCGATCCACGGTTGATGGAGTAGCTTGGTGTGTTGACATCAAGCGCCAGATAGATGCCAGCCTCCGCCAGCGCATTCATGCACTGATCATGGTTCTTGCTGTTGTCCACCGTATAGACTCGGATCGTGTTCAAGCCAAGCTGCTGGAAGTAGGGAATGTCGCGGGAGCAGATGCTGTAATCCGCCAGCGGATCACTTGCATCAGATGAGCCACCAGGCTGGTAATCGATACCTCGAATGTAGAATCGATCGCTACCGGCAAAAAAGGCATTGCCCTGAATGGTGACGGTTGGCAGAGAGCCTGATGAGGTTGCCGAGCTGGTGGCACGAGCCTCGATCTTCGCAGGAGTGTCGGGGGAGAGGGCATTGGCGCCCAGGACCAAGGCGGCCAGCAGGATTGAGTTCTGCATGGTCGTGTGCTTGGTGCTCGAATGGGTATTATAGGTCAATGATTAAATCGTGAGTGTCGGATTCAACAGCAGACGAGAGATCAACGAAGGAAGCAGACAACGAATGTGGTGTTTGTAGAGAAGCGCAATGAAGAAACAATCAACAACCAACCTGACTGATGAAGAGGAGGCAAATGTGTTGACAGCATTATTGACTTGAGCAGAAAATGGCCAGCACGTGAATGGTGAGTGCATGGGTGACGCGTCCAGAGACTGCACCCGCACCGCATGTGGTCGAGGTTCGGCTGAACCCTGCCGATGTTTGATTGCTGCAATATTTCCACCAGCTACAGCTTGGATGTCCGAGATGCAGGTGGTGGCGACATCTCATTTGTTTTTTCTTTCCAAGCACGATTCGAACGTGCGAATGTCGACGCCCGCAAGCTGGCCGAAGTTTGAAGAATTGAAGAGATTGGGAGCAAAGTGGACCGACTTTTCGTCCTACCTGCACAATGTTGCCACAGCCATTGGCTTGAGAATGTCTGTCACATTTGGTGCCGTAACCAGGGACTGGCCCCTTGGTGGCGCATCCTGTACACCAACCCGTGTGGAATAGTCGCGAGTAACATGTGTACATCCACGACTGAGGCGGGACAGTCGGCGCGTCTTTTTGTCTCTGCTGGCGAGGAGGCGACTACACTACCAGAATTCCGTACCAGGGGGAGCGACATAAAAATACACAGATATCGTAGGATTCACTTGTGATTGGCCTAAGAGTGCAGGATGTTGAGAGGCGGCGGCGTAATTGTCAAAAGTCGAAGCACAAGATATCGTGTTCCCGAAGGTATGTATGCCACTGTATCTCTCGGTTTCTGACACTTTACTTTAACTTCTCTGAAAACACGTGAGACTTTTATCATGACTTGGACGTTGATGGTGAGTAGCACAAGAGCAGCACGAATTGACTTGGCCTCGCACGTCTACTCTCGTCGTTTGCATTTCAATTCGAGCTTGCGCTGAATGATCATTCAGGCGCTCAATGAGACTTCTAAACATGCTCCAATATAGAGACGGCGGTCAACATGCTCTAGCAGTGCCCATCCATCATCTTTGATCGCATTGAACGACGTTCGAGCAAGTGTTTCTATACTCCACTCACAGTTGCGAAAACCTCACTTTCAGAAATTGAACTGGCCTGATCACATCTTTGTTAGCAAGTATTTCGATGTGAAGATTACCACAGCACGTACCATGCGACATCCACTCCGAGCTTCGCAGCAACGCGAAGAACCCATTCTGGTTCCCGCATAAACTGCCTCGCAACAAGCACTAGATCTGCCATGGGCTCCTTGGACCCTGCTTGGGGCTCGGTCACCTTCACAGCAGCCCTTGCTTCGTCCCCAAGACTAGCCTCAGCGCCGTCCACAATGTTTGCCGCTTGCTCAGCTTCGACGATCAAGCCCACGGCTCCGATGAGCATTTGCTTGCCTGCTATGCGCAGTTCCCGACGAATCTCGGCACCCATCTTGGTCTGGTAGTCCTTCGCGTCGAAGACATCGATTCGCTGCTTCGGATGAGTACCGCCTGAGGAGACATCGAGAAGGTCGATACCAAGATCCGACACGATCTTCGCTAGCCGAATGGTGGAGTTTAGGTCCCAACTGCCCAACTCCTTACCGATGTCTGTCTCTTCCAGCCATTCCGAACCACTGACTCGCAAGAACAGCGGCATGCCCGTGGGGACAGCCCCTCGTATGGCCTCGATGATCTCAATGAGCAGTCTGATCCGGTTCTCGAAGGAGCCGCCATACTGATCGGTTCTGCGATTCGAAATCGGACTCAAGAATTGATGGATGAGGTACCCATGAGCAGCATGGAGCTCGAGCACTTGCACACCCGCTTTCACCGCACGCAAAGCAGCAAATCGCCAGTCTTCCACCATCTGTTTGATCTCCTGCACCGTCAGCTCACGAGGTGGCCAGTAGCCGCCAGTCGGGTCGTCTACGGCCTTACCGTCCCATGTGAGCTCGGGTCCACCAGAAGGGCCAACATTATCTTTCGGCCATCCTCCCACATCTTCATCAGCACGGGCAGTTCTCAATCCCTGCCGTGCAGCAACCCATGGCGCGACAACACTACTTTTCCGCCCGGCATGATGGAGCTGAAGCGCACAGACAGAACCCTGACTGCGAATCACATCCGCGACGGCTTTCATGGCCGGAATCTGCGCATCGTCCCAGATCCCCACGCAGTTGGGCGAGATTCGTCCATTGGGCTGCACGGCCGCGGCTTCGATGAACACCAAGCTGGCACCTTTCAGGGCGTAGTGTCCCAAGGTGAGGATATGGTACGGTGTCATGGCACCTTTCGATGGTCCCGTCGAGGCGCAGCTGTATTGACACATAGGCGCCACCACGATACGGTTCCGCAGCGTGACATCTCGAATCTGCAATGGCTTGAAGAGCGTGGGCACGTTCGCTTCTGGGTCCACAGCTGCACCCGGCGAGACTGTGTGTTGTGGCGTGAAGAACGAGAGGTTCGGGACTGGCGTGTTGTATGTGATCAAGGACTCCATGGTGTCTATTGTGCTTGGTTTACCCAAGTTGTAGTACGTCTATTGATAGTCTAAAAGTGCGAAGGCATGAACGACGGTAGACTAACAATGCAATGCAAATTAACCAAACACTAAAGCAAGTGTTTCTGCAAAGGGAAGTAAGGCAAAGACATATATGTTTAGAGTCGATCAAGAAAATCAATAAGACTACAAAACGAAACGACACATGTATACCTTTTATAGGAGCAACGCAGCTGATTGATCATCAAGCATTGGGGCATTGAACCACCACCACCAAAATGATCGGCGACTTCAGCTGCGGATTTCTAAGCGACTCGCTATCGCATCCTCCGTTGCGCAATTTTTGGTTTTCCACCTCACCATCGCCATGTCACATTTGTCGGATCAATGTTGCCGTGAACAGAGGGGCGTTTTTCTTGTCTGTTTGATGAGGTGAATATCATAGGATGTGGAGTCATTGTTCAGATTTATTGTGCGCTGCCTGTCTCTCAGCGAAGTGGTTTCTTGGAGGCTTACTTCGAGTTTTGTGACACCCAGAGTCTACCATCAACTGTTGTTTTCGGTTGGAGTGGAGACACGTAGATCGATCAAAAGAACGAGGAGATGCAGGACGGTAATTGTCAGCTTCAGCCGCAATACGGGCATTACATTGTAGGTCATCAGCAGTCGATCTATGAATGAGGCACACCTGACTACCACTCTCGATATCCCCCATCCTTTCCCACGAACCCTTGCACCGGCCAACTCGTGGCCGTCCTCGCAACCTCTCTGACCAACTCTTCGTTGATCTCGATCCCCAGCCCCGGACCCGTCAGGTTCTCGACGAACCCGTCCCTAACCGCGAAGACCTCTGGATTCCGTGTGTAGCTATGGATATCGTAGTCGCCCGCGGCAACGTTGTAATGGATCCCCAGACTCATCTCCTGGATCGTGTGGTTGGGCGTCGATGTGCCGATCTGCAGACATGCGGCGAGCGCGATGGGTCCCAATGGGCAGTGTGGCGCCACGGCGACATCGTACGCTTCTGCCATGGATGCGATGCGCTTGAGCTCGGAGATGCCGCCGCAATGCGCGACATCAGGCTGGATGATGTCGACGCTGCGATCCTCAAAGAAGCGCTTGAAGTCCCATCGTGAATATAGCCGTTCGCCCAATGCGATCGGACAGGTTGTCAACTCCGACAGCTGTTTGATGCCCTCTGGGTGCTCGGAGAGCAAGGGCTCCTCGATGAATAGCGGGCCATGTGGCTCCAACATCTTCGCCAGCTGCTTCGCCATCGGCTTATGCAAGCGTCCATGGAAATCGATCGCGGCATCCATGCCCAGCGCCTTGACGGTTTTGAGCCTTTCGACACTACTCAAGAGCACCTCCGGCGAATCCAGCCAGCCCACATCCTCTGTGGCATTCATCTTGACCGCGCGAAAGCCCTGCTCCCGTCGCCCCTTGGCCGCACTCTCTACCGCGCCGGGACGATCCCCGCCGATCCACGCATACACTGCCACGCGATCCCGCACTTTGCCGCCCAGCAGCTGCCACACCGGCACGCCGAGCTTGCGCGCCTTCAGGTCCCACAGCGCGATGTCCAGCCCGCTGAGCGCGCTCATGAACACCGGTCCGCCGCGGTAGAACGACTGCCGCCACGCCAGCTGCCATAGCGCCTCGATGTCGTCAGCTTCAAGCCCTAGGAAGCGCGTGCGGAAGCCATCCAGGGCGCCCTCGACAGCTTCCGAGTGGCCCTCGAGCGTGGCTTCGCCCCAGCCCGTGTTGGCTGCTGTGTCGGTGATTTTCACGAAGAGCCACTATGAGAAATGTGAGACTCGTGAAGATGGGTGGAAAAGGGGTTAGGAGATCAAAGGGGAGAGAGAGTGCGGCGTACCCTGGGCATGACGCGGAAATACTCGATGCTTGCAATGGGTGCCATGATGGGGAAGAAAAGTGACAGACTTCAGACGATGAATTTGATCTAATGGTATGTGAACTGTAATGGAAATATTTCACTTGCCTGTTGAATGGTGGATAAGCTGTTGCATTATCATTAATGCCAATGTGCCGGGAAGTGGACTCCAAAGCTCCAGTGCTTGGTGTGCGGTCATGGAAGTTCGAGGCAAATGGTGCCTTGGTCTGTGCTCAACATCATTACCCACATTGGCTTGAGCTCTATCGACATTCTTCTTCTCGCAACGGCTGTATCTTCGCTTACAACCTTGACTTATAGTCACTTTGAACTCGTGGTGAAGGCTGAGCATATACCCATCTGGTCAACGATCGTCCACGGCTGGTTTATCGTGAGTCATCTCGAAACACGCCTGTTAACGGGCCAAGTATCGTCAAGCAAGACTTCCGTCCTTTCGCACCGTCATCCATAAAGCATTCATGCCTATCTTACGCCCAAACCTCCCCATATCACCTTCCTTGCCTCCATCTCCCCACCCCTCGACTCCTCTTGATCGTCATGTCTGTCCGCGCCCCCTCCAAACTCCGCCTCATCTGCATCTCCGACACGCACAACTTCGCCCCGGGTGAGGGCTACACGCTCCCACCAGGCGACGTGCTGATCCACGCCGGCGACCTGACGAATCAGGGCAGCTATGATGAACTCTCGCGAGCGGTGCGGTGGCTGGAGAGCGTAGAGGGTTATGGGGCGAAGATCGTGGTTGCTGGTAAGGAGCTCTTTCTGTTTGTCGCTTTGCGATTGCTTAGGTTGAGGACTATGGTGGATGAAAGGGAAAAGGGGATTTTGAGCCTGGATTTGTTCGTGCGTGAGATGGTACGAGAGACAGTTTGGATAGCGAAGTAATGTCTTTGAATCACAGGAAATCACGATCTATCGCTTGATGAGATGTACAACACGAGCAAGTACGCTGAGGGCTGGACGGTCCAGTCCGATCGGGTAGAAGATTGTCGACAGCTGCTAGCCAGCGCCGGGATCACGTATCTACAACACACGGCGGCGCGGGTGGAAGAGGTAGGGAAAGGGGTGGAGTTGCGCGTGTTTGGCTCGCCATTCTCGCCGGATCGTGGAGGGAAGAATTGGGCGTTTCAGTATGCGGCCGAGGAGGCCGAGGACATTTGGCGAGCAGTGCCGGACGATGTCGATGTGTTAATTACGCATACGCCTGCAGCTGGACTGAGGGATGCCAGCGAGCATTGGAAGGAGGGCGGGTGTACGGCGCTGCGAGATGTGCTCCGACGCGTGAAGCCGGCGTTGCATGTGTGCGGGCACTGCCATCAGGGGAGAGGCGTGAAAATTGTGAGATGGGGAGTTGATGGTGAAGACGATGTGCTGGAAGCATGGGAGGATCCGGGGGTGGGCAACAAGAAACAGTCGCTGGCAGACCTGACAGGGCGACGAGGTGGCCACGCTCTGGTGAGAGGTGAAGAGACCGCTATCATCAATGCAAGCATCATGGCGAATAGCTGGGGCAAGGGCGGGAAAGTGTTCAACAAACCTATTGTCGTGGACATTGATGTTACTGACGTCGCTAGCTCACGTCCACCCGTAGAATTGTCTTGAAGTGCGTCAGTAGCATTTAGATCTCAGACGAAAGTCGATCGATCTCTCGAAGCGATGGCAGCACAACGCAGAGATTGGAGAAAGCTTCGCAGCCGTCATCAACGGACACCGACATGCTTACCGCGGCCGAAGAACATGAGCAGATCTTGCATGGACAAAGCAGATGCAACGTGCCTGCCATACAGCACCATGCTACCTACGGCGCAAATTTGATATGTCAGGCTGAACCTACTAGGCGAGGGAAATGTAGCCGGGATAGGTGGTCGGTCAGGCTGCCGATATCGCGAAACAGCATAAAAAGAAAGTTATTCCTACTCATCATGTCCTCATGTCCACAGCCTGCAGAGTGCTGACCCTGCTCTACCCTTAGGCATCAACGGTGGCTTACTGACCCTCGCTATACTGTAGAGAAGCGCCGTGACGAGATGGTCGTCGAATCACATTCCTCAGATCAGAGTCTGGGGTTCGTGGCACCACAAGGGAGAGGTCTCCACGCGTGAGGGCGTCCAACCCTCGACGAGTGGGGACATGTAACATGCAGCGTCGGCAGCAGCTGCACGAGCGTGCTGCGGAAGCGAACCCACTGGATCAGCACGACACGTTGTTCGCAGACATGTAGGTAGAACGACGGGCAGGATCGGCTGCAGCTGGTACCTGAGCATGGTCAGGACGCAGGGATGTCGGTCCTGGGCGTGCTGTATCTCGCTATGATCGGCTCGGCTGGGTGTGTGCTGGTGCCACGTACATCCAGTACGGAGCCTGGTGGTGTGCTGGGGTCTGAAGATTTTCATCCACACCTCAGGTTGGGCGTGGCATATGCGACATGATGTCTTGTGAGCATATTACTGAATGACGAGCAGTCTTTCGTAGACCGACTGCGGAGTTACTACGGTGTAGACTAGGGAGATGATCATGATCAGCTGCCAGCGAACGACCTAAGGTGTTTGCAACCGGCCTTGATCGATGATAGCGTGATGATCTGTACATGGTAGGTTGTTGTTGTTGAAACATAGACACAAGTAGCGAGAAATAGCAGGGATGAGCAGAGCGTTTCGAGCACGCTTACTGACCCTACCCCGCTCCCAATCCCATATATCGCTGCACCGTAGAGAGATACATCCCATCCCAACACCAACAGCTGCCAATAGTGTGTCCTTTGACCAGTATATGAGGCGACCAGTCGGGGACAGGCGGCATAGGGTCGCCAATCGTTGTACAGAGAACGCTGGATGTACTGTCGCCGTGGAGCGCTACAGCTGGCCAGGTTGGCCGGAGACTCATTGGCTGTGGACGCGCCCGGGGGATAATCGGCGCAGTACAGTAGCGGGTTAGGGTGCATGGAAGATGGCCGTGGGATGGGCGGTGATGAGGTGAGCGACGGCGGTGGAAACGACGCGCGGTAATCACTCTAGGCAATGCTTGCGGGCCATTGTTTGTTGTCCTTGTAAACTATCCGAAGTGAGACGTTCACTCGTCTCGTCTTATGCGTTGCTAGACGGATCCCTTCGACCCGATTCACCCCGTCCGTGAGCGTTGTTCGAATGGGCCGAGAATGAGGCAGCGAGTCATGTCGGAACCCGTAAGCCCCTGCCAATCGTGCCTATGTTTGGGAGCGAGAGTCAGGTCGGTGATGTGTCTGCGACGGGCTGCTGCAGACTACTGCAACGACATCGACGTGGAAAGGTAGATTGGCGGCTTAGCGTAGCCACTCTTCCCACGACCACATCTCGATCCTCTTACCATTCTCGTCCCTGCACCCCGCGGGCGCCCTGGAACCTCGACGATGTGACCAGAGGCGTGTGGAGCTCTCTCGCGGCGTCTATGCACGCCAGCCTGGCACAATTCACATTACTGTACACTTCCAGGTCACTTGGCCTTACCGTACATCCACGATTACCATTCACGGGCCCGGCCATGTACATCCTCGACCTCCTGCCTGTACCGTAAGTGAGCTGCGCAACGCCAAGATCCTCTTCGGCGCTGCTAATCTTCTTCTGCATCTCGACATTGATCGTCCTCGTCATCTTTCTTTCCTCCTCCAGGCTCCCTTCAATCCAATCTTCTTGAGAGCCCTCTCTACCAGCTTTCGCCCCATTGTCTTATTGTCACGTATCGCTGCTGTAAATTGCAGCATATAGCAATTCCTTGGTCCAGACATTGGCACGTCCAGTTCCAGAACGGCCTCCACCTTCCGGCAGTGCCACCAGACGACCGACCCAGTCCGACTGCATCGCCTCATCCGTATTTACATTTTTTAATCAAATCGGTTTCCTCACCACAAGTCTACAAAACAAAACGAAACAAACCCAACGATCATTCTTCTTCGACATTCTCTCTCGCCACCGATTGCCCGATTGCCTCAGGTACTCGGCGTATCGGCTTCTGCGGATCTCCCTCCATCTGACCTCATCTGGCTTGGCGGCTCGTCCCGCTGACATAGCCATCCTTCAACTCGACTTCCCTTCTGCGGTGAAAGCCTTTACTTCATTCTCCAAGTCGCTGCCACTTGGCGCACCTTACATTCCCCGTCCCTGTCGTTGTCCGGAGTTCTGTCAGGCCGTGGTGATCATTGTGGCTCAGTCGCAGTGAGTGTCGCCACTCGACCTTATACACCGCTCGGGATCACAGTACCGGCTTGCGCTCCTTTCTACACTGTACCTTTACACACCGCTATATTATAATCAACCGCACCCTGGACTTTACACTGGAGACGAAATAATACCACCTCACTTCGATACTAGACCTCCGGGCAATATCTCCATTCCGACTCACTCTTTTGGTCGACCACTCAAGTCATGGACTCACCTCTTCCACCCGATCCTTACCTGGCACTTGGGGTGGCAAAAGACGCAGGCGCCAGCGCCATCAAAACACAATACCGGAAACTCGTCCTCAAATTTCACCCTGACAAGGTCAAGGATGAAACGCAGAAGAAGGCCGCAGCGGATGAGTTCCACAAGATCCAAACGGCATACGAGATCATCGGTGATGAAGACAAGCGCCAGCGGTATGATGCTCAAGTCAAGTTGTCCGATCTGCGCAAGGACGTCATGGGAAGGAGTGGATCAGAGAGAGGGAATACAGGCTACAACCCGTCAAGAGAGTCGAAAAGCTCGGCGGAATATCATGCACGGGGCTCAGAACGTGTCTCTCCCATGTACGAGGAGCGCAGACCTGCCTATGCAGCACCAGACTATTTCGACCAGGCACCCAGACCGACTGCCCGCAAAGACAAAGATGATCCATATGAGCGTTCTGCAAGATATCAATCATCACGGGAGGAGAAGCCTAAGGCAGCAAAGACAAGCAAAGATACAGAACGGTCTTCTCGGAGGGAGAAGAGCAAGAGAACCGACAAAGACATCAAGCGTGAACGGGATCGCAAGCCCGCTCCTGCGAGAGTAGAAATCGTCTCTGATGCCAGCAGTTCCGAAGATGAGTACGAGAGAGCAGCCAGGCGGCGCGAGCCTGGCGCGAGAGAACGGCTAGAAGAGGAGCAGAAGCGGGTCAAGGAGCAGTTCTGGGCTCAAGCTGCAAGGCAAAAGGAAGAAGCAGATCGAGGCCACTACTCTGATGAGAGGACGAAGAAGATGTTCTCGCAGCATGCACAGGCTTTCGACGCGATCCGAAGTGGAAGTAAGCGTCAAGAGCAAGTGAGACGACCATCGCCGCCACGAACTACTTCCTCCAAGGATAACTGGAAGACTGCATTCGCCAAGGTCAGACTAAATGCTGATCGGCCAGATCTCTCTCGTCGTGAATCAACCAGGTCCAGACAATCACCTCGCGATGCGGAGATACGCCGGCCCTCGACACGCGATTATGACCGCAGAACCAGTGACGAGTACTCCGATGAGCCACGAGATCCGCGCAAGCCTGGATTGAGCACTGCGAAATCATCTCCTGTGGATATTCGGATACCGATCGAGATTCGTTCACCAATGGAAAAGCCGCGTTCCCAGTCTGTCCAGATGGAAAAGGATGATCTACCACAACCAACAATGAGACGCGCTGAGACCATGCCTATGCCGTCAAGTTCAGATCGTGAGCGAGAGCGGGAAAGGGATTCTCGAAAGACCAAAGATGCACATGTGCCTCAGCGTAGTTCAGGACTGCGTCAGACCGAATTCCCCGAGGGCATGCCTACTCCTTCAGCAAGCCCAGAGTATGCTGCCGCAGCGCAGGACACCGGTACTTACTATCGCTACCAGACACAATATGCAGACGACAACGAGTATTGCACGCCAGATGGTTTCAAGACCAGCGAGGTTCGTCCACAGGGTAAGTCCAAGAGAGTGGCGCGCAGTGTATCACCCCCGCGTGAACGCGAGCGAGAAGTGCGCGAGACACGACCAGACTCGCGCGAGATCAGGGAGGCCAGGGAGGCGCGCGATTCTGCTCGTGAAAAGGCTCGAGCAGCATCCGCCAGATACGCACAGCCATCAGCTCAGGCCCCTGTCATGCCGCCACGCACAACAAGCACGACGTACGTCTACAACGAGGGCCGTAACGTCGATGCTTACACACGTCCTGCACCTGTTCGTGACAACAGCGCCCGGGGTGACTATCTCTACGGTGAGATGCGCAGCGACCGTGATCTGCCTCCGACGCGGTCGCCCAAGGTATCTAGCAAATACTCCCCGCCGCTTGATGCAGACTACCGACCGTCGACGGCTACGTATCGGACACGTCTCCCCGAGGACACGAAGTCGAAACCGACCTACGCGTATTCCCGACGGCCACCGAGCGAAGTCCGACCCACGTACACCAGCAGGGCCAACAGCAACGCATATCCCATCCCGACTCGGTAACCACGTTGCCATGTCACGATGGGACGAAGAAACTGATATATATTTTCCGGACGGCCTTGCTGATCATTTTGCATATACGGCGTTGGTAGTGACAGGAACGAGCACGAGGTGGAGAGGTTTCTCCCTTCTATTTGCCCTCTTACTTCATTGGGAGAATGTAGATGTGCAACGACGCATAACGACTTTTGGCTGGATGCATGGCGACCGTGCGATGCATGTGTTTGCACGGAGCTGTAGATTCTTTGTACATTGTACTGGAAACTGGCGCATTGCGCTGGCATTCTTCACGCTTTTTTGTCCGTTCGCTTAGTGTGTGATATTGAGTGTTGTATTCTATGATAGTCGAGAACCGCTTGACGTGATGGGACACTCCTGTGTTCCTTTGATTTGCTAGTCTGTGTGCATGTTTCATGTACTGGTGGGTGTAGTCCTATTACCAATTTAGAGAATCGTATAAGTCCATTCAAGGTAGGGTGACGGTCTATAGTCCATACAACATCTATAGAGTTCTGCTCCGACACCAAAAACTCGATTAACCGTTTGACAACCCACTTGCTTAATGCTTCATCAATGCCGTGACTTCAGAAAATACTTTCGTCGGTCGCTAACACAACAGGACTTCTTTCGCTGTGTTGCGGATTAGACGCTCAGCTGAATGATCGTCTTTCTCGGCTGTACGGCTCTTTCAGCTTGACCTGCATGCGGCTTCTTGTAGTATGACTTCATGTATGGTCACGTAGCTCTGCTTACTGGCGAAGTGGAGGGATTTGCACCACGTAGCCAGATACGGCGCTTTCCTTTCAAGACATTCGAATTCTAGCTGCAAGCTGTTCGATACCTCAATCAAACGGGATCCCATCAAGTACCTTGAAACGTAAGCTGGATATGCTACCTCTTGTAAACAGACAGCTATCTGACAATGCCCAGCATACATCAACCGCAAGACCACATCATGGCCTCCGAGCCAGCCTCCAAAAAGCAACGCACTCAGCCCCAATATGAGCTGCTCTACCACCCCGGCATCCCCGGCCGTGGCGAGTTCATCCGGCTGGCCTTCGAAGCGGCCGGCGTCGCCTACACCGATGTGGCCAACGAGCAGCCCGACGGCTACGACACCGTCAAGGCCATCTGCATGAACGACGAGCTGTCCAGCGGCGCCGGCAACCCGCCCATCTTCTCGCCGCCGGCGCTCCGCGTCACCGCCGCCGGCCGCGACGGCCAGCAACCGCTGCTCATCCACCAGACGCCATCCATTTTGGCCTACCTAGGCGAGAAACTGGACCTGGTGCCTGCGGACGAAGCCGGACGATGCTACGTGCAGCAGCTCGCGCTGACGGCGCTGGACCTCAACAACGAAGTCCACGACACGCACCACCCGATCGCGGTGATGGAGTACTACGAGGACCAGAAGGACGAGGCGCACGCGAAGGCCGCGGACGTGCGGGCCAACCGGCTGCCGAAGTACTTCTCCTACTTCCAGCGGACGCTGGCGTTTAACCAGCAGTCGCATGGGGGCGAGGGAAAGTTCCTCGTTGGGAGCAAGTTGACGTATGCGGACACGACGCTGTGGCAGGTCTTGGATGGGCTGTTCTTTGCGTTTCCGCGCGAGATGGAGGCGAGGAAGAAGGAGTTTGCGCCGTTGTTGGAGGGGTTTTATGAGAGTGTCAAGGAACAGGAGGGCATCAAGGCGTATTTGGGGAGTGAAAGGAGGTTGAAGTATAGTATGGGCGTGTTCAGGCATTATCCTGAGTTGGATCGGCAGTGATGTGAGCTGGGCGTGGAAGCAGAGAAGTCTTGTTCGTCATATCTAGCAATGCCTAATCTGCATGCCTTCAAGCTCAGGGTTTCTGTTGTCAAGCTGCACATCACACTGACTTTGATTGAAGCTCCGGGTTCTCGACAGGTTGCGACAGCTGCAGAACAATTGCACACGGAAACAAACATAGGCACCACGGCAACCTCGCTCGTGTGGTTATCGACATCATCGTCATCTTGTCGTCGGAACGAGACACGAACGATGTCTTCACGGCAGACCATGACAGTATCATATCCTTCTGTTCTGACCCCAGCCGTCGCGCAACGAAGTACTTCGACGTGCTTGACTCGAGACTCCAGTCTGTGGCTGTATGCGAACGGGTGGACGTTCGGGTAGGGACCCCTGCTAGTTCCCGACGATATTTACGGCTCATCTGCTTCTGTACATAGATCTCGACTGGATACTAGACGACGGGTCGACCCAAACCATTCACCATCGTGTCGGGCCTGTGTATCTTATCCTTCTGCGGCGCAGCTGTCGCTGCCCCCTCGTCCAACGGTGCGATGAAACGGAGGAGATGGTGCGATAGGTCAGCCAGACCGTTTTACTGTAGCTATATGATGGCGGACCTCCTCCTTCGTCATGACTTTTGCCTGTCCTCCACTCGTTGTTCGTGATACTACCAGCTTCGTAGGAACCTTTGGCTCTCCGAACTCACGTGCTGCCGCGGCAATGGAACACGCCAGAGACCACGCGAGCGAGGCTCCGGAGTTTAATCGAGACAGTGTCCCAGCGCTCGAGGTAGCGCGCCCGCACCAGCAGAAGTCCTTCATGTCGCAGGATGACTCCCATCGATACTTCCCTCAGCAGACAGAGATATACGAGGAGGAAAAAGTGACTCGCAGACGCTCTCGGATTGCCGGGCTGCCAGTCTGGGCTTTCTGGCTGCTGATTGGAGTCATTGCTCTGGTTGTTGTTGGCGCTTCTGTCGGTGGAGCGATTGGTGGAGCGGCAGCCAAAAGCAACAAAGATGCCTCGCGGTGTGTTGAGATGAACTCTGGTACCTACCTGCTCCTTTAACAACCAAGCTAATAGAATTGCCAAGCAGGACATCTTCCGTATCGACGCCTTCTTCCACAACGAGCTCGTATACAGGCGTCGCTCCTCTACCCACCGTCGCTGCAGGTATATCTGATTGTCCAACAGCAAACAATTCAACTTACCGGCCCCCTGGTACTACTGGCGAAGATGGAGGTACCGGCGGGTTCAACTTCATCAAATGGTGTGGCCAGAATGTCAACAACATCAGCATCGCGGACGCGTACGTGCCGACTTTCGATCATTGCATCGCCATGTGCAATGACTGGAACATCAATAACTACTACGTCACCAGTACGCTCTCATGTCTTGCTGCAGTGTTCCAAAGCGGCTATGTCTCAGGTTCAAGCTCTAACGACTATTCGTACGCCAACTGTTGGATCTATGATAGCAAGAGCATACTTCCAGATACTGGAAAGGATACAGCGCTGATCGTTGTAGCGTCTTGAAGCTCAAGGGGAAGAGAGCGCTTTTGCTTGAACATACGCATTGCTGGTCCTTCTGCTAGCAGTCAAAGTCGCATATAGTGCATATGTTCTGGACTCAATCAGTCGGTATGTCCTTTCATGTAGATTGCCCGCAGAATTCTTGGCAGTCAGCAGTACTGCACCAAGATGTCTGTTGGAAGATGTGGTTGATATGCAGCACTCTCCGTAAAAGTCTTAGAGTCTAAGTTTCCTGCTGTACAGGCTCTGATGAGCAGATCTGCAATACTATTCAGGATATGAACGTTAACATGATTCCAAGCGTATCTGTTGTCTTGTGAGATCAAGAAAGATACCCTTGACTGCACATGAGAGCGAGATTAGTTATACTAGATGTAGTGTTGATGCTGCTACAGTATATAGCAATTGTTAGTCCCGTCTGCATGTTGCAACTCAGATCGATGCCGTCATGACTAGCACGGTCCTGATTGCGGCCCTTGCATTGGCGTTGCGATCAATTCTGGCCAATGGCAAATCGCATGTCTACACTATCGCATGTACCTCTTTCGAATAGAGATCCCTGGTTTGCGACACAAAACTCCCTTCGAGAATATGGTATAAACACTCTTGTAGATCCAAAAGTCCAATGCCGAACACAAGAGTGTTGTATTGGTTCCGGTGCCTTATCCCCCTAGCTCCAATTCACATGAATATCTTGTCACTGACAAACATTACAGAACCGATCTACGGCTCCACGACAATCCAGCGTTGATTGCTGCACTGGACTTAAAACCAGATGCGTTCTTCCCAATCTGGTGCTGGGATAGTCACTACGTCTACCATGCACGAGTTGGAACCAATCGCTGGCAATTTCTGTTGGACTGCCAAGAGGACGTCTCTCAGTCGTTGACGAAGCTCAACAACAAGCAGAGATTATGGGTTCTGCGTGAGCCTGCCGTCACGTTACTTCCGAAGTTGTTTAAGGCGTGGCAGATCTCGCATCTCGTGTTCGAAAAAGACACCGATACGTATGGTCGGGAACGTGACGTTGAGGTTCAACGGTTAGCGAAGGAGGCAGGCGTGGAGGTCATTACGCGGAGTGGACGCACATTATGGGATTCAGATGAGATCGTCAAACGTAATGGTGGAAAGCCAACGATGAGTATCACGCAATTGCAGCATGCTGGTGAGAAGATTGGCGAGATTGAGAGGCCATTGGATGCGCCAACGTCAATTCCAGATCCGGGCGAGACAGAATTGGATGGCGTGAAGCAAACGAAACCCAAAACCAAGCCAGACATCAATGCGAAGTATCGAGATGATGAGGAAGCATCCTTCGACTCCGGAATTGCTGGGCCGAATGGCGATTTCGCAGTCCCAACGCTGGAAGAGTTGGGCATGAAAGCTGCCACAACCCAACACCGAGGTGGCGAAAGTATTATACTGAAGATCCTCGACAAGATACTTGCCGACGAGGATTATACCGGCACCTTTGAGAAACCCAAAACATCACCGGCAGCTTTCGAACCCCAATCGACTTTTCTCACGTCACCTTATCTACATTTCGGCGCCTTAAGTTGCCGTTACTTCTACCATCGTGTGGAGGAGATCGTTCGACGAAGAGAAAAAGACAAGAAGGCTGTATCTCACCCACCGACAAGCTTGACGGGCCAATTGCTGTTTCGGGACATGTACTTTGCTGCTCAGGCAGCATTGGGGTGGAGTTTCGGGCAGACCTACAATAATTCTCACTGCCGTTTTATCCCCTGGCATTTGCCTAGCAAAGTCAATACAGACAACAAGCTGATCACGGGGGAGTATGAGGTCGACGATCCGGAGAAGGAGTCTTGGTTCCAGCGCTGGTCGTATGGCAAGACAGGCTTCCCTTGGATCGACGCATTGATGCGGCAGCTCCGCCAGGAAGGCTGGATCCACCACCTTGGCCGGCATTCAGTTGCCTGCTTTCTGACGCGAGGTGGCTGCTATATCAGCTGGGAGCGTGGTGCTGAGGTCTTTGAAGAGCTCCTCATCGATCACGAAGCCGCGTGCAACATTGGTAACTGGCAATGGTTGTCCTGCACCGCCTTCTTCGCGCAATTCTATCGTTGCTATTCGCCCGTTGCGTTTGGCAAAAAGTGGGATGACAACGGCGACTTCATCCGCAAGTATGTCCCGGAGTTGAAGGATCTGCCAAAGAAGTACATTTACGAGCCACACAAAGCACCAATCGTGGACCAGAAGAAAGCAGGCGTGCTGATCAAGGGTGATGGATCAGAAGAGAAAGCAGATGGCTTTACGCTCTATCCCAAGCCAATCTTCGACTTCAGCGAGCGTCGCGAGATCTGTATCCAGGGCATGAAGAGTGCGTATCATATAGGCCTCTATGGGAACAATCCCAAGGTCATGGATGGCTCTTGGAAGGAGCTGTTTGAAGACATTGCGGAAGGTCCGACGAAAGGTCAACAGGGTGGACCAGGCGGACTCGACTCCTGGGAAGACGCTGATGGCACCGAGGAGATCCATCACACCGGCAATGGTGATGCCGCGCCGCCCACACCGAAGAAAGGTAGTGCCACGCCAAAGAAGGGTGATGCTGCGCCTAAGATCGGGCATAAGCGAGAGCGAAGCTCACAAGGTACACTAGACGGGCATTTTGGAAAGAAAGCGGCGAAGAAGGGATAGATATGGTGATGTTGCTGCTATAGACATTAATCACGCGGAAAGTGCTAGCAGCAACTTTCCAACCTCGCATATTCTGGCACGAGGCACGCTATAATGGTCACCAACACCCGAAAGGAGGACCGTAAAGAAGCATCATTTCCATAAACCAACGCTGGGTAGCCCCACTACCAATAGGCCTTCCTTCTGGAAAACTATATTGAAGCCTTTTGTGCACCTCAGCCCCTTGACGAATGATCTCGCTTGGATGAGCAGCACCACGTGTATATCGGAACTTAGGCTTCTCAGGCGCCTGGTAATGAACATGACGGTTATGCCCATCGTGACACTCCACAAGGTCATCTAGGTGAAAATAGTCGAGGCTGCTGTTCGAGCGCGTAAGGGCGTCAAGGACTGGTCTGTATATGCCATCGTGTAAATGAAGGTTCTGCAGCGTAAGATTCCGAATGGGATGTTTATCGAGGAAGCCTAGGAGGGCATCCTTGGTCACATGGATGCCGCGGAGTGTACACTTGCTGAGCCGCTTTGACGGAATAGACTGATAGCAGACGTCAAAGAATCTTTGTTCTTGCTGATCCATGTCTGTTTGCGTGTCCTGTCTTCGGAGGTTATACCAATGTAGCTCAAGATCTTCAACACTGGGCATCATCTGAAAGAGATCAGACAATGCAGAAACATTCCGGCTTCCTGCGGCTGATTTTTTGGCGGTGCACTCATCGTCACCATTAGGTGCAAAGGTGTGAGACAGGCTTAATGACAGCTGCTTGACTTTGCTGAAGCACTTTTGCAAGGATCGATCTTCTGTCAAGAGACATACATGGTCGAGAGGCAAAGTACAGCGTTCAAAAGCGGTGTTAGGTGTGGAAAAGAGGTCTAGTCTTTCGATGTGGAGTCCACTCTGTACTAGAGCTACGCTCGATACTTGAACAGTTGCAATCGCTGTGGCGAAGCAGCTCTCCCAGCCCTGTTCTTGTCTAACTTTCCAGTCGCTTGATTCGAGAACATTCAGTCGAAGGGTTTGCAATTGCCCATTACTCAAGCTAGCTTTTAAGGTCGTGAATACATGACCGAGCTGCAGTGCGAATTCGTTTCGGTCTTTACTACGTTGTAGGTCATCTGCACTCGTCACGATGCCTACAACAGTGAGAGTGCGTAAGCATCCGGACAAGACAGGGCTCTGCAGAGCTTGTCGAGCTGCCTGCAGCGACTGAGTGTCCAAGTGCAGGGTTTTTATCTCAAGATATGATTTGAAGCAGCCAATGGAACATTTTGCGGCCAATGACCTGCAAGTGCTTCGGAGGGAGCATATAGAGTGGAGATCGAGGAGACAGGCAACGGCTTCAGCCAGCTCTACCGGCAAGTCTTCTAAGCAGCTCGCCATGATAGCCTCCTGCGATGTTCGAGATCAGTAAAGCCACATTCTCGTACGCAAGGGCGAACATACAACAAAATGCGTTGAAGAGGTCGACCGAACGCCGCGATTCAGGAATTCGGGAAGAATGCAGCGATGAGTGTGTGGAGAGCACGGTAACAACCATGTTGGGCCTTGACCAACTAAAAGGTGCTGTGCCTCCCTGGTGTCACGTCCTCGGGACTATCCGTGGGTAAGCGATGGTTCTGTATTCAACGATACCAATTCATGTAGTTCACATGGACATCATCATCTTGACCTGTACTTGTGGGTACGAGTGGACCTTGACCCCGGATGTGGCAGCCAAGGAAATGATCGAATGTTCTACCTGCTGGTTACTGCATCTACTCCTAGCATGCATCTGCACTACACCAGGCATGGGATGCTTCGCGTGAGGAATGTTGCTGCGAAATACCACTGGTGGGATACAGCTCTGTTGTTAAACTCTTTGTACTCATCGGCATTGCTTGTCATGTCTACTTCTTGATAATCGTGATAATATCTTCATCCTCCAGCTCATGTGACAATCCCACCCTTTGCGGTTGATGCTTGACACTCCTTCCATACACAATGGCGATCTTAAATTGTTCCACGATCGTCTTGTGGATCGCATTACAGAAGTCCTCGACCGTTCGGTTGGTCTTTTTCAGCACTACGGGAGCGGTATAATCTGGCATCCGACCTTTCGGCTTGGTGTAGACTCGCTTTAGCTCCAGCTTCTCCCACATCTGCTCCATCAACTCGTCTACGTTCCAGCCATGCTCGGATGATATCGGACATGCGTTGGGAATGCGGTAGAGGAGATCCAGTTCCTCGATAGAAATGGCGTCGATTTTGTTGAGCGCGTAGATGACGGGAATGTATGCTCTACTTTTGGCTTCGATAACGTCGATCAGGTCGTCAATCGTAGCGTCGCATCGGATGGCAATGTCGCAATTGGCCATTCGATACTCGTTCATCACAGCTTTGATCTCGTCCTTATCGATGTGCGTCAGGGGAACAGTGGAAGTTATACTGATGCCACCCTTGTCCTTCTTGGTAAGCTTGATGTTAGGGGGTTCCTTGTTTATGCGAATTCCGAATCCTTCCAGTTCGTTTTCGATGACTCGTTTGTCCGTGAGTGGCTTGTTGACGTCCAAGACGATGAAGATCAAATGGCAAGTCTTGGAGACGGCAATAACCTGACGACCACGACCTTTTCCGTCCTTGGCTCCTTGGATGATACCGGGTAAATCAAGCATTTGGATTTTCGCACCATTGTAGACTACCTGACCAGGCACGGTTGTGAGGGTTGTGAACTCGTATGCAGCGGCCTCGGAATGTTGGCCAGTAAGTCTTGACATCAGTGTCGATTTGCCGACAGATGGGAAACCAATGAATCCTACGGATGCGACACCAGTACGAGCAACATCGAAACCCACACCACCTCCACCACCGCCTCCTTGGGGAGTCAAAAGTTCTCTCTTGAGCTTGGCAAGTTTTGCTTTTAATTGTCCCAAATGAAAACTGGTCGCCTACAAGTCGGAGTTGTTAGAGCCATATTGGACAGAAGAAACTAAGTCATCCTTGCCTTATTCTTTTGCGTCTCTGTTTGGAGAGTTAGCATGGAATCATCAATTATCCCGACAGCGGAGGTAGTGCATAATGTAGACGCGTTTTCAAAGTCACAGATGGTGCCCTGCCACGAAGTTTCGCCACATATCGCTTTGTTCCACGGAAAACTTACTGGACATTTCATCCTCGATCGCCTTGATCTTATCGACGGTGGTAGCCATGATGGGCTATTGTGTGAGTCTATGGAGACTTGATCAAAAGTCCTCCGTATGCTGTTCGCATCATATCAAAGCAACAGGACTTCACTTCGTCATTCTTGCCAAGCCTTGATAAAATGCGAAGATCACGTGAGACAAGATTCATAACTGTTCGTGATTTCGGTAGAAGAGCACTTCAATGTTGCCAGCTATATGGAGGACACGAGCAAGATACATGAAACGGAAGTACTGATGACTACGACAGAGTCAGGGTGCATCAGCATGGGATCATCTCCTCCCCGACAATGATATACAGGCAATCACTAGCAGCATGCTCGGAAGACTTCATATTCATTACCCTTGTGCATTGATCATATCATCTTATCAAGTCAAGTCGGGTCCAAGCGCTAAAAGCAATCTCGTAAGTATCTCCCTACAGCCAGTGTACCTTGGAAAGCGATTCGAAATTCCAAGAATGAATGTAATTGTCGAACGCGCCTATCTTCGCTGCTTCAGAAAGCTCCGCCAGAATCATCATCGTCAGAAGCCAATCTATAGAGTGCCTGACAGAGTATTCGTGATACTGGTCTCCTCCAATCCTCAGCGTTATCAAGAATGATTGTCACTGCGATTCGGTTCTTTCTTGTGCTCCTCAGCCCATCCTGCCAATTGTACGCTTGCAAGCACAGATGCAAATGCGGACACAAAACTTGCAACATTGCTGACCTTCCAAGATGACCCATATGTAGTAGGCGCAATGATAGCAGCCACGGCACTAGCAACGATAGCCATGTTAAATCGCCATGTCCGAAGGTCGTCTGCCTTTACTCGTAAAAGTGGAATCATCGTACAATAGAGAGACAGCAGCTGAAGCAAAAGCTGTGATATCAAGGTGTAGAATCCATCGTCTCGCGTCTGATTTGTCGGTATGCAGTCCGGAGGACGATTTTGCATGAGCGCAAGTCCTGTGAAAACGCCTGACAACAGACTTATGACCAGCGAGACAACCATGAGAGTGTCCTGACTAGGTTTGGTCAATCCCAAAAGTGTATGCCGTAGCACAGAGCAAAAAGTACAAAAGCCCTCCATGGCACTGGTCAGGCACTCCGGAAGCCTGCTCCAAATCCACAAAGCCCACATCTCCCTGATCATCAGAGCAGTTCGAGAATGATCGTAGTACGAGTGATCACTGCGGCGCTCTGACCGAGATTCAGAATTTGGCTCCTCGCTCTCAGATGCCTCAGGTCTGGTACCTTGGCGCCTCCGGACTGTGCCACTGCTAAAATTTGCTCCGCGGTAACTCCTATGGACATCCTCCAGTGATGGTGCGTGAGTCTCCATAAGTCTCAATAGGTGATCAAATTCCTTCTCGATCGCAGTAAGCCTTGCGTGAAGATGCTCACAAGCATGTAGAGCGGCAACAGGATTGGCGTAAAGATCACCGCAGTTCTCGTCTTTGCGGAAATATGCTGGCTCCATATGTTGTTTGAGTTGTAACAGTCGTGAGCGAATAATGTTGTTCGCCCTCCGAAGAACCTGTACCTGTAATCCATATTGTCGGTCTCCCGATGCTATGCGGTACTCTGCCATATCCTGCTCCCAAGTTTGGTGCAATTTTGTCCAGCGTCGTGGAAGAGAGAATTGGTAGTACTCCAGGTACGAAAGAGGATCGGACTTGCGTAAGAGAACACCTTCGTTATAGACATCGGAATCTTCATTTCCTTGCAATGATTCTACTGCTTCCGCTATTACATAGAAGTCCATGGCAGCGGAAGGATTGATAATGCCAGCCAGTTGCACCCAGCCGAAGTGCGCGACATCCTTAGGGATATGTTTGAAGTGCTCCAGTCTTCCCGCAAGATTTTGATACTGTCGCCGCTCACGGTCTTGAAACTCTCTTAAAGATCGCTCGTGATGGGCTATTTCCGTATCGTCGTCCTCTAACGACCATTGCGTCGTGCCGAGCTCGCAAGCATCGCCTCTGTGGGGGCTTGTGTGCAGATTAGAGAGTTCAGGCATACTTGATCAATCATCGAATTGCGAGTACCACACACTTGAATGTGGTCAAGACCACGAGTCTCCGATCAGACCGTTCAGCATGTTTGAATACGCATCCTCGTCCAAGCGCCCAGCGGCAACGATCCAAGAGCGAGTTTCATCTTACCTTGGACTTACTCATACAGTACCCAGTGATTACTAGTCTCCTCAAGCATGTGCACTTCGATCTCACCCTGCATAGTTCTGGAGCAAAATGAGACTGGGCATTGGTTCTGCTGTGCAGCATATAGGTACCAATAGCCGCGCGCTATCTTGTCGCTGGTGTTGCTCAGCGCGTAGAGAGACCTGTCGTGCTGACAGTGCAATGTCCGCAATTCTGTGAAAGTTGACACAGCATCCGCCTTGATGCTTTATGCAAGTCATGGGCGGCAGGCAATAGTCATGATGGTTGGCATTATCGGGTAAAGTGGAAGCATGTAGACAGCAAATGAGGTACGTGAGCAGTAGGTGCCCGCTTATGCAGCCAAGCTTTGCAACGCGTCAAACATGTGTTGGGGGAGCTTTCTTGTCGCATCGATACTGCTGCAAGACATGAAGACTTTCCAGCAATTAAGAGACATCGGACAGCTCGTATGCGGTGCAGTATCAAAGGTGCTAGTATAATTATGCGCATGTGGAGGCAGAGTAGTCCGAAAGATTTGCTGAGCGGCAATGTCAGTCGCAATGCCTCGTTCATGTTGACGATTCGATGATGATTGATCGTCTCACACACTAAATGCCTGTGGCAGCTACATGCTTGTGAAGTGTCACCGGACTTTTGAGGAAATGTATCATTAATCATAGTCATGCTTTCTGGGCAGAGTAGCATATCCCTGAGGGAGTAGAGAAACACGATTGGCATGCCGCTAATCTGAGGGCGATCGACCAGGCCACACCACATTACGCCTCGTCAGCCTATCCCATCCTATCCGCACCGCTTGCGATCTTCAATCCACTCTCTACAACCTGTGTCTTGCCCAACGCGGCCCAAGTTGCTAACATAGCAGCCACGGCACTAAGCGCGGTTCGCCCAAGGTTGACTGTCGCCCACCGATCTGCAAGCACATGCACAGTCTCCTCTTGCTTTACTCCAGCCTCCGCGGCGGAATCGGTAATCGCAGTCGAGGCCAGCGATTGAGCTTTCTGCTCGAGTTTCTGGGTGATGGGCTCGAGTGCCAGTAGCGAGTATGGGATGGTAGCGAGAAGGACTGTGGTCGCAGTGGAGTAGAGGATGGTGGAGAGAGATGATCGCGGTGAGCGATATGCCAGGAAGCCGAAGATGGAGGAAGAGATCACTACCACACCCGGCGCGAGCAGCTTGTCCCTGGAGAACTTGGTCTGCCACTGCTTAGCCAAAAGAGGAGCAGGAGCTAGGAGGAATGCGGAGGTTGCGAATGAATCGGTGAAGATTTTGCCTGGATCGTGTCAGCTCAAATGTGCGTTGCGAGCTGCTTTATAGAGAAAGATCCTACCAGCCAGGAAAGCAGTGCTAGTCAACCCTATGACCTGGGCAATGCGCAGCGGAGTGCCGAGCTGCTCGGTGTAGAACAAGCCGTGGCTGGTAAGTGTTGCCATTGTGTACGTTTGAGAACGATCAGTTCGATAAATCAATCAAGGATGTAGGTCCTAAAGGATAGCGGAACAGTGGATAAGGTAAGTAAAGACTTTATTTTGTGCGATATGTCGAGACCTTGAATACGTATGGTAGCTGCCATTGTCACATGCCAAAAGTTGGCAGCAAGCCAGTGACGCAGGTCAGCATCACTAAATATAGGTGCCCTGACTTATACCGATTCACTTTCACGGTATAGCTGCTTCAGCAGTATACCGAGTGTATTTTCCGCTATTTGATTCCGCTGGGTGTAAAACTCAAGGGTTCTGTGTGAACACTGGACCTGTAGCGGAGTGGCTCGGCGATATCTCGTCCTTGTGGTCTCAAGGAGTGTGAGTCCCGCGCTTGTAGCTAGCAATCTAAGGTTTGCAGTATTTCATTAATGGAGCTTTCGATGGGTGTTGAGCAAAGAACCCTTCACGCTATCAGGACGAGATTCAACAGCGATGTGACATTACCTATTTGTTGAACCACCGTGAATGATAATTTAATTGACTTCACCATACCAGAAGTATCATGCTAGTGCAGATCTGTCGTGATCGTTCAGGATAGAGGCTGACCTAGCACTTGAACTGCATTGCCTGGTCGTGGTGGGCTTCAAATGGTTGCAGTCATTGAGCCATGCGATGACCGATCAGGGGGGGTATCAGGCTGCCCCCGAATCGCAAAACAGTATATATGTTCATAAGATGGATTGTTGCATTCATAGGCTAGAGTCGTCCCTCCACATCACATGGAGGATCGTGGAGGAGGGTATGGTGGGGCTCTTGGCATCGCTCTCCGCGCTCCATAACAACTCCACATGCAGACATCACAACACCCTGCATCAACATCTGCTGTGCCCCTCGCATGACTTTTTTATCCGCCGATATCTGCTAAAACTCACCAGTCAAAGCTGTTGAGCTCACCTCCAACACCATAGCAGACCCTACCTCGAACCAAACAGCCCAATCTTCCCCTCAGGCTGTGTATTGACCTTTCTGCGTCTGGCTTGCCATATTACCAGCCTTCTACCGAAACCGCAAACATGGGGGAATCAAGGTTCGTAGATCTTCCCATGGAGACGCCGCGGAGAGACTAATAGTGGGAGCAGACAAGAGCTATTGGCCTGGGTGAACGGCCTGCTACAACTGAACATGACCAAGGTCGAGCAATGCGGTACAGGGTGAGGCGCTTTTACTATTGAGCACTCCATGATTGGTCGTGCGATTCCAACACTCGCTGACATGACATGAACCAGCGCTGCGCTCTGCCAGATCTACGACAGCATCTACCTCGATGTTCCCATGGCACGTGTCAAGTTCAATGCGACCGCCGAATACGCATACCTCGAGAATTTCAAGATCCTGTCCAACACGTTTCGCAAGCACAACATCGATCGCCCACTTCACACGGAGCAATTGGTAAAATGCAAGATGCAAGACAACCTCGAGTTTCTACAGTGGACCAAGCGTTATTGGGATCAATACTACCCTGGCGGCGACTACGATGCTGTAGGTAGGCGAAAAGGCGCAGGCACGCCGGCAGCCCCACTCACTGGCGGTGGTGGTGCCGGAGGACGTGTCAGCGCGGCAAGACGACCTGTAGCATCTACAGGTGCAGCGCCACGAGCAAGCAGTAGGCAGATGGGAGGGGGAGGTGGACCAGCGAGCGCCGCGCTACAGGCCAAGAACACAGAGCTGGTGGAGACCGTCATGGGCTTGGAGCGCGAGCGCGACTTCTACTTCAGCAAGCTACGAGACATCGAGTTGTTGATTCAACAAGCGATGGAAGAGGACCCTTCGCTTGAAGAGGACGAGGGAGGACTCTTGAAACAGATACAGACTATTCTGTACTCCACAGAGGTGAGAACTGGCTGTTCGGATGATACTGGCGACCTCATACTGACAATATACTTGTAGGAGGGATTCGAAATACCTACCGAAGGTGGAGAGGAAGCCGTCGCGGAAGAAGAGACTTTCTAAACATGAGATGAGACCAGACAAACCTTGTAGCGGCGTTATAGCATTGCTGTCCTGTGACAGAAAAAAGGAAACGAAGCAAACGCATGGACGCATTGTGGGGGACACGGATTACTACGACGAGATACCACGGGTGCTGCTAGTCAGGCAGTTTCAGGTGTTCAAGCTGAGCACTACAACGGTACAAAACAACATGCCCCCTCCAGAGGGGCATCGATTATGCTTAAAATGATCACGCTTACAAAGAATGCACTTCACCAAGATTCATAGCTTCATGGGATATCACGGCTGCCAGCCAGGAAGATAGTGGCCGTGAAACTGACGCTATCGTCTTCTGTAAGGTGATCTACTGCGTGAGCGACTGGCCTCTCGCTGCCGTCTATCTTGCTGTTCTTCATGATCTTTCGATGCATCGTCTTTTCTCCTCCGTCTTCGATGTCGACCCTCACTATCGTCTGAGTCGGCCGAGTCAGGATAATCCGACCGAGATTTGGCATGTGACCGACTCTCCTCTTTGTGCCTAGATGCACGGGATGTGCGGTAGTGGTCATCACCGTCACTGTCGTAGCTCTCCTCGTCTCGGCGTGATCTGTGCGTATCTTTCCCACGTTCGCGATGCTCAGCTCCACCTTCCCTGTGTCTTCTCGATCTGTGTCGATGTGCCCTGTCTTCCCTACGTCCGGTCTCCTCTCCCCTTGATGTACGATGCCGATGCTTTCTATCCTTGCTGCCCGACTTGCTGTCCAGACTCAGCAACGCCATCCTGACCTCCTCCTTCTTCTCCTTGATTAAATACGCCTTCATCGGATCATCCTCGTCATGCTCTCGCAGTAGCTTCGCCAGCTCTACCTCCTGCTTCAGCAGCGGTCGATTCTCCTCCTCTTGCCCGCTGGCACTCTCATCACCGTCTCTCCCCTCTCCTTCTTCCTCCTCATCCTCGTTTAACCCCACCCCCTCTATCTCCCCCTCCTTCCGCTCATACCTCGCATGATCCACACTCAACGTCCGCCCAAGCACCACCGCGCCACTCAAATTATCTACCGCCAGATCACAGCTGCGCTGGTCCTCATACTTCAGAAAACAGAAGCCGCGACTCTTTCCCGTCTCCTTATCGCGCACCAGGTTGATGTGCACTGGGTTGCCATACTGTGAGAAGATAGCGAGCACGTCACCTTCCGAGAGCTCGAACGCGATTCCTCCAATGTAGATGTACGCAGTGTCACGGTAATCGGTGTGCCAGGAGGCCGATGGGGCGGTGACAGAGGCAAGTTCAGTCGCGTTGAGCTTCTCGATCTGCCGGATGGACTGCATTTGGGGAGGTGAAAGTGATCAGGCCCGAGAGGTCATGGCCACATGTGGAAGACGGCACTTTTGGTGGTCGCGTGTTTTTGGCATGTGAAAGCCAGCTAGTGATGTAGGCAGAATTTACAGTGCAAGCGAGGGCGGAACAAGGGCCATGCTAAGCGCACTGACATCATGGCCATCTGGGAAGGGGGGTGGATATCAATGGGACCTTATACATGCACTGAAACACAGACAGGCGGTTTCTGTCGCCCAAACACCAGTGAAATCGTGTAGCGCACATATACCAAAGTCATCAGTCAGGATCAAGATCATGTTGCGCTGGCTGCGTCTGTCAACACTCACAGGGCTCGTGTTGGGCTTAGCGACAGTGAAGCTCAATAGAGTCCTGTAAGTGTAGATCCATGGATATAATGCGTTGCTAATACACTTCAGACTGTGGATGGCACGTCAAATGATCTGAGTGAGTGTCTCTGTACGGCGAAAAGACTGCCGCCAGTATTTTCTTGCGCTGTTGGGATGACTCAAAAGCCATGATCGCTGAGGAAACTGCTCAGCAACACCTCTCCTTCTTTCTTGCGCTGCTCCAGCTGTTCATCTGTGCTGTTCCCCACAACAACCTCATTACAGAGCTTGAATGGTAAGATCTGAGATGATAGCCAGAACAACTCTGCGACTATTGGCATGGAAGGGATTGTTGCAGGACGTTGCAGATTCCGAGATGTGATTGCATCATCCCACGCCTTTGCAGCCGTCCAGTCCACTTTGTTGGTATTTGGAGGCAAAGGCTCCAGGAAGCCGTGAAGCATGGCATCGTGCAGTTTGATCTCCTCCGTGTCTTGATCTCTGATACTTGGAAACCGTCCAATACCGTGACCGAGAGACCTGAAAAACTCATCTGTAATTGAGCTAACATGACCGAAATCGAAATCGAATAGGGCTGTCAGCTTTTTGCTATTTCTATCATAAAGAACATTGTCGACAGCTGCGAGATGTCAGTGTTACTAAGTCTGACAGTGTCCGGCATTATTGTCTTACAGAGATCGGCGTGTACGAGGACTTTGTCCAGCGTAGCTGTGTCTCGAAGAAGTACAGGAAGCCCACGATCTAAGAAGTCATCAAGCCGTGTACGAATCCCATTGTCTCGCCAACCTTTGACCCTTGGATCCTTATCGGCTTGGACTAGCTTAGACGTGATCGTAGCGAGGATCAATTCTTGGTGACTACCAAATGGCCCTGCATTGAATATGCTGAGTGCTGTACTGATGTATCTGCCTGATGCATCAAATCCGACACCACCGTATTTGTCGATGGAATCAGGCAAACGGAAGCGCTGGAAGCAGGCCAAGATATCTGCCATCTGGTTGAGGATATTCGTCTTGTCTTCTGCATTGAACGAGGAGAATTCATCCAAGATGCTGTCTCCAGACATGTGTTGTTGTAATATCCACCCTTCGCCAAACTTTGCTGATGCCCACCCATAGACGTTTGGGATGAGATGGCTCAAATCTGGTCGCAAAGCCTTGCGAGCTAACGAAAGCATAGCTACCTCATTCTCAATACGAACCTCATTATTGTAGCCTGAGACTGGATTGGCGAGGCGAAAAATGAAGGTCGACTCATTGGTGGGGATGCTTTGCGTGCCTGGTAGGTTCAGTAGAGTTGGCGGATCAAACGATTCCGATCGGTCCACACCGACTGCAAACACGAAGTTGTTGTAGGGAAAGGGGAAGTTCTCCTGATATGCAACTGGATTCACCTCGCGCACCTATTGCGAAGGATGAGCTGATTACCAAACCCGGCCGGATCGATGCTTACATAGAACCCGAAAGTATCGAGAAGCGTCCGCTTCACAAATTCCAGACGTGTTGCTGCATTTGCATCGTTGGTGTTTCCCATGGTACCTTGGGAGGTTCACTACTAGTTTGGTATGCCCTCAGGTTGTGCAAACACTCGAATACCTAGCTTGCGTGGGAGAAGTGATAGCTGCACCGGGAGAGCAATGGACAGGACGTTCGTTGACCTAGCAACTCACAACGGCCAAGAGGAATGCAGTCTATGTGAGGACTACAGCGCATAGGTCAAAAGTCCATGCAATACATCTTCGGTCAACTGCGGCCACTCCCTAATGCGCGAGACCTGCCTGACGCACATAGAGGATATCTTTAGACGACACAAAGGAGCGCAGGTTGTTTCGTAGTACATACACAGAAGTGAGTCTCATAGCACACGGATAAAAATGTCTACCTCAAGCGAACGATTTCTGCACATTCATACAACAGCGTCCGTGAATTGTTGCGGACTAGGCTTTGTCTCCGCGAAACTCGACCGCTCCTCCAACCTCTCCCAATACTGCTTCAACTTGGGATACTTCGATGGCCAGTCGAGATCCGGTCGCCGGCAGACCATGAAGCCTAGTACGCTCACCACCGCCAAATCGGCGATTGTCAATTGTCCTCCCACCAGGAAGTCACCCTGGCGATGCTCTGCCCAATCTGCAAGTGCTCGGAGTCCACCATCGACTTTGCGCATTTGTCTTATCGAGTTGCCAGGCGTGGTCAGCTTGGCCGAGCACAAGGGGATAATAGCATACGACATAATGTACTTACCTCTCTAGCCAAGGCGAACTGACCTTCCCCTCCCCTCGCTGCCTCTCAAAGAAGGCCAACACCAAGGCATCGCACACCCCATCAGCCACAACTTCGATCTGCTTGGCCAGCAATTGCTCCTCAGGATTTGCCGGGTACAGTGCGACGGTGCTGGGATGTTTGGCTTCCAGCCACTCCAGGATAAAGTGTGATTCGTAGACTGCGTTCTCACCGCCGACTGGGATCAGCACAGGGAGCTTCTCGAGAGGATTGTACTGTGGCGTCTGCGTCGTAGAGTCCCAAGGCACTTCAGTCTGTAACGTGAATGGAATGCCTTTCTCAGCCAGGGCGACGCGAACTTTACGTGCATATGGAGAGGGGGTGGCGCTGATCAGAGTATACATCTTGCGCAGCCTGAGAGGTCGGGATAGCTTAAGGATGGATGGTAAGTGAAGTGTAGGGAAGTCGATTAGAGCTTCGCCCAAGTCCTTGTAGAAGATGATGAACACGAATGTGGTTATGAAATAGCATTATCCTACAATACTTGTGGCTCGAAGAGAGCTAGAGTTGATGTCATACCACTGGAGGCCTCGTGCTAGGTACATGTACCGTACGTGTAGCTTCATCGTATATATCCTACTATTGCAATATCCGATCGATCTGATTTGCCTCAGGCGCTCGTGCGCAAAACAATCTCAAATCCACCTGCATGTGAACTCATATCTTTGCTTGAATCTTTGAAAATCAGATTGCTCTTGTATGCTCCAAACGTGCAGTCCTCCATGCAACAGCTACCGCAGGCGTGTGCTGTCAGACTCTATCGTACAACAAAAGCCACATGCCACCCAATCAACCGCCAACTCCACGCTTGAACGAAGAATGATTGCTCACTTCTGCTTCTTTTTCGCATGCTCCTCAGCGACTTTCGGACCCAGCGTCTCCATTTCCTTCTCAGACCACCCCTTGCCAAACAATTTTGGCACAAATTTCCCCACGCGTTGCTGGTAGATCTTGTATTCCGGATATTTGCTGGCAGTGATCCCTTCCGTCAATGGTGTGCTTCCGAAGAACACTCCCAGGTACGCCACCATTCCCCAGCCTGTCCAGTTGTATAGAGTCTCGCTACTATACAGCCCCCATGTGTAAAGCACCACCCAAATCAATTGCTCGGCAGCAAAGTTGGGGTGGCGAGAGTACTTCCACAGCCCAGAGGTGATGAAGCCACGATCGAGCTGGGCACGTGTGTACGATGTGTTGGCAGGCATTTTGGCTGTCTTGAGGTAATTGTGTTTGGTTGTCTGGTAGGACCACATCTGGCCATCGGCGAAGTACTCAACGACAACGAGTGCCATCAAGAAGCGGGCGATCAGTGTATCTGGGAGCGTCATCGTAGATTGCAGACGTGATGCCAGGACAATGATATAGGTAGGTGTGGTGACTGCCCAGAGAAGAACCTGTTGGCACATGCGTTGTTAGATCATGGTAGCTCTGAAGAAAGTGGATCTCAAAGTTCCTGGAAGAATCCACTTACACTCTGAAGGCTCGAGATGAAGACAATGTTAAGCAAGAAGAAAGCCACAGGCCCAATCCTCTTCTTGATCAACTCCCATCTGTAGTCTTCGCTTCCAATATTGTAACCACCTTTCCGCCAGTAGTTGTAGGTCAGTCGAATCGACCAGACCACACTGAAAGCCATCACATTATCCACTCGCTGGGTTGGCAAGCCATTCAGTCTAGCCCAGATGGCGTAGTGAATGTTGTACACTGTGGGCAGAATACTCCATACTCGATCGACTTGGCTGTAGTTCTTGTTGATCTCGGAGACGATCAAGAAGACCGGGAAGAGCGCGAGGGAGAACGCAAGGCTCGACACTGCAGGATTGGTACTCGTGTAAAGATCGCGAAGTGCTGCCGGGTCGGTAATGGACGCGGCGATTTGCGAAGGCAGCGTGTAGAGCTGTGGGAGGTATGGCGAAACGGTCTTTGACCAGTCGGCACAGTCTGCGAGAGATGTGATGATCGGAAGGGACATACTGTCCGTCAACGGTATGAGCATCGCGAATGATTTACACAAGAGGATTTGAAAGGCCAAGTTCGTAATGCGAGGCGCTGGACTCAATGTTTGTAGTCCCGCGTGTTTTTGTTCCAATGCCGTCATCACTTCACTACGCCTACACCTCCGTCATAACATCTAATCCATGCATTATTCATCACTATCCATAGTCTTTTCCGTGGTGTGTACGTGTGAAATATAATGCCTGACGGTCCAATTTCAGACGATGGTTAACCATGGAGGAGCTTCCGTTCAATGAAAGTTCCAGGTCATATTGAACTGCATGTTTCCGTAGAAAACGCAGCTTGTATGCAGGGTCGAGAAAAATGCATGTGAACGAATGGTAACCTGATTGCCACGCCACAGAGCAGAGATACAAATGTAACAAGATTATAGGGGTCCCATAGGCAGGCTATTTCTGAAGTGTTGGACTTAGGGTGGATGTCAAGAATTGTCTATTCCAAGAGCATGCTCAGCAAGGCCATTCAGCATGGGCTCAGACAATCCTCCTGCGATAAATGCTAAGCAGGTCGCTCGAAAGCACATTGAGTTTTAGCTGAAGTATATTTCCTCGCTGTCGAGGATATCGCAGTTTGGCACGATCTGCTTGAGCTCATGACGTTTGACGCTCGAACTTGCAGACACAGTCACACGCCCGAGAGCATCTGTTCCCACTGCACGCAGGAAGCTGTACTCGATGGCTGGATTCTCCGGCAATTCGTGACAGTCACCTTTATAGTCTATCGCAAGCACGCGAAGATGCGGACATGCATCGTAGAGGTGTGTAAAAATCGTGTGAGCTAGTTTCCATACCCAGGACTTGAAGTTTGCTGGTGGCAGAAGTCCGACACTGTGAACAAGGAGCCTTAATACTCGCAGTGATGGCGTTCGTGAGAGGCAGCTCTGCGGGTTGTCAGTGGATAGTGTCGTAGGTTTTACGGCGGCAAACTCACGAGGAATTTGGGTATTATCTTGTCGCAATACTGAGAGCCAGTTGTACCAGGAACAAGCCCGGAGGGCGCTGGCAACCCAAGATACTCAAGTTTGGAACAGAGACCAAGCAGTTGTGTCAGTGATGAATATTCCCTTCCTTCGAGCTGATATGGATCATTGTACCTGTGGCTAGCACAATCTATATCATCATCGTCCTCTTCCTCATAGACACTGAAGTACTCCGGAGCCGAATCATGGATCATCAACGACTGCAGGGTACTAGCGTGCGGGAACAGATCAGTCCAGTAGTAATTTACAACCAGAGTTGAACCTTGCTGTTGGCCAATACTCAACCGCTGCAGTCCACTGGTGGACAACAGGGCAGCAGATACGTCGACATCGGCCGCAGGGAATCTCGGATCGCTGTGGTCGACGAGAACTTTGAGTGACAGATTCTGCAGATTCAAGTTCTTGAGAAACAGAGATGTATCCCGACATCGGACTAGAACGAGCTCGTTGAGATCACTTAGTATCAAGCCAGCGTCCAGGACAGCTGCACAATGCTGTAGAATGAACGACTTTAGAAGTAGCCGTCGAATGCCTGCTCTTTGTCCGTGCACTGAAGGCATAATTGACTTAAACATATCTCGGCAATACATGCTGGGCAGGTCTGAGCCATCATACGGCTCATTGCCACAAATAATTGTTAGGGTGCAGACATTGACTGCTTGCTGGAGCAACCTACAGGCTCTTGGGCAGTCCCGACGACCATTAACAGATAGCGAAAGCCGGACGATGCCTTGGAGATCGTGCCTCGTTGGCAAAGGTTCTGGTACTGACGTTTCCAGATCATGCCATGGCGGGAGGGAGTAGTTCTTGAGATGGCTTTGCTTTATATGAAGAAGGGTATTGAAGGTGCTAGGGACATTGGCGGTCGTTTCGAGCGTGAACGACCGTAATTGATCTTTCGGTATGGTGTTGACTATGTGCCATAAGGACCTGGAATGGCTGTCGTTGGTGTACTGTCCATCTGGATCGCTGATACGGACATCCCGAACATAGACAAGATTCTCATTCCCTTTGGTAAAAGCGTTCGTGACAGCAGCACCACTTAGTTTTGTTACGTCGATATCGACATTTGAATATAGTAGCGGTCCTGCAACCCTGCGCATTTGCTGGCAGACCAGACATAGATTCTTGAGATCAGCTCGAAAGACCATGAAATTCACGACGCAGGTCTGTATCTCTGTTGGAAGCCTCAAAAATTGCGAAGTAGGAGGTGGAGTGTTCGGTCGGAAGAGGCCATCCTGAGAGCTTTGCGGACCGGCAGATGCTGCAGATTCGGCAGACATAACGGCTTTATAAAAGGGTTGTGATTAAGGCTACCGGGATATTGAATGTGCTTAGGGATTTATACTCCCAAACAACAAAATGTGACTTAACAGGTGCATGCTAAGAAGGCCTATGTAAAAGATTGAAACATCATTTGTCGCCGAAGCAGGAGAAGTAAGTCAACGGGATGAGTCACGAATCGTATGATATACAAAGCAGCCGGCTGCGTATGCTATAGCTCTCGGTGACAGCCGCAAAGGCAGCAGACATCACTCATCGTTGGAACTCGAAAGTGGTTGTATCGGATGGAGTGGCATCGACGTCGTTGCTCGGCAAAAGTTCGGGCTTGGCAGTGATCCGTCGACTCGGGCCTCCCACATCGAATTTAGCGGAAAACGCTCTGTACATCACGAATCTACCTGATTATTTCTCCACCCACGCTCTTTGAGGAACTTCGACATACCTGAAATAGCCAAGACACAGCATTCAAGATGGTGAGTCCAACAGCTTCCGCATCGGTGGGACAAGGAGCGAAGATGGAAGCAAGGGCGCGATATGGCACTGGTGAAATCGGCAGTCGAGCACGAGACCATGCATTGCCGACCTCACGCCATGTCATCGACACCCTCGTCCCAAGCCTTGCACCTGTTCCTGGTCGAAACAATGTCTAACACTACTCTCAGTCGGACGGAGAAGAGCCCACGAACATCGACGAGGTCCCCGCGGCCGAGGAGGTTGAAGTAGCCGGCGATGAGACCGCTGGCAAGGATGGCAGCATGTCGGTGCTCGACGCACTCAAGGGCGTGCTCAAGATCGCATTGATCCACGACGGTCTCGCGCGCGGTCTCCGCGAAGCCAGCAAGGCCCTCGATCGCCGTCAGGCACACATGTGCGTGCTCAACGAGGCTTGCGAGGAGGAGGCATACAAGAAGTTGGTCGTGGCCCTCTGTGGCGAGCACAAGATCCCGCTCATCAAGGTGCCCGACGGAAAGCAGCTCGGCGAATGGGCTGGTCTTTGTACGTTGCATCCCTACGCCTCTCCCGCCAATGGTAAATACCGCAAAATGGTAGACTGACTGTGAACGTGTACAGGCCAAATCGACCGTGAAGGCAACGCCCGCAAGGTCGTCAACTGCTCGTGTGTCGTCGTCAAGGACTGGGGTGAGGAGTCACAGGAGCGCTCCATCCTGCTCAACTACTTCCAGACCGAGCAGTAGACGTTCCACTTCAATACCACCAAAAACAACCATCCTTTCTACAATGTTCAGTGCAGCATGTGAGATTGTTATCGTCGCATCTGCCTCTTCAGAATTCATCGCGAAATTGTGTCATTGCAATGGAGACTTTTTCTGGGATTGAGTGGGAGGGTCGGTTACAGGGGCATTGCCGGATTGTACAGTAGTACGGGCATTCGTCTACCATAGTCTCGGCGGTAGTTCACTCGCTGCCTGGGCTGCATAGAAGGAACCAAAAAGCGTCACATCCATTCACATCTCATTGTGCCAGTTCTCAGACGTGTATTTGTCGTTGATCGCTCGTGCACGTAAGGCTTAGAACCAACTTTGATGGCCGCTCAGAGGCAATGCTATCTACAGCTGTTATTGTCCTTGAAGTCATAAATCCGTCAATCCCCAACGCGGATTCTCAACCTCGTGATGCAGCTCCCACAACCCAGCCGTGGTATTACCTAGTCTGAAAACTGGGCCACCCAGCACATCTCCCCTTCAGCTGCAGACACTGATACGGCGTGCTCTGCGGATCGAAATACAGACCTTGCACATCGCCATCCGCCCTGCGGAGGCTGATGTAGTAGAATCCGCTGATGGTCAGGCCGTGCTCGCGGTCGGTGTCGCCCTGGCGCTCGGCGTGCGAGGCGGCGCACGCGTCGTCCTTGGCGTGCACGAAGCAGCGCTCTTTCCAGCGCATGAGGAGGTATTCGTCGCGGAGCGCGGCGAGGCGTGTGGTGGAGAGGAGGAGGCGGGCGCACTCGTCGTCCGAGGGGAGGTGAGAGAAGGGAGGGAGTTTGCGCCAGTTGGCAGCGTCGATGGAAGGGGAGGCGGGAGGGAAGGCTGGGGTGGGTCGCTGCGAGGAAGGTCGTGATTGTGAGGTGGTTGGGCTGCTGGTTGGCGGGGCAGGAGTCAGAAGGCTGTGCGTCCTGAAGTCTATGATGTGGCCTTCCATGTAGGTAGTGATAGGGGCGCCTTGACGGCCGGCT